>JAWWLV010000011.1:2240548-2268035 GCA_035041135.1 Platyrinchus mystaceus | reverse complement strand
TATGTACCAAGTCTGAACCAAATGAATAAAGATCAGTGTTGAAGGCTGGACAGGGCTTGGAGCAACCTGGAATAGTGGAAGGTGTCCCTGCCCATGGAAAGGAATGGAATGATAAGATCTTTAAGGTTTCCAAGCCAAACCATTCTGGGATTCTATGATAAAGCTTGACCTAAGCTCAGCCTTACTGTGTTTTTTTCTAATATAATCTTACAGCAAAGACAACAAACCCCTTCCTTGTGAATTGTCACTACAACAGAGCTCAGCCCCCAGAATTTCACGGTGGATCCAACCACAGCCTGACCCAGCAGGGTTTTCTTTCAGCCCCACACACTGTGTGGGTTTGGGTGAGGCTCCCAATTATTCACCTGTGATGCCAACCACTCGTTATTTGCCTTGCAGAGCAGTTTGAAGAGCACACTGTGCCAGGGGCTGTGCAGGGAGCAGGGAAATGCCGTGGCAGCGAGCGGATCTCGAGGTATAATTGATATAATTATTGCTGCCAGAACACCTCACCCACTGCATTGTTCACAAATTAGCTGGAGAGCCACAACTTTTAATGACCTTTCCACTTGCGTGGGAATAATTTCTGCAGCAGCCCCTTTTTAGTTTCTGTAATTAAAGCCATTTAAAAGTTTCAACTAGAAAGTGCACTCAAGGCACAGGAACTGATAAAGGGAAATGTGGCTTCAAGAGGTCTTTTTTCACCCCCCCTGTGCAGAGCTCCCACTGTGCCACAAAATTACAGAATGTCCATCTCTCAATTTGGCTCCACAATAAAGGGTTTCCACCTCCTCATCCCCTGCTTTTCATATGTTTATTTTTAAATCTGGATTGCTTTAATGGGGGAAGAAATGAAATCTATTGCTGTGACTGTGTGCCAGAGTTACATGGGAACAGAGAGCTGGAAGGAAGTTTGGAGCACAAGGAAGCCAAGAAGCCAGACAAGGCCATTCCCCTGGTTCCCAAGCTGAGGCATTTTTATGCTCCAATGTTTTATTATTTTTTTTTTTTAGTTTTATGCTTCTCTAATAAGTTTTTAAGGCTTCAGTGCTTGTTATGCCCATTTCTACAATTAATTTAAGTATGATTGTTTTCCATATAAAGATTATTTCTTTCCATTCAAAGACCCATGTACAGGTCTAACTGCAATATTTCTTTTGAATATTGAAAACATGGAAAGGACTAAGTTTTAAAGACACTGAAGCAAAGAAAAAGTTATTTTCAAAGCCTAAGTCTTTACACACATTATTAATTAGGTGGTCTTGTATCATGACATTGGTAAAGAAGTCACAGGGCCTAAATATCTTTACAGAAGTGCCCCAAAAAGCTAAATTTTGATTTTTCTATGATGCTCCCTGTAGGAACTGACCAGCCCCCAAATGATGCAGATCAACTCCAACCACAAACCATTCCAAAATATTTTTAAGCCACTAATTTAACCTAATAAACCTGAAAGGCACTTACTTATATTCTAAAGGAGTTTTAGCACCTCATGTGGCAACTGAAACATATCAATTCAAACTCAAAAAATACATTTCCTAGCATAAATCACTATAAAATAATAACTTCAGGACATTCTACTGTGGTCTACCTAAAATATACACAGTTATTGTTCCCAAGGAGAGCAGGAGGTGAGACTGGGTTTAGTTTTTGGTTTTTAAATGTGTGTTTAGGAATAATTCCCCCCCCCCCCCCGTTTCAATATTCTGCAAGTGAAAAACTACCAGGAGGATTGCTTAAAATAAAAGGTGATCTTATAAATCAAGAAACACTCATATACACAGTACAAATGGGGAAACAAAATATAAAGGGAAAAAGAATGTTTCAAAAGCCAAAGAGTTCATAAAAAACTGGGTTTTACTGCGTGTGTTTGACCCCTGGGTCAGGTTTAATACAGCACATAAAGGGATTTTTTGTTGGAGGTGCTGGTTTTTAGGAAGGTGGAATGTGAACACCCCGTTCTGTCTGGGGCTTTGCATCTTCAGGAATTATTCTGTGCTTGAAATAACAATTCAGCAGCCTCACAGATATACAGTTAAAGTGCATTCATTAGGAGATTATGAGCCTATTAAACACCAACCTCTGACTGATAAATAATCACAATAAATAGGTGCACTTGCCTCGTGGTTATAATTAAATGACAGTGGATAGTTTATTACTGCACTCCAATGTCTTTGCAGTTGTGGAAACCATTAACAGGGTAAATGGTGATTTTTTTTTTTTTTTGGTTTGAGGCAATAAACTGTCATAACAAATATCAGGCAAGAGGGTATTTGGCCTCACACTCAGAGTTTGGGCCATTTTACTTTTGATTTTTAAAATTTCGGTACTAAAAGTTATCATAGTTTGGCAGAGACAGAACATGCACGTGGAATTATGGAAGAGTTGCGTAATTTGGAAACACGAGTCACCACGAGCTGCTTTTGTTCTGAGGCACTGGAAAGTTGTGGGAAAACTGGTGTGGCTGTTCAGGACTTCACAGAGTCACAAACAGCAATTTTCCCATCACATTGGGAACAAACCAGAGCTGGGAAACCAGAAAACATTTCTTAACCTTTTCTTTTTTTATAACAAACCACCCTGATGAACTGAATTAACAAGGCAACATCTGGTAAAAGCTAAAAATCAAGTCTGGTCTCTAAAACTCACCCCCATTCCTTCTGATCAAAGTGGAAGCAGTTAATTACCCATTTTACAATAAATTAATTGACCATTTGGGTCTAACAAAAGAGAAAAATAATCACAACTCACCTGTCATAGATACAGAAAACATAGTTTGGGGTTTTATTTAGGTGATGGGATCTGAAAAACATTCCAATGTTTCCAGGGTGGGACAGAGACCACATGACTGGAAACCAAAATTGGAATTTCAGGGTTCTGCCTCAGTTTTCCAGTGTAGGGGACCCAATTCCAGCTGAAATACAGCCCTCACATTAATTTTGGGATTTTTTGTTATGTCCAGGGAACGCCTCTACCACATTACAACTTGATTTTTTCCTTGAACACCTGTCATAACAACAAACATGTCAAAAGAAAGTACCTGCACGCAGAAATATAGATTAATCTGCCCAAAAGCCTTAAAAATCTTATTTCTTTTTTGATTGAATGGTTTGCCAAGCTGAACAAAGAGCTGTCACTTCTTCTGAGTGATATCTCTGCCAATTGTGCCTCTTGATCATCCATAATATTGATGAACCATGGCACTGAAGGGAGGTTAATGAGCTCCTGAAAGCTTTTAATTGCTCCCTTTCTGAGACATCATGGATTAAACTGCCTGTGCCACACCAGATTCAAATATTTTCTCTTATTCCAGAACCCAATTTATATGATTTCTCATATTTATTGTTCGAATTACCCCACCCAGTAAAGAGAGGTGGTGCAGAAATTCCAAAAGGAACTCAAAACTTAGAGAATCAGGGAATTGTTTAGGTTGGAAAAGACCTTTAAGATCATGGAGCCATCATACCAAGCCCACCACTAACCCTTTCCATGGAGAAATTCTTCCTAATAAGTCCCTATTATCAATAATTTCACCTCTTTTCAGGGTTGCCACCTCCTTTTTTTAATCATTTCCTCTGTCACCACCTACAGAGACACTTGAGGTGGCAGAACCACAGAAGTTTTGATATGAGCCATCACATAAGTCAACACCCAAGGAAAGGAAAGCACAGAACATCAATATTTATAGGTCTTGAAAGGCCACTGTCAGGTTTTATTTCTGAACTTGATGCATGTTAGAGAAAATAATAAGCAAGAGAAAACAGCAATAAAGCAAAGGAGAAGTTAAAGTGCTTTGAGAGATGAATTCTCAAAGCAAGACAATGAAATGGCTGGAACAGAGAGTTAAAGCAGTGTCAAATCTCTCTGAGATTATAAAGGAGCCTGGTGGACAGATGGATTGGGCAATCATTTGATAGGAATTGGTTTATAACAAAGATAAAACAGAAATGAAGAAAGGGAAGGAGATGTTTTATGTCTGAGAACAGTAGGTTTGGGGACAGGGATTTACCAGCTGACTTTCGTGTTAATTTGATGGCAGCTGTTTTACCAGAGAGTGACCTGTTTGAAGGGGCAGGATGGGAAATGAAATTAGGAAGATGCAGGAGAGATCAGTGCCCTGCTCAGGGTGAGCCATTCAAAAGGCAAACGAGATGCAAGGAATGGTGGAAGAGCTGATTCAGAGAGAGGGGGGAACCAACAGAAAAGTGGGATACAAAAGAAGCAACAGACTTTATTCCTAGAGAAACCAAACCAACAGAGCTCGTCTGCAATGAATAGCAGCCTGTATTCCAGGGGTGACATTCCAAGGGATGCAGCTACCAGTCATACAAATCACCAGCCTGCTGAACAGACTATTCCAGGGGCAAATCCTTATTGCAGTTTTTTTCCATTATAATTTACACATTATCAATCAGTAATTGATGCACTAAACATTTTGCTTATTATATTTACAAAAAGTTACCAGGCTTTAATTCCCTAGAGACAAAATACCAAACCCACCTCCCTCCTTTCACTGCTCTTAACCCCAATGCAAAGAGTCTCTGCCACATCCCCTAAATACACACATTTCTCTGCAAGCCTCCATAATCCCTCCCCAATAACACCTCCCTCTCTCCTGTTTCCTTCTGTACATCCTTTCCATAAACTCCTGATGTTTTAAATCCCCAATCACTTTTCTCACTCAGCCTTGTCTCACTTATCCCAGTAATTTCATACTTATATTAAAACATTTGTAACTCTCATTCAGCAATCTTATTACAGAAGATAGGCAGCTTTTCTCTCTCAGCTCTGCTTTGATTTACATCCTAACTGAAGGTATCTTCCACTGAACATTGTTACCCAGTGGATAAATCACCTTGGGATTTAGGCAGCGACATCTAAATCTCTTTCCACCCTCATTACTTCACCTAATAAAACATGGACAGGAATTTTGCACTTTAGAATGCAGCTGATTTGTGAAATACAGCCCATCCCAAATATTATTTTGATTTTTTTTTTGGTTTATTTCTTTTTCTGTTGGGTGGGTGTTGGTGTTTTTTTCCAAGCCTTTCCTGCAAACACAGCCTGGAGGAACACCTACAGCACGTCCCTGGTGCTTCCATGCAGGAGCACTGTGGTTACCCTCAGAGGAATCCCCCAGGGAAAACCCTGAGGCTGAAACTGGAGAAAGCTCCCAGGAACCTGAGAGCATTTTCCAGCTCTGCTGTCCCTCTGCATCCACTGCTCCAGGTATGAATCACACTCCAACAGAAATTTCCACCTGCGCTCCCTAAAAGCATCAGCTGAGCACGTCCTGCTTACACAACCATCTCACCCAACCAGGGGGTGTTACACAGATTTAATAAGCCCCTGATTTGAAAACTGGCTGCCTTGCAACATTATAGCAGATTCAATTAAAAATAAAAGCTTGCAAGCGTGTTTTAGGATGTGATCAGTAAACAAATAACCTTACCTGGTGTAGGGTTTCAGTTGGAAAATACTGAGAGGAGATACCTTGTGTTGCTTATTTGATTTATTTTCAATGTCGCTGGATCGTCTTCTCTGAAGCCCTGAAAGAGCTGGAAATGGACCATCCAACACTCACTCACTGCAAAGAAAAAAAGTGTAAGGCTTAACACAGTTATCAACTTACAGAAATAAAACCCAGGCTAAGAGGAGGCCTTTTTATACCTTCCTAGGTCACTCCCCCACCCAGGGTTTTGGTGGTGTTCAAGCCCTTTTTCCCCAGGTGAACCAGAGCAGCAGGATCTTCTTGATTGAATAATTCCAACCTGGGAGCCAGGCTGGAATCACTGAGCAGTGATTTACACCATGAGTAACTCTACAACTTGCAGGTTACAATAGTTTTGGAGAACCCACCTCCTGTTTGGTGCACAGGGACTTCTCATCATCCCAACAATCTACTTCATATCCCTGGAGAATGCATAACAAGATGTATAATGGGCAACCCCCTCAAAAATAAACCCAAAAAAACCCCAGAAAGCTATTCCTGAAATTTAAATTCTGATTTCAGTTTCAAGTATGGGGAAGGTCAAGCAACTAATTTGAAAGTTGCAGCGTGATTTGAATACAGAAATTATGGCAGGTAACCCGTCAGGAGTGGCAATTCACCCATAATGAATTAGATTTTAAATTGAGTTTTAAAATAATATCAAGGCTACTGTCATCCCATGTGTCACTGTAGGGTTAAGGCTAAAAATAAGGTTGGTTTAAAGAAATACAGTAATTATATTCATGTCTTTAATACTCACAGTAATAATTATGTCATTATAAAAGTTATCAATTTCATCCTGCTGGATTAAAATCCTTGCTGTGCATTTGAAGGCAGTGGTGCCATAAGCACAAAAAGGTGGTTTAAGTGCAAAGCAAAACATTTCTGGGAGCTGCACCACGAAGGACTCTGCTCACCCCACTTAAATTAGCTCCAAACGTGACCAAAACATTCCCATTTTTGAGAAAGGACTCTCCACTCCAACATAAAATACGTGACCTCTCAAATCATGTTTGAAAGCACAAAATGGAAATGCTGTACAAGCATTTCTCTGGCCTCTCTGACCTCCCTCCAGTCATCTGGACACCGAAAAATTCCCTGCTGTTCCAGCGCCGTGACACGGCCACGATGCCCTTCCTTGCCCTTGGAATGTCTCCTGGGGGGTTTGGCCTTTTGTTCCAGAGCAGCAGCAGAGCTTTTGGAGGATATTTTCTGACCTGTGGGATCTTTAAATAGAGGATGTGCTGTGGAACTCAACATATATTACCCGGTTGTTGAAAGTATTGAGGTTGTGTCACGACTCGATGCTCAAGCTGGTCCTCAATCCTCTTTCCACTTTAGGAATCCCACAGAGTTGGGATGGCACTGCAGGAAAACTGTCCATAAAGAGTCACAAAGATGTCTAACAGTTGTTTCAACACACCACGGAAGCAGAACACTCCAAAGCAGCACTGGAGGGTTCCAAAGGAGTGGTCAAAATGCTGGAAGTGTTTGAAGATGGAGTTGAGCAAACATTGACTCTTCCCTGAGCCAACACTGAAATCCTGCTGGGGTTTGGAGCTGCCTGTTTAGAGCCAGGGAAAAGTTATATCTGTAACACATAAGACACACAGGTTTTTTTTTTACTTCAGGTTTCTCATTCTACTGCAATTCCCACCTAATTTTTGACACACTAATAAAATACAGAGATGCCAACAGAGGCTGCGCTTTCTGATTTAGATTGAAATGGTTCAAAAGTCTTGTTTGTTTGTGACTTTCACAGAAAATTGAAGTGCTCATGGCATAAATAAACCTCAACAGATTTTGTGACTGCTCTGTTGGGGTCTTGTTTCTGTGCTGATCATACAGCAAAGCAAAATATTCTCGTGCTACCTGAAACTTCTTGTTTTCCGTGATGTGATTTAATTAATTTATCATTCAGGTTTTTTTTGTAGTCAAAGCCTATAGAGATTTTTTTCATATTAAAGGAGTCTGATTTGAGTGGCTGGAGAGTCCATGACTGGGCTGCTCAGGGAGAAACAGGAAGAAACAGGGGAAGGGAATCTAATTAATGTTAACAGAGTTGTGCTCAGTTGCAGGGACATTAATTGTGACCAATTTCAGCACCATTATTTCTGAGACATAAGCATGATTATTTTTCCCTTCTACAAACACTCATGGCTGGTAAAATTCATCTGATTACGGAAACCCTGAGGTGTGAAAAACTGCTTAAACAGCTTTTGAACTTCTCTGTAGAACCACTTACTGAATAAGAGTTCAAGTGTCAGAAGTGTAAGATCTTGGTGCTGTAGCTGATAAAGGGAGGCAATGGCACTAACTGTGTCATCACTGTCATTTATAGCACCCAACACACCAGCAGGGTGCTGTATTTTATAGCATTATGTGACTTTCCCGGGTGGTGGATGAGCAACCTGCTCCAGTGGAAGGTGCCCTGCCCCTGGCAGGGGGGTGGGAATGAGCTGATCATTAAGATCCTTTCCAACCCAAACTATTCTATGGCTTTTCTTAGAGCTAATTGCTCTCAGGGGTTACTTGTTGCAATGTTTTCTAGTGCTCATCTGTCTGAAGATGTCACCAAACTCGATCCCACTTGGTATATTCAGTGACTCCTTTACAGCAGTTGGCAAGTGAAAAAGCGACTGACCAAAATAACCCAAACCAAAAACAAACCCAAAGGAAACTCCTGCAACATTTACTTTTCAAGAATTGTTTGGCTTTGTCGTTGCTTTTATTTGGTTGGTTGGTTTCCCCTCCTTAATGTGACTGGAAGCAATGACTTTTCACCTTCCTACTGCTTTGGAAGCCTCAATGTTTCCTTCAGCTTGGGCTCATCAGAGCTCTGCCATGGATATAAGTTAAGTAAATAAATGCTGGCTCAGCAAGCAAAGGCACCCAGCAAACAAAGGCTGAGAATTAATTTCTCAAGTTCTTTTTTTGTGCACCTGATGTGAAATACTTGGGATTTTGTCCAGCACGTGCCGTGATTGCTCTTGGAAGGTTTCAGAACTCCATTTTATTGCTGCATACATGAAAAAAAAAAGATTAAACAGTCCTGAGCATCCTGCTGTAAAACAACGAGCTGCAGATATTTCCTGAGGCTGTTTTTGATGGGTTAGTTAAGAGTCATAATGCATAGATTTTGTTCTTTGCTCAAACATCATCCATCTAAGCCGTAAAAAAAAGAAGGAAACTTGGCATTTCTTGCCTTCTGGTCATTGAAATTGGCTGTCAGGATACCTGAGCCATTTGCTTTACTGTCATGTAGCTGCTGACACGGCAGAAAAAACATTATTATGAGGGGTTTAGCAAGGGAACATTGGCAATTGTCTAAGAAATACATCCTTTCTGCTCCTAGGGTTATGTAAGCCTTTTTATCTCTATGTATGTAAATATATGTCCCAAGACACTCTTATCCCATTAGACATGTTGCTGATAAGATCTGTTTGAAGAGGGGGATAGAGATGATCCAGCTAATGAACTGTTTGCAGGAGGTGGGTTATTTAGGGTGACCCAAGTTCTTGAAGTCTTAATCTGCCTTCTCCCCACACCCTCAGTGTGTGCAGGATGATTTTTGCCTGGGCAGCTGCTCCCTTTGCTTGAGCTTTTCTTTTGCCACCTGTGAAATGACGCTGATTCTCTCTGCAAAGTGTTTTGAGTTCCAGGGCATGAAATACAAAATCCACAACGAAATGCAAACCAAGTCCCCCTCCCTTCTCGTGGCATCGTTGAGTTACAAGCTCGCAGTGACAGGACGAGGGGGAGTGGCTTTAAGCTGAAAAGAGTGGATTTAGCTGGGATATTGGGAAGAAATTCCTCCCTGTGAGGGTGGGGAGGCCCTGGCACAGGTTGCCCAGACAAGCTGTGGCTGCCCCAGCCCTGGAAGTGTCCAAGGCCAGGTTGGATGGGGATTGGAGCAACCTGGGCTAGTGGAAGGTGTCCCTGCCCGTGGCGGGGGGTTGGAACCAGATGAACTACACAGAATTTTAAGGTGCCTTCCAACCCAAACCATTCTGTGCTTCTCTATCACGTGCTTTACCCCAAACACAAAACTCTTGTCTGCAATGTCAGTTCATCACTTCTGGCTCTGCCTCTCTCATCCCACCCTTTATCCTGCTTTAGATTACAGAGAGAGTGACTGTTGCAGTGACATGATTGATGAGCTGCATCAGAACTCACTGGGTAATATTTAACATATTTGAGAACATCTGTCCAGTTAATGTGGTTTGCAAGAGAGCTTTCTGTCTCCTCCAGAATGCAATGCATCCCCAATTAATAAAAGAGAACTAATTTTAGAATGGTTGAAATGAACAATTAGAAGATCCATAAAGGCATTTCTGTGTGTGGCATTAAATATAGCAAGAATTAATTTGCTGGAGTGGTTAAACTGTGCGTGACGGGATTTTAGTGGGGGAAAAGAAATTCGTGTAATGCAAATAAAAATCTAAGCAAAAGAGTGGGAATCAAGCATAAATTATGGTAGGGACTGTGCTCACCACACTCATTTCTGTGTACTTGCAAAAGGGGTCTCAATTAAATATACCATATAAAATCAGAGCAGCAGGGGGTTTGCTGTTAGTCACATAAAGCACGTTTAAATGAATCAAAACTCATTAAAAAGCTGTATAATTACAGTTAACTAGGAGAGAGGAAAAAAAAAAAAAGGAGAGTCTGGACAGAGTAGGATGTTAAAAAAATGGAGTTACATTGGCTGTGACTGGACAGAAAGACAAAAATAGGTCATGGGAGGAGAAAAATGAGCCCACAGAGGATGAGCATGATGGAAAATCCCTGCAGGAAGCACTAGTGAGTATGTCATTAGTGGGAAGTGTTTCTGAACAGGGGGGTCACACGGTTGGGATTTGTCTTAAGGTGTCACTGTGTTATTCTGCTTTCACTTAGTGTTTTATTGGTCCCTCCTGGCACATAACAGAGAGGGAGAAGAGCCTGCCCAAAACCAATGGAGAGCACAGGATGTGCCCAGTGACCTCCTGAGGTCCCTTCCCACCTCAGTTATTTTAGGATCCTGCACATCCCGGCAGTGCCTCCTTCTCCCAGGTGGTTTATCTGAGCAGAGCTGGGATGAAAAACCCCCTGACCTCAGGAGCCCGGGGTTTCTGTGCCAGTTAATTTACTTGGTTCCTCAGCAGACTGGGCTGTAGACTTTACTTAAAGTGCCACAGGTGGTCCATGGCAGCTCAGTGTTAAATGCAGCAGAACAAAGATCACAGCTGCTTTTTCGCAGGTTTCCCTCGCGCTCCTGTAGGGCTGAACGTGAGTGGCACTTCCAGCAGCTCTCAAGGTCACACTAAGCTTCCTCCCTCACTGGCAAAGATGAATTTGAGTTCTGTTTGTGCTCCAAACTCATTTTTCCCTTAGTTAACTTCATGCTTTTACTTAGCTCTGCCTTTCTGGTCCAGCAGCCAATTCCAAATTTAATAAAACTTCCCATGTAGATCTCATTTCCCTCTATTTATCTCCATTACTGAATTTCTCTCCCTCTTCATCCCTCTTTCCTGAGACCCAGCACCACGTCCCAGTATTATTAGTATACAATTTGAAATTCATGCCTTCAGCAAAAAATACTTCTCAATAATGTGGAAAAAAAAAATAATCCTGGAGAGAATTATCAGTCAAACTCACATTTGCTCTGATCTGCAGCGCAGAACCGAACATCTTCAAAGCCACTCGATTTTCCTGGAGGTTCCAACAGACAGTGGCAATTCCTGGGTTAAATGAACCTTCTAGTTCTGCTTCAGAGGCTCCCATCCTGAAATCCAGCTCTCCCCAGCAATATATCCCATAGCACTGCACATGCAAGCCCTGGGATCTAAGGAGAAGCGCTGCGTGGGACTTCTTATCTTCCCAGCTGGAGCGTGGAGATGGCTGGACTTGGACAGATTTTTTTGGGATCTCAGGCCTGAACTGTGAGTTCTCTGCCAGCCCATATTATTGAGTAACCCAGTGCAATCCATGGAGTCTCCACAGAGGATGAACTCCAAGTCACGTGGCATTTGAGGAGAGGACACAACTGAGGGAGATACACCAGCACTTACCCTGAATTTATGGAAGTGGGAGTCTATTTCTCATTACAGCTCACAGTAAATCATCCTCCTCCTGCTTTTGCTTGGAAACTGCTTCAGCTTCTGCCTTTATTTCCATCCTTTTATATATATATATAAAATCCTTCAGAAGAAGCTGTACCAGTAAAAACAAGATAAAACAAAATGAGTTGCACTCTAAAAAAAACCAGGAAAGATTTGCAAGAGACTGGAGGATCTTTGCATCACAAAAAAAAAAGGATCTTTGCATCACAAAAAAAAAAGGAGAAAAAGAAAAAAATTTTCACAGTTTCTTGCTACTTTTTCTGAAAAAAAAAAAAATCTTACTAGTTGTCATCTCAGTTCTGTGTCCTGTTTTAAAGAAATAATAATTTTTTCATATCTGAAAGACATTTCTACAGTTCCTTGGCTCCTTCCTCATTGATCTTTCCAACCGTCTGTCCTCTATTTCTTCTCTAGGAAACAGAGAGGGACCTCTTGGCCTAAAGGAGGGTCACCTTACCGAAGGAGGGACACAAGTAGTAAAGGGGATAAGGACTTACAGTAAATTTTAATATATAGAGATGAACCCAAGTGGCCCCAAAGCAGAGAAGGAAGAAATCCCCACCGTGAACATCAGTGAAACACTTTCCCCATCCCTCCTCACAAAGGCTGAAGCTGTTGACTTTTTAAGAAATGTAAGAAAATTTTCTTATAAAACACCTTAAAGTGTTTAATTGATAAGGCTTTTCTGTACTACTTTTAAAGTTTTATCATTATTGTTACTGGATTAATAGTCATGATTAGTTGTGTCTTGAAACTTTGGATGGACTTAATAAATTGCTAAAGGAGACAGTGCTTCCCTCCAACCGCCTCTGCAAATAACAACAGGAGGAGTAAAAGGGATAAAAACCAGTGTTTGAGTTTGATTATTTGCCCCCTGGCAGTGAATATCCACTGCACCAAATAACCTCTAGAGTAAAGAAAGTCAGGGGGGGTGTTAATGCAAGACAAGGAGAGGAAGAAAATCATATTGGAGACAAAACAAATAAATTTTTATTTATTAGATAATAATATATTAGAGGCATATATTAGAGACTAAGAGCTTCCAAATGGGGAGGCTGGTTAGACACAGGTTATCAACATCTCCTTGGCAGGGGAGGGGATATTGGATGTGATAAAATGAGAGGCTACGGGTGAAGAGCGACACAATGAGCTGTTCACTGATCCTACAGAACACTGACAGGAAGATTTCCCACTGTAGAACAGGATACTTAACATTTTGAGTGCCATTTGATGACATTCATGAGATGCTAATGGCTCTGTGTCAGTAACGACCTAGACTGGATTTGGAGTGGTGACCTAGAGGAAAAGAACTTTAAAAGACATTACTGTCACCTCAGCCATTGCCATCAAACTTCACTGCCACTTAAGGTCCCTCCTTCAGACTTACATGCACATTATTGGGATCCTGCTCTGCTCATAGAGTTTGCAAAAGAGGCCAGAATTAATCTCACTATATTAAAACTGCCTTTTTGACTCAAAGAGGAGCAGATCTAAGCCAGTGATGAGAATGTCTATTATTCCCTCCTCCTGCCCATTATCCATACCCTTGCTCCATGCCCTGCAGAGCAGAGCTGATGGAGTGACCCCCTCGAGATGACACAGTTTATGAGCTGCTCTCCTCGCCCCTTTCATTGCTGACGGTGTGGGAAGAGAAATAAAGAATGTGCTCTAATTGAATCTCTCTATTATTACATTAATAAAGAGGGACAATCTCTGGCAAGAGCAAATCAAGAACAATCTCCAGTGATCTGCTGGTTTGAATGAAAGAGATAAAAAAAAAGATGAGCCCTGTTGCTCCAGAAGAGCCTGTTTTTACCCAGTCTTCTCCCTGGGACTCAGCAATATTCCTGAAAATAGAGTGGATATTTGGAAGTAAATGTCTGTATGTGACGCCCTAAGCCATCCTGAGAACGTGAAAGCCACAATCTCTTGGGTTTACTCCTTTTTGGAATGTCCTTAATCCTAATTACTCTTTCAGTTTACTCAGGGATTTCCTGGATATTTACAAACCAGTTTGATTGCTGGCCTTACTGGTTTAACTGGAGCTGCTTTAGAGATGGCAGCATCTGTAAACTTCTGTTCTCTCCAGTGAAAAGTCTTTAAAGCCTCATGTTCACAGAACTTTTCCTCTTTTCCTGCATTTTTGACACGGCACAGAACTGTCCAGCACAGACCTGAGCCCTTCAACCAACATACAAACCAATAGTAAAATAGTCATTACTAAAGAATTAAATAATTGAGGATATTTATGTTTCTATATTATAGAAATAAACATAAAATACCTTTCTTTTTTTTTTTTTTTCCCTGTTGATGGTAAGAAAAGCCACAAGCACATCCCAGGAGGATGTACAAGCTGATGTGCCATGGTCTGGGAAACAAGAACTGCTGAACTTTCTGGAGTAAGAAATTAAATATATTGCCTGTATTTTTGGTTCTTCCACATTTCATTTCCATATTTTGACCTCCCTATAAGAGAAGCAAGACAGGCACAGAACTAAAACAAGATCCTTGGCAGCAGGAGCTGCCCTGTTTCCCACCCTGCTGCCTGCAGGACTTCTGAAGGTTCCATGGCAGTGGCCCATCCATGGGAATGGCCCAGAAAATCCACCAAGGACTTTTAAAGCAAACCCAGAACAACTTTCCTCTGTCAGATCACACATCAAGTTCCACATCCCTTCTGTTTACAACCACCAATGCAATTTTAAATAATATCCAAAACATATTTTTTTGGGGACAACACTCATTTTCCTGTCTCCTGGAAAAGTTTGTTGAATTATTATCAGAGACTGTATTTGTCTTTGTGTAAGTATTTAGATGAGACTGTTGACTTAATTTACATGCTACATGTTATTTGGCCATCTGGCTTCTCCCAGAATAACAGAAGAACAGATTTGTAAATAATTAGAAATCTTAAAATAAGAAAAACTATAAAATTTATGTATTATTATCAAGGACAAGTCTTGAGTCATTCTTATTCTCCTGCTTGATTTTTTGCGACGTATTAAAAATTAAACCCAGTATTTATTAAAGATATTACTGAATCTACAATTGAAAGTAGAACATAAGAGCTTTGACACATGAAAGAGTAATGTAAGAATCATCTTACCTAATGAAAAATAATCAGAAATACATCACTGAAAAATCTTTTTGGATTAAAAATGTCACATTATTATCATCACATAATACTTTCCGAGCTACACATGAGCTGTGAGAGAATATCTCTGGCAATAATATGGGCAATAATACCTTGTAAGGTCTCTGAGTAATAGGGGCAGGTGTGAACACAGCCATGCTATTGCCATAAACATGTTGACAGCAAAATCACTTGTGAAAGGAGAAAACTCTTCAGATTTTTTTGAAGTGACCCAAAACAGAGAGATTTTTGCCTCATGTCCCACGTGGTAACTCCTCACACAATTTCCACGGCAGCAGAATTATTCCTCATCTAATAGACCACAAAGATATTTTTATTTACTGCCATATTTAAGTGTTCTCTTTAAAGAAAAACTACACCCTGATTTTTTTTTTTTTTGGTAAATTTTCCTGAAATCTGGGCTATTATTTCATATGCTGAAGAAAATCAATTATGGGCTCATTTGAATATTAAAATATGCACTTCTCTTGAGAAGGAGGGAAGTGGCTTTTCCCATCGGTGCCTGAGCAGGAGATGCTCAGGTCAGAGCACAAAGTGCTGGATAAGTGAGGCATTACTTCAGAGTCATATTCATCTACAAATTCCACAGAGGGAAGGGGGAAAACAGGACTCTGGGTGCTGTTCAGGGATTACAGCACTGCTCTCCCTGCTCAGCCAGCTGGAGAAGTCAAACTCACCAGGCCATGACTCCCCATCATTCCCTTATTCTCCCTCCCAGCCAGGGATGTAACACATTTTCCTCTCCCTCCCTCCCAGAGCTGGATTTCATATGGATTTCATATCCTTTGAATGTCACAGCAAGGAGGTCTCATTTCTGTAAGGTCAAAAAAGGAAGTTTTCTGAGATTCATTTCGGTTTTATTTTTAAGACTTAAAATTCTCACAGTAATCTGTTAAGGGGGGTTTATTTTCTTAGGAGAAAATTATTTTAGAGGAGTCACTGAAAGTTACGGATTTTCTTCTAAAAATGTTTTCAATTCCTATAATTTTTACTCAAAGAAAAAGTAGGTTTTCAGGGGGGGAAATGTAGAAAAGTCCTATTTTATTACAAAGTTAATTCAGAGTTTTAATTCTTTGACATGACACCAGAATGTTCAGGGACCTCCAGACTAAAAATACACAAATAATAATGAACTACTTTTTGTATTGATTTTTTTTTAAAAGATGTCAGCTCTCATTTTTATCTCACTTTAAATCTGTGCTGCTTGAAACAGCTTTTTTTCTGCATTCAACAGGTCTAAACAGCTACTAAATGAATATTAGTTTTATTAAATTAATATCAATTTAACCTGATCACTCAGTAGAGAAGAAATCACTGCAAGGAGCTCTTTTCAAGTGAGCTGGACAGTGAGGGATAAAGCTGCAGGAAAGGTACACCCAGAGCAAGAACCATAAAATTCTTGTTTGGCAATAAAAGGAAAATGTGGATTAATGAAGCCATTCCAGCACAGGACAATGAGAAGGCAGAAATTAAAATACTGCATCACATTCCAGCAAGGCTCAGCTTTCAGTACATCCTCAGTGACAATTCCAAACCCACCTGGATGTGTTCCTGTGTAACCAGCCCTAACAGAGGGGTGGACTAGAAGGTCTCCAGAGGTCCCTTCCAACCTTCCTAATTCCATGATTCTGAAAATGAAAAGTTCTGCCAGTCTTAGTTGTTCTTCCCCCATCAGCCCCAAAGCAAGACACGCTCGAAGGGCAGCAATTTTTAAGTCATATTGCTGAAAGAATAGAAGGAAAACAGTCCAGAGTCCACTTTATTTGGCCCTCTGATGCACTGGAAGGAACCTGTGCAGCTGGAGAGGCTCAATCCCTAATCCACTCAGCACTCTCTGATCCCCTCCCAGATCCAGGTGAGATCAGCAGCTCAGTGTCAATCCCCAGGTGCCCTCGGGTTGGCTGCCCACAGTCCTGCAGCTTTGAGCCTTCCTCTGGCCAGGAACAGAACTGTTCCAGAGGAGCCAGAGCTCTTCCAATCCCCTTCCTGTCCCACTTATCATCACCAGCCATCCTGTCATCACTGTCCTCACCCACAGACAGCTGGAACCACACAATGAGAGATGGGGGGGGGTTCTGTGGGATGGATGTTGTACCAAAAGCGTGTGACAGTGTCAGCAGGGACATGGGTGAGGAGAATATACTTACTTCTGCCCTTTGTCAATGCATTACTGTTAATTTTCAATTATTAACCTCTTGCCCACCTGCAGAGCACTAACTTTAGAGAAGGATTAGAAGAGGTCACAACTTCTAATCTCTGCTGCTGGAAAGGCTGTAGCCACAGATCTTGGTAATTTTTATGGAAAGCAAGCTTAGCTCTCAGGTGCCACAGACATAACCCTGTCTCACTTGTCGGTGCTTTGCTGCATTACACCAGCTCAGCACTTCTCCCAGACATCAAACTTCCTGATATTACCTGGAAAATGATCTTGCTTGTAATGCTGTAAAAGATGAGCTGACCCTGCTGAGACGTGAACTTAAAACCGCGCAAGGCTGCAGGAGGCAAATGGAGCGTGAAACCCCAGGTGAGAGGTGCTGGGAGGAAAGTTCCTGCAGGACAACACTGATCCTTATCAGTCCTTTAACCTTTTTAATACTGAGCCTGTAATCCCTTCACAAGCATCTCTCCTGTGTAGACACACAACCTTTGTGTGCCAGACACTGCAGGGACACAGAGCAGGCAGGAAGGGAAAAGCAGCAGGAACAGGGTGGGGAGGCAGCAGCTTTTCCTTCACATCCACCCACTGAGCAGAGGGATCCTTTGGAGGTTTGACCTCCTTGTGTTCAGTCTTCCTTCCCTAACACATACTATTGAAGGGGAAATTGTAGCCCACACCACGGAGAACAATTTCATCAACTGGTTTGCTTTTATTGCTTTCCAAGGTGCCCCAACCTGCTGAGCTCTCCCCAGGGCGGGCACAGGGAGAGCCTGAAAGATTGTTCTCACCACACCTTTCACACCACTGAAGTTGTGTCTGCCTGCAATATTCTGCTTAAATAATAATAGCTTGTAATATTCCCTGTGCACAACAGGAAAGGAAGGGCAAAAATCAAGACAAGACTGGATGGGTTCTGAGCAACCTCATCTAGTGGAAGGTGCCCCCTGTCCATGACAGGGGGGTTGGAATGAGATGGTTTTTGAGGTCCCTTCCAGCCCAAACCATTCTATGAAATTAATTTAATCTAAAAAAACCACGACAGGATTGTTGATCACTCCTGAATCACAAAGCAACACCTGGGAATAAAGGTTTGCTACAAGAGCACTCATCAGACAGTCCAGGATAAAGGTTCACCAGAGGTTTAGGCAATCAACCTGTACCATATTATACTGTCATTGTTTTCTAAAGATTGCCTTTTTAAATAACTTTTTTGTGGGGAGGAAAATAGAAACTGAGTTTGGGACAAATTTCAGAGAATCACAGAATATCCTGAGCTGAAAGGGACCCACAAGGATGATCAAAATTCAACTCCTGGCCCTGCATGGAACAGCCTCAATAATCTCACCATGTACTACTTGCATTGCTGGAAAACAAGGGGCACACTGAAGTTGTGTAGTTTAAGGTTGAGTTGAAGATTAAGGAGTTGAAGATATTTCAATGAGCATGGAGGTGAATATGGTCCCTCCAGCAACATCCTCACTGCTGCCCAACCAAGGTCTTGTCCTTTAATTTATCCAACCAAGACAAATCCAGTTCTATTTCCAAATCCAAGCAGATAAACCCTTCATGGAAAAAACAGACTGATGGATGCAGTTGTCTTCTGAGAATCATTCACAAACTTCCATGAGCTGAATTCCCCAAATTCATCCCATTTTGAAAACACTGAGTTGTGTGTGTAAATGACCTCCAGTGTCCCAGCAATTTGGAGTTATTGTTTGTTATTGCTGTTCATCTAAATCCCAGAGGAATCTGCCTTCTGCCTCTTGGTGCTGCTCAGCACTTCCAAAAGGGAACTCAGAGATGGAGGAACCTGCAGGAAGCCACAGAACTCTGTGAAATCATCAGAGAAAAATCTCAGTTGAGACAATATTTTAGGAGATTCAGAAGAAATGGGCTGGATCTGCTGTTAAGTCACGGTGAGTAACTGAAAGGAATCTTCCAATACTCACAAAAATGAAGAAGGGAATCCTCAGCTGTTCTAAATAGGGGTTTAAATAGCTGATGAGTCCCAGTAACAGCAAATGGCACTGGTGGCCTTTCAGCTGGAGTCCAACACTGTTTGTTTTAACATGATTTTTCAGCTGCCATGCTGGGAAGAGAAGGCACATCTCTGTTTCTTCTCTTTTCCCTCTAATTTTTTCGCTCTTCCAAAGGAAACTCACGTGCTCCAGTTTTCAGGGAAACACTGAAGTGTTTCTTCCAATCACCAGCTTGTCAAACTGTGGGATTTCATGGTATAAAATGATATGATTTAAAACTGGAAGATGATATTGGTGGTAATGATGCTCTGTTATTGAAAAAAAAACAACCCACCCTCCAAAAAACCCTCATCCAATCAAATCCAAAGGCCTATCAAGCCATAACAATGGTAGAGAAGAAAGGAAAAGAAGAATGAAGAAATAAAATCAACAAATATTTGGAGGACAAAAAAAAAAATTCTGCATTTTGTACTTCAGAGATCTAAACTAAATCCTAAAACCCGAAGATCTGACCCCTACTTCTCTTCAAACCTTTACAAGCCACACATTGGTTTAATTTTATTTATCATTGGCTGTTCCAAACTGTCGACAGGGGACAGAGCAACATCCAGCCTGACCACTGTAATTGCAGCTTCCACTTACTGGGGAAGAATCCCAATTACACACTTAGAAAAATTACCTCATCTCCCTTCATTACTGATTGATCTTCCCCCTCTATTATTGATGCAGCTGACAAGGCAATCACATCAGGATGGCTCAGAAGGAGCTGACACAATGGAGCTTTCAGACAGGCATTTGTAAGAGTCCTGACTTGTCAGTTGTCCCATTAGAAATCTTCTTTGGCAGGGGATAAGGGGAAATGGCTACTTCTAGTTTAGCCAGGAAATTTTAATTGTGGGCTAAAATCTGCTGGATTTAGAAATAAGGTTTGGTCATAAAACTGCATGTTAAAGACTGAAACCAGAAGATGCTTGACAATGGACAGGCCTTGGTTTTGCTTGTTAATACAGCAGGTAATCTTTGGATTATAAAATAACCCACTTCTTTGTGAGGGTAAGATGTTCAGAAAGAATATTTGAGAGGTTTCACCTTATCCACACCCACAGAAATCACTGACATTTGGCTTGTGGTTGATCAAAACAAGAAACAACGTGCAAAGCATTTCACACCCTTTTTTTTTTTTTTTTTTAATTGTCACTTGTGCAAAGGTCACACAAATCCTGCTGGGATCAAGGAAGGGATTTACTTCACCTGGGCACCTACGGCCACACACAAGGAGCCACCTTTGCTGTCCAGGTGCCTGAACACGACCTGTTCCCTTGGGAATTCAGGACCTTCCTCTCAACCACACATTTTCAAGGCCTTCATGTGAAATTCAAAGCACTGTGAAGACGGAGGATGCTGTAAAGTCAGACCCTTCAAACCAGCAGGCAGCTCTGGGTGACCATGTCAGACAAAAATCAACTCTTATAAGCAGAGGATATAGAAGCATTTTGTGTTATAGATTCTGAGTGATTTGAAGGCAGGATTAAAGTCATTATCCAGGCCACAGATCGTTAATGCAAATGCCCAAGTTAGCAATTCTGGCCACAGCCCTGGGCACAGCCATTAGTATTCACTGCAAGGACTTCCCAAACAGAGCAGAATACTAATAAAAAACAGAAGAAGAGGAACAAAAATCACTGCAGAACCACAGCTGCTCAATATAGATCATCTTTCCATTTTAATTTGTATCATCAGCCCTCCAAGTCAAATTGACTAATACCAGGGTACCTTATCCAAGAGCCATGTGGGCCAATCAAAGATCAATTTAAAGCATGTTGGAAGAGACTGATTCATTTAATTCACGGGCATCAGGAGTTTTAAGCTCTACCAGCAGTGCCAAGACATGACCAAGCATCATTCCAGCCACAAAGACACAACAGACAACGCTCAACAGACGCAGATGAACTGAAATGAGTTTTTATTAACTCACCTGGAAACATAAACCAGAAATAAATCACCCAGAGCTCATCCTTCCTTCAGTCTCTCACTGTGTCAGCCAGGATGGAACTTCCCTGAGCAGCTGGGGCCTCCACAGCTTTCTCTGGATAAGGTTCCCCAGATCTGCAGGTGCCTCTTCACGAATGAACCTGCAGTTCTGGTTTATCACCCCAGTTTGTGATGTCCACACCTGTCATGAAGCATCAGAGAAGACCTTGGCTTGTCCCTGCCCTGCTGAGCCCCCACAACCTCAGCCTGGAGCCACCAAGTCCTCACTGCCTCCCCCAGCACCAAACCAGACCCTCCATGTCAGGACCACAAACTCAGGGACTTAAGGTACCACCACCCAGCTTTACACAGATTTCATCACCCCCAGGTTAGTAAATCAGCTACATTTTCTCACCCTTGAGAGCCTGACAGCATCCACGTGCTTTTTAGCAATAGATAGGCTTGTATTATAATGAATTCCTCGGGAAAGGTTATGGATCTACAGCCTGCAAAGTCAAGGAGCACTTACAGCTGGACAGGCCTGTTTCTCTCTCATTCATGGTCTGCAAAAAGAATAGAGAACTGCTTCTTAAAATACATGTGGAGGTGATTTATCACACTTCAGACATGCTCTCAGCAAGTCACACTGGAGATCTGAGAGGGGTGGAACAGCAAAATAAACACCCCACTGACAGTGCCAAGTGCTTGGGTAAGGTGAGAGCACACAAAAAAACATGTTTTAAGAAGTAAATACATTAAAAGACACATAGACACTCATCCTCCACCTTCCTAACCCTCAGATGTCTGCAGGGACAGGGCCTGTGGAAGAGCTGCCATCCTTCTTTTTCCCTCTGGTATCTCTTTAGTTCCTCCACAGAAAGAAAACCCAACCACACCAAGAACAAAAGTACAAGCAGGGGATCCATGAACTCCCAGTGTGCTGTGATTGGAGATTCCAGGGTAGTAAAACCAGAACACAGCTGGCACTTGAGTTCCTGAGCCACCCAATATCCTCAGGTACCCCTTGGATAATGACTTTTACTCCCACTTGGCTGCATTTTATGCTGAAACTTGAAAATAGACCCATTCCTGACTTTCTTTAGGGTGGTTTTTATTTTTCCTTTTTCTTCCAGAGGTTGCATTTTGCAAGTGTTTCATACAGACAAGAACTCAGCGTAATTGTTTTGCTAAATTTATACATTTAGATTTGAGAAGCTGGACAAATTTATTCCTTTTTTTCTCGTTGGCTTTGCCCCATTGTTAGTTTTAATTGGTGATGGCAGCAACACAACAGTGAGTGGCACTCACTGCTCTCCCTTTGCTCCCTCTGATGTCAAAACCAACAGCTCCTCTGTGGCAAGCTGGTCTATTTATATCTCACCTCTTTCAGAACAATGAAAACTCTTAGAAATGGACTTTTAAAACCTTAAAACATCATTTCAGGGTTGTTTTGTTTTGTTTTTTTCCTCCAGCTTCATAACGCAAAAATTCCTTCCAGAGAAAAAAATCTAATAAAAAATGGAAACCAGAACACTAAGCTACTGGAATCTCTCAGGGAGCACTGAGAGATTCCTTTCCCAGTCCTCCCAAAAGCCACTGGTCATCTAATTTTGGATTTTTTTATAGAACTTTATGATTTGAGCCACCTGTGTGCATAATGTAAAACAAGCAAATCTGTGCATTATCCAGGGTGTGGTGATGCAAAAAAAGCTGCCTGGGGGTTCCCAAGGCAATTAATTCATTCTTCTGGATAAAAGGTATGATGTCATAGCCTATCACAGAATCCCACAATGATTTGGGTTGGAAGGGACCTTAAAATTTATCCCATTCCACCCCCTGTCAAGGGCAGGGACACCTTCCACTAGCACAGGTTGCTCCAAGCTGGCCTTGGACACTTCCAGGGATGGGGAAGCCACAGTTGGTCCATTCCAAAGGAAACAAAGTCATGTTTTCCATAATTTTCATTCTTTCCTCATGGGATCAGAGCAGTAATTGTCTATTTTTTGATACTCATAATTTAATGAGTTAGATACATTGCTTTGGCTGCAAAACTGATTTAAAAATCCCAAATAGTTAATGTCTGATAATGCAATCAATAATATAATTATATCTTTTTGGTAATGCATTTATCTGAAATTCTTCTTTTTACTTTGTTTGCTTTTCCACTTCAATACCTCTTGCAAATTACTTATTATTATAATTAAGATAAAGCAGTGATTGCAAAGATGCCAGAGAACACAGTGCTTACATTAATTTGGGCAGCTCCAATCAGATTACACGAACCAGGATGTTTCAAGAAAACAATTGAGGAGTTTCTTTGGTGCCACGTGAGATGATGTTATTTGCAAACTGCAAAAGCTTTAAAACACCCTGAGCATCTTCCCTGGGAGGGTGGGGAGGGCCTGGCACAGGTTGCCCAGAGAAGCTGTGCTGCCCCATCCCTGGAAGTGTCCAAGGCCAGGTTGGAGCAACCTGGGATGGCAGGAGTTGGAACAAGATGATTTTTAAGGTCCCTTCCAACCAAAGCATTCCATGATTTTCTGATATAGTCTGAAGAATCCTATTACAGGGTGAAAACATGAAAAATTTGTTAAAATAAACTCTTTTCACCAACAGACAAAGCCTCCACTGGGTCATGTGCACGTCTAAGTTCTCAGTCCTGCACCAGAGTCATCTACAGAGGGACAATTCTGTTCAGGACCCATCAGGACCCATCAGCAGGAATTCTGCATCCTGAGCTCCTGCCACATGCAAAATATGCAGGTAAACTGATGTAAACAACCAGCAAAACCACCAAACTCTTCAATTATCCTACTCAGGAAGCAAGTGTTTGCAGGGCAATGCATTTCAATTTAGTGACTCTCTGGCTTGGGTTTGTCCACACCTTATCACATTCAGAGATCTGATTATACTGGGCACAATTCACATTTAGATTTTTGTCGAATATTCAGACCTCTTTAAACATAAATATATATATTGTGATTGAACAGAACAGCCTAAGTGCCTAAATTGCACTTCTCTTGTTTCAATCCAGCGAGGGAACACAAATACAGTCATTTAAAGCTTGCCAGGACATACAGAAACAGATTTTCTTAATGTGGGGAGCAAATTTCTCTTTTTAATGAATGTGAGATGTAATAGTCCCTACAAAGAACCTTCTTCATCTGTTCTCCTGCTTCTTTTACCCTCTGACTTACCTTTTGGCCAAGACTCCAACCTGCTCCCTCCAGTTCCCTGAGCTGGGGTTGAGTTTCCAAAAAAACCAAGTGAGTCTTACCTTCATTTTGTGTCCCACTTGTTGATAGAGTGAGGATTTTAATCTTGGGTTTATAGTAAAGCCAGGCTTAAGAATGGTCCAGGTGGGAGAAGGCTCTTGAGCAAACAAAGAGCTCTTTTTCACCTGAAGAGAGGGGGAAAAAAAAAAGAGGCAAGAACTGTGCAGTGATGGTTTTGGTAGGGTTTGTTTTGTGAAACCTTTATTTACACAACAGATGTCTAAACGTTTGAAACAAATCCACAGCAAACTAAGCAGAAATTGGCTGATATTCTACACCCCGAGAAAGTAAAATATTACCCACCAAAACAAACAAGACAAGCATTTTATGAACTAGAGCAGAGCAGTTGCCTCTAATGCAGGGGATCAAGGATTAAATTTCCTGGCTTGCAATACACAGGAGGTCAGAAAAGATGTTTATAATGGCACTTCCTTGCTTAAAAATCCATGAAAACAAGCGATTGGTCTGTCATGTTCAAGCTCTATTCTGCTCTGTTACTTTCCAGTTTGACCTCTTAATCCCATCCATCTCTAACACAGAGTTAACATCTTCCTAAATCCACTGAACTTCTCCTCCAAAGACTCTGAAATCACTGAGAATTTTCCCTTGGAGTACAAATTGGACCTAAGGGCTTGTATTATAAAAATATAGATGGTTTTATAGAATGTATATATTCTAAATACAGATTAATCTTTATGTAAAGGACTTCAGTTTGAGTTCCCCAAACTCTCAGTAAATGAGATGAATTATCTTCCTATTAATCTTTTTTTGGGGGGGGGGGGGTGTAATACTGACAGTAAACACAACCAATAGTCTAAACCCAATTAATTTCCAAAATGCACTTAATTAATTAATTAAATTACTGCACCCAGGTTTCAATACCATGACCAAACCCTCAACACTGGAGGGACTTGGGTGCAGAATTCAGGGATGTGGGACAAGGTGCTCCACCCACCCAGATCTGTCCTTTATTTTGGCTTTTCTTGGCTTTGCTCAGTCCCCAAAGCTAAATTTTATTGGTGTTTTGGGGAAAGGAAGGGCTTTGTTGATAAAAGATATTTCTCTTTGAGCACAAAGTTTCTGAGCTGGTTTGGTTTAACTGAGTCCCACACCTGGACCAGGAGGACACCTTTGCATAAACAATGATGAATGCAAAGAAACCCCACTGAAAAGATGAACATTCTGGAAATGAAAACACCTCAAGGCTTTTTTCTTTTTTTTTTCAGGTTGGGAGCCATCAGAAAAAAAAACTGTCGAGTAGCACAAGTCCTAAATTTGAAATCCAAAAGTAAATATTGCCCTACTTACATTTTAAAATATTTATCTCAATTATTACTTGCTGGAAAAAAAAAAAAGAATGAAAGCCCTGATAAGTACCACGAGGAGCAGCAGGGTCTGAAACCTAATCATTAGTGAGTTGTAAGCAGATAATGTTAATTGTATCCACCCTTTGTGCATTTTAATTACCTTGCACCGTTTTTCCCTGATGATGGTAAGCACATTAACATGTGCCACGCTTTCTAATAATCCACATTATTTATTGATGCTATATTTGTGCTCCTAAATACGTTGAGGCATTTGAAGCAATTTAGAATATTTCCAAAGTCTAATATATCCAGGCCAGGAAAGTCCTTAAGCATTTCCCTGCCATTATCATTAAAGTTGGATAAGAGCTCCAAGATTTTTGAGTCTAACCTTTGACCAAACACTCCCAAGGCCACTAAACTGTATCCAAGTGCCACAATTCCTCATTTTTTGAACACTTGCATGGATGGAAACTCCACCACTGCCCTGGGCAGCCCCTTCCAATGCTTAACCACCCTTTCAGTGAGGAAATGTTTCCTCCAATCCAACCTGAACCCCCCCTTGGCTCAACTTGAGGCCATTTGTTTTGCCGTGTTTTCAGAAGGGATTATAATGCATTTAAAAAATACCAAAACCCCCCAAATTATTGATCCAGGTATCATAATTCTATATTAGACTCCGTTAAAAGAAGTAAAAACAGCCACCTTGGCAGAATTTAGGTGTGCAATGAATAAACAAACAAACTCAGACGTGAATGTTGTTTGATTGCACTTATTACAACCTGGGCAGTTGTATTATTGGAATTATAAAATTAGAACCACCTCAAATGCTTATTTAGCATAAATTCCATGCTGTAGGCTCTGAGGATGAAGAACCTCTACACATCAACTAAGAGCCTTTCTTAAATCAGTGCTGGTGAATGATGATTTAGGAATTTTTAGTGGTCAGCACTTGAAGCGTTTGAAGGAACCACAGAAGAATAGTTACATTTTTTGAGGATGATGAAAGCCCAAATCTAAAGGTCATGTCCTATTTCCTGCTCACTGAGAGGTTTCCTTTGGGCTTGGACATCTTATGTGTCATGAAATCACAGCTTCCCTGTCTTCTTCCTTACAGAAACAAAGGATGGACTAAAAGTACTCCCTGCTGACAAGGAAGTTGAGCAGAAATGTGTTGGATGTTAGGAATAACCCAAACCCTCCAGTAATGATGATTATTGCTAGAAATGTGACTTCCAACAGCCTGAAACAGCCACCCAATTTGGCAAAGAGCCTTTCCAAGACAATAGCTGCTGGTTCACAGTTTGGTTTTTCAGGACCAGACTCTGACATTTTGGTTAAAAGCTTTCCCTGTTTCTCTCTGCTAGGAGTCATTAATTTTGAGGGGAGAAACTGTGGCTTGTAATATCATTATAAATCATGCATGTTACTCCACCAGTCAGTGCTCAGCAACTGCACCAAGACAGAAGCAGAGCTTGCTAATTATGTGCCACAACAAAGATTATAATGAATGCTATCATTAACTAGTCCTTTATGTTTGATGAACTAATAAATAATTTCTTCCTCAGACATTATAAAACCATTTGGCATAAAGACCCTTGATGTGCTCACAGGCCCCTCCAGGTAAGTTTTTATTATGTATTTTTAACCATCTCTGGGACATGATGTACCTTTCACAACTCAGATACCTGTTTGCTCTTTCTTCTCTTGCCAGTGACGTTGTGCACAAAGAACTTCAGCTGGCAACAGGTTTGTCATGATTTTTTGGTCAAGCTTAGGGCACTCTCACCACCCAGAGAGAACCAGCCCACGCTGCTCAGCCCCTTTCCCACCAGATGCCTCCTGGTGGGTTCTGTCCCCTCTCTCCTGCCAGGCTGGAGATGCTCCAGAGATGTGCAAGTGAACCAACCAGGCTGACAGTGGACACCAGGGGCAGAAGATGGTCCATGTTCTTTGTCCTGTTTGATGAGAAGGAGCTGAGGGAGCTGGGGGGGCTCAGCCTGGAGAAAAGGAGGCTCAAGGGGGACCTTCTGGCTCTGCAACTCCCTGAC
>JAWWLV010000011.1:2213984-2233705 GCA_035041135.1 Platyrinchus mystaceus | reverse complement strand
TCCAGGGGCAGCCACAGCTTCTCTGGGCAACCTGTGCCAGGGCCTCCCCACCCTCCCAGGGAAGGATTCCTTCCTAAAATCTCTTCTAAACCTGATCTGTTTAAGTTTAAAACCATTTCCTTTTGTCTTGCGATGTGCCATGGTCACAAAAGAGGTCAGCATCACTATAAGCATATTTGATAATATATCAACCCAAATATTTTTCTAATCCTTTAATCAGCAGGATTTCAAATTTTGAAAATACAAAATACACAAAAAAACCCCTAAACCCCACCCAAGAAATTAACTTTATGTGTGGAGACAGAAAAACATCTTCCACTTACTTTTACCATGTAAGGCAGGAACTACATACATATCATTAGGGTTTTTTATTTTATATCCATGCCTCTGTGAGAGCTCCAGCTTTGTGGGATTAAACTTGTGACAGCCTTTGTTTAGAGTTTACATCACCACAGAAGATTTCCCAGCACTGTGGAGAAAATGGAGATTAGCCCTGCCACGTTCCACTTTTGTTCCAGACACGTTTGGAGTGCACAGGGGAGGAGGAAGAGCTCTAAGGCACCGCCAGGAAGGCTCAGCCCCATTTCACACCACTTAATCACAGATTACAAATAGCAGGGGACAAGAAACCAACTCTTTTCCCACTCCTAAACATTGTGGGGGTTTGTTTCTAAGCGTGGTGTTTGTGGTTTGTTTTTTTTTTTCCTTAGGAGGAAATAGCTAATTTGATATGCCTATTAAGACAAAGGGATGAGTTCTATCCTGGTTTTAATTGGGTTATATCAAACCTAGATGGGAGGAATGTGTTTGGGAGGATTTTATTACACAGCAACTAATTTAATTTACCATTTCCATTCTGCGTGTTATTAAATTCCCCACAATTTAATAGCTAAATTAATTAATACTTAAACAACTGTATATACAAAAGTAAAATGTCCATGAAGTTGGAGAGGAAACAGCAGGGATGTGAACTTCACTAACCATTGAATTCTTGTAGTATTTACTCCTTTTTAACTACAAGAGTTCAGAAACACAACATATGGACTATCAAGTGCTGCACATTTTGCTGCAGTGACTTGTACTGAAAGTGGAATCTAAATCTTCACAGCCAGTCATGGAATCATGGAATGGTTTGGGTTGGAAGGGACATTAAAGATCATCTTGTTCCACCCCCTGCCATGGGCAGGAACACCTTCCACTAGCCCAGATTGCTCCAACCTGGCCTTGGACACTTCCAGGGATGGAGCAGCCACAGCTTCTCTGGACAACAATCCCTCCAACCATCTCCCACCACCTCTCAGAAAGGTGTTAAACCACTTAGCACTTGTTGTAAAACTACTTTAAATCCTCTGCTAATGCTGCACATCCAGATGCACAAAGGTTGAGCAACACATGGCGAAAAATAAACCCTGAGTTTTTTATACAGGTGGAATTGGGTTTGAACACAGGCAGTGAAATTCCATTCTTTGAACCCTGAAGCTCCTGGCACTCAGTTAAATGCACAATGTTAAAAAGAAGGCATTTGAGCAATTCTGTTAGAGAGGGAGAGCCTCAGAACTTCGTTACAGGTCAAGGTAAGATTTTGCTGCCTCACAAAAGATCCATTCACCAGAAAAAGAGAGTGAGAAATGGCTGCTGTGAGATGAATAAATTCCCCTCATCAGAAGACTAATAAAAAGATAATGACTTCTTTTAAAAAGGCAACAGTTTGATATTATTATTTTTTCCTGTGCCACATTGGCAAAGAAAAAAAACTACTTATCAAGGCAGAGCCCTGACCACTTCCATTGAATAAAAGCTCAAATACTATTAACTAACCAATTGCACATATGAAAAAAGGTCCACTGAGACCAAGAATAAATACCAGGAATTCCCTCTTCTGCTGTTCATTTTGGACACATGAAAAATCATCACACTTGAGGCAAACCAATGACTTGCAGGAGCTTTTCTGTACAGTTTAAATGCTTTGAGCTCTTTATGGATTTTATGGTGCCATAATATGAAACTTGCAAATGTCTACAACACATTTCGCATTTGGACAAGATTTTAAATACCAACATTTAAGTTTAGTTGAGAAGTCTTAGGAACAAGTGAAATAGATAAATTTTAGAGCAGCATAAATATGATTGTGAAAATTAGAAACTTCTTAGTTTGTTTTGGGAAAGATTATTATGAAATAATTCAGCTTTTTGCTGGTTTTGGGGGGAATGCACACCTGTCTGGACTAGCCTGCTTGATTTATTTGTGACCCACACTGGATTTATTTGCATCTATAAATAAAATATTACACCCACATCTGCTCCCAGACATATTGTCACCGAGCTACGACGTGACAGTGGCACTTCCAAAAATGTCCCCATCCCCTGTAGGTTTTACTGGCCTGGCACAGGGAAAGGCTAAAAATACCACTAAATAATGACTCCAGAATAATCACAGCAGCCAAAGCACATCATTTTGGTGTGACAAAGCCATAACTCATTGCAAAACTGCTCTCCCAGGCAGGGTGTGCTCCTGGGTCTCAGGTTCTTTTTTCGCTTCACAAAGACGTTTCTCCTGTTCCCCCTCCTGGCTTTGCCGTGCTGAGAACTTGGTTTAAGGCCAAGCAGCCCAATTTCATGGCCCTCTCCTGGCATCCAGCTCCCATCTGCCTGTTTTCCCAGGCAGTGCCATGTCAGGTTACTCCATTACATGTGATTATATCCCTGGCAGACACAGTAACTCCAGCCCTGGATATTTATTCCTTTGCTTCACACTGTTTGCTACAATCCCAGCCAAGAGCTCCCACAGCAAAAATCCATCAGTGGAACTTATCCACCTGCCAGTCCAGCTCTAAACCCCTTGTGCTTTGATGTTTTTCCCACCTTCCTTATTTCTTTTATATATATATATTTAATTTTTTCCCTCCAGGATCTAAATAAACTCCCTTTTGAGCCAGAGAAAATTTTCTTAGAATCCAAACTGAGTTTTAAAGGAGCCATTAGACTGAATTTTCTGCTTTCCAATACAAATTCTCTGCTCCTCTTGCAGACCTTTAACAAGCAAAAATTGTCCAAGTTTTTTTCCCTTACATGCATTTCTATCATAGAAATATTTGTAATTTTAACCTTCAGATAACTATGATAACTCCCAATAATGAGTGACCTTAAAAAGTTAACAGGATGAAATAACTTTAAGAACGTGTTGCAAATAAATCCCTTTCTGGGTGAGGCCTCAAAGTGCTGATTAATCATTAACATTTCGAGGCTCACAGAATCCCAGAAGTATTTTCTTGCTATCACAGCACGAATTCTGCAAGGTGGGAAAGGTTTAGATGTTAAAAACTCACCTGCACAGGCAGCTCCTCCCTGTGGGCAGAGTGAGGGGGTGGCTGGAGGTGTGAGGGGTTCACAGGGGCCATGGAACCAGCATGAATCAAATTCCAAATTAAAAATATTGAAAACAATCACCTCTCACCAAAGTTCTTACCTTTTAAATATTTTTCTTTTCTAGTTACACTTTGCCCCTCTTTTTTTCTTTAACTTTTTATTAGCACTCAACCGTTTTCAAGCTGTTTTAAGCTTATTTTTTTTCTCCTTTTTATTCTCATCTCACCCGCTTAAATCCAGTACTTACAATTTACACAACACTGGGAGCTACCTGTTAACAGACAAATATGAAATGTGAGTTATGAATTCAGCAGGAACTGAGATAATTCAAAGCAACAAGAGATTAATCAACTTTTAGCACTTTCAAGCACGGGACCAGTTTGGGAAGGGAAGCTCTTCCAGCTCATGGTTTAATTCTGATTTTAAAACACTGAGCCATTAAATCAGATTTAACTGCAACAAGAAAATAAGAGAGAGCTCTGAGATGCAACTCCAAAGAGCAGCAGCTTTCAGGTGGGATGAAGTGGAATTGAGTCCACCGTGATTCACAAAGCTAAATTATGGGTATCATTTTTGTTAGAGCAAAAAAGAGAGGAAAGAGCCTTTTTCTCTTCCCAATTAAATTATTTCCTTGCTGACCAAGTGCCTATTCTTCTAAAGAGATAAAAAATAATGTGCCAGTGACAAATGAGAATCTGCACAGAACTTCTGATACATAACAAGTTCTCTTAACCTGGAGGAAGATGGATTTATAATAGACAATCAGCATATTCATAAAGGAGGAACTGGTGTACTTTTAAGATAACCTCAAATGTCAACAAATCACGTAGCAGGAATGCTGTGTGTTAAAACAAAAAGTCCAAGGGAAAGTGTCTTTTGTGGAGTTATATTAGTTGGGAGTGCTTTTTCTTCCTTTTAATTACTGTGTGGGCTTTGGAAATGCAGAGATAGAACATTTGCTTAAGCCTTAGAGTAATTTCTGAGGAACTTTACATTACCCCTGTTCTAGAAGGCTTTAATGCCTTCATTACTGGCCTGCCTGGTTAATAGGATGGACAGCAACAACAACAACATCAGCACCATGAGGGTACAGACCCATTAATATGAAAAACAAGAACCAATCCATCCATGTGACACATTAGTCCTGTGCCCACTGAAAATGGAAATATGTGACTGAATTAAAGCTGAGGTCAGGAAAGGCAGAGAGCCCTGACAAATCCTGCAGCATTAACTCTTGCTGTAAGAGCAGCTGTCACACCTGACAGCCCTTTAACAGGGCAGAAATCCCCAAATGAATTGGTACCCACACCGTGTGCTGCTCTCAGCCAGCCAAAGGCTGACCTTGGAATTGCATCACAAATTACCAGGAATATTCAACAGTCATTTTTACTGTGCTGTTAACTGACAGACCTTCTCCAATAAAGATTTATGTCCTACACACACACAAAAAAAAAACCCCTGAATAAAGTTTCCCTGCAAAGGGCCTCAAGGAGCTCAGTAACGTCCCAGCTCCTGATGCTCCACACGAGACACTCATTAAAAGCACAATATGGATGAATAATTACAAAAAAAAAGGATTTCTTTTGTACTCACACACTCCTATTAATTAGAGGTCAGAACCCACTTTTTGCTGTATTCATGCCTTGCTTTTTTTTTTCTTTTGGTCACTAATATTAATTATTTCATTATCAAAACAGCAGCCCAAGCTTTGAAGGCAATGAGGTAGAGATTCAAAGGTGGGGTGTGGGGCAGAGGCACAAATCATCAAAAGCTGAATAAACTAGGCTGTAAAAACTGTGGCACCCAATGTACATCACTTGTTAGACCTTAAAATTGCTTCATGATTGGAAAAGTGCTGCCTAAATAATCAGAAACACATCAAGCTAAGGCTACTAATAAAGTCAGAGAGAATAATTGCTGCTGGTATTAGCAAATCAACACATTATTTTCTGGAGTTTACTCAGTCATTAGGAAGAAATATCTCTTTGCTCACAATAAAATGGGGATATAGAAAGAAAGAAATGAAGAAAATGAAATAAAGACACAGGACAGACGTGGAGTTTATCTCTGTTAGCTGGAATGGGAAGGAGCCCTTTGGCTGGAGAATCAGAGAGGATAGAAATGACACAGGAACCAACAGTCCTGGTCCTAAATCATAGTTTTCATCCCAACATTTCCTTTCAGCTTCCCAGAGGACCCAATAAGGTGCTTTTTCACACAGCACTGCTGTGTGTGCAGTGAAATACTTGCACCAATACTCTACTTTGTAATTTAATGGTTAATATTATTTTATAGTGAATTATCCTTAAATGGGCAACTTGGAGGAAGGAAATTTTCCAGTTAGGATTGGGATTTTTTTCTTTTCCCAGTGTTTATATGTTCAGTTGAGCAAGTAACAAAGGGAAGTCCTCTGGGATACATCCAACACTATTCAGTGGTGAAATGCATGAACAACATAAACATCTACAGCTCGTTAATTATGATTTTGCTACACAAATCCTGCACCTGATCATTAATTATCTGAACTGAAGCTGAGCCAGACATGAAACCTCACAGCATTTGTGCACAGAAAGTTCATTGACAAGTCATTTCTTCCCTCTTTACCTGTTATTTATAAGAACCACCCATGGGAAGCACAGTGAGGGCAGTGCCTTGTTTTACAGAGCAGTCACCCAGTTGATTTAATGCACTCAAGTGCAAACAAACAAGAAGGATTCTGGTTTTACAGATTTCAGTCTTTGAGTAATGCCCTTGCCTTGCTGGAAATCCTTTTCTTATTGAAAATTGAATATGTCAGCTCAGCCATCACTTTAATTTGTTTTAAAAGATTTATTAGAGTTTGATGGTTTTACTCTTGCTTGATTTTCGTGTGTTTTTCCTGATAAAATTAAACTCATTGGAGCTTCCACTAGAGAAGAACTTCATCAATGTGTCAGGAGGACCATGGGTTTAATAAAACACTTCGGGAAAGTTTCTCCCTGAAACATTTTTTAAACTTTTTAGGAAGCCCAAAGATCAGCAGAGCTGATCTGGAGTATTTTAAATTTAGTGGAGGGCTGTTCTGAATTTGTCTGCTTCTCTCTCATAGCACAGACACACAGCTCTGTCCTCTGTTTCTTATGCACATCCAGGCACTCATGTAAAATCCTAATATTAGCAACTTCTCCTGACAGCATTCCATTAATATTCACTGTAAGCCAGAAATGTTCAGACACCTGGAATAAACTTGTATTTCATCGTTCACTACATCTTTAGGAGGCAGAGGGTGAATTCAAGACATCCTTTACCTGTGTGTGTCTCAGGAGACCTTTCCAGGTCCCCAGCTGGAGAACCTGGATGCCACCAAGCTGAGGGCACTGGGGGAGCTGAGCATGAGAGTGACATTGTGGTCCCTGTCCTGGTGCTGCTTTTTGTGTGGCTGAGTGTAAGACTCTCCATTGAGGTTGGTTACGAGTCATTTTAGTTTATCATTTATGAGTAATTTTAATTTGTCCTTTACCTTCCAGCTGCACCCACCATCATCATGGCACCCCTTGGACGCAACGTGGATTCTTCTCTTCATCCATTTGTTCACTTCCTTGATGTTCTTCTTTATCCTGAAACCCCACAGGTATTTCTTCCATCCTTGCCACTGTCTGTCTCCATCTCTGCAGAGCACTGAGTGACAAACACATCAGGACAATCCACTGAAGAGTCCAGGGCTCAGGAAAGGCAGTTCCAGTTTTTCTGCTATCCTACCAGAGCAATCCCTGTGGCAGGAGTGGCACAGAGCCCCAGGATGGCCCTAAATCCAGTGCAGACAACTTGAAGTTGCTGCAAAGCAAGAGCAATAATTCACAGTGTCCACATTGGCTTCATGGCCACAACTGCACCGTGTCCAGAGCATATTCCAGCTCCAAACAAACTCACCTTCCCTGTCTGCCCACGAGTCATGCCTTGTCCTGACAATAAACAATCCTACAATATATTTTTCACTGAGATCCAAACCTCATTTTTCATTGGAATCCAATGCTCCTGATATTTGTTCCTTATATTTATTAGTACATAGAACCATGGAATCATTAAAGTTGGAAAAGACCTTTCAGATCATCGAGTCCAACCAGGCTTTGAAAGATAACTTTCAAAGCTCTGAATGGATAACAGCTAAAAATATATAGATTAATTAAAGGTATTGTAATAATATCAGCAATCAAAGCTTGAAACCTTATTTCATGAAGCTTGACATAAAATATACCCTATTTATACAGGATTTAAAGTGTTATGCTTCCCTTTGGTACTCAGCTGTAACGAGATATAACTTCATGTGCTCTCCAGGTATTACAGGAAATATAATATGTACCTGCATAGGAATTCCACTTTGATTTAGAAAATTGTCTGCCTCACAAATTACACTATATGCCAGCAGAAACACTTAGAAATAAATTTAAAATATCCTTCCAGCCAGTTAAAATTACTTAAAATGAGCATTTGGGATAAGCTGTGTGACAGACACGTGAAAACACTGCGAGTGAGCCACATCCTGCATGGAGATGGAACACTATTACCAAATGCAAATGCTGCCAGGTCTGCATTCCTGAGCTTCCCTGGGAACATCCAGCCTAAATTTACATTCAAAGAGAGAGCAAAAGGAACTGAGTGGGGAAATATAAAGTAATGGATACAGGAGAGGAAAGTCTGAACTACCCAGGGTCCCTCATGAGCTTCAACATTAATTGTAGCAGCTCAGGACAATGATGGGCATCATTCTCAGCAGCTGAAAGCAGAACTCTCCTCTCTGGAACAGCAAGAAAACATTGGGATGTGTAAGTAGGATGAAGAATAACACAGGAAAGATTATAATGTCATTAAATAAATCCCTGATTCACTCCTGCTGTCTGAAACAGTGCTCAGAACCATCATCGACTCCCAGAGCTTCCCACCAGACTAAATGGCTTTGGGAAAGAGAAATAAGAATTATTAACATGGAAAACTTATTAAAGTAGCCTTGTTTACCTTGGAGAGAAGGCAAATGCAGGAAGAAATAAATAAAACACACAGATTTACTAACAGAAGGATGGGGGAAATCTGTTGTTAAGTCTCCTGACGTAAAAATTCAGGAGCAGAGTGAGAAATTGAAAGGTTACAAACCAGGAATGAGGATTTCTTCCAGTCCAAGGCTTAATTAGCCAGCTGAAATGCTCAACACAAGGGTATCACCAAGGCTTAGAACTCAGCCAGATGTTAAGAAAAACTGTGTTTCTTTACAGAAAACGAGGGCAAAGTTACAATATCGGTTTAGAAAAATAATTCAGATATGAAAACTAATTTCCAACCAGTAAGGATCAGATATTTTCTAGAGTGTAGGTTATTTGGTCTTGCTGAAATGAACCCCAAATATTCATGAAAAAAATGAGGTTACTAGGCTGGCTCTAAGCTCTGTCTAAAGGTTATGAGCAGCACCTGCATCTCTCCCTCACAGCCTCAATCCTTTTCTTCCTCCCTTTCCCGTTCACTCATTCCAGTTTTATTCCAGTTCCCGTTCTGTGCATCTCCCCAGTCTTCACATTCCCTGCAGTACAACCATCCTCTGCCTCCCCACTGCTCTTGAGGTCTCACTCCAAAGAACCCAAAGGTGCTCATTTACCCATTCTGCCAATTTTCTAACAGTTTGCAAGTACTTAAAATTTTAAAGCATGTTCCCGGCTGCAAATAAGACAAGGAACCACATGAATAATATATTTGATGTAACTACAGATCACTCTGAGGTAAAAAAAAAAAAGAAGAAGACAGAAAAAACTACAAAACTATTTTCTCTGTTCTCAGTCAGATCAATGAGCAATTGATTAATTTTGGAGGTAAGGACCGAGATATCTCTCATTTCTTATTGATGTGGTGGCTGCAACGTCTCAAGTGAACAGTCTGACTTCCAACTTACATGAAAAACTGTGAGGTTTTTAACCATTTCATGCATGATACCGAATATTTTTAATTCTATTTCTGGAAGCTGGGAAGTTGTTCTGTTTTGAGCATGTTTGGTGGATGAAAAGAGGATTATTCCTGTCCCAGCAAAGCCAAATCCAAATGTGCAGCCTGGGGTTTGGCCAGATGACAATGAACTCCACGCTGTGTTTAATAAGAGAGCTCTCAGATTGATTATCAAACAATCTGCAAAAGGTGAAGGGATGTTGTTGGGACTGACCTGAAGAGTGAAGTGTCAGTGCTGATAAATTCTTCAGAATTCTAACAGGTGAAGGCTCCCATTTCAGTAATGATGTGCATTTCCAACCCAATGTACAACAGGACAGAGCCACAATAAATAATCAGTAATTGCTTTTCCTCTTTGTGCCCTGCACAAAATAATTGCTGGAACTGCAGTTAAAGTGTGAACATATTTTATATTAATTTAGCTCACCCTACCAGATACTGCATCCTGCCAAATTTTAGCTTCTCTATTCCCTTGATTTTCAGCCCTGGAGATGCAATAGCAGCTCTGGACATGACAGACATGTAGATCAAAGCTTCTGGACTCCCATCTAAGACAGCAAAAATCCTATAAGCAATGTAAAACCAGGATTTGAGAGATGCAGAAGTTCTTGAATTTTCAGGTGAAATTACTTATAGAAAACTTGGTTTTATTTTACTCATTCTGGGTCCATTGTCCTGCCCACTTGATCAGCATTTGATAATGTTAATAATGCAGAAAAGAATATAAAGGTATCATTTTAAAAAGTGTAGTAAGAAAATAGTTTATGCTCTTGTTTTCCTATTAAGGAATACTTGTCCTATGAAGTGCTTTTCTCTTTTTCTGAACACAGAGATAGATATTCATCCCAGCCTGTAAAAAACATAGAGAAACTATTTACAAGAACATGTAGTGACAGGACAAGGGGAATGGTTTTAAACTGAAAGAGGAAAGATTTGGATTGGATACTGGGAAGGAATCCTGCCCTGGGAGGGTGGGGACACCCTGGCACAGGTTGGCCAGAGAAGCTGTGGCTGCCCCAGCCCTGGCAGTGTCCAAGGCCAGGCTGGATGGTGTTTGGAGCACCCTGGGCTAGTGGAAGGTGTCCCTGCCCATGGCAGGGGGTGGAACTGGATGGTCTTTAAGGTCACTCCCAACCCAAACCATTCCATGATTCCATGATTTCTATTTGTGGAACCTCTGTCACAGCAACAATTTGTTCCTAATGCTCTCACCCTGCCTAATTCTCCCTCGCTCAACAACATATTCCCAGTGCTCTTTAAGAAAGAATAAACCTCTATGAAAATATATCCTACACCTGTTTCTAAAAGGGGGGGATTTAATGTTAATCATCATTAACACAATCTTCCCATTATCCTAAATGAAGACTTATCCCAGCTAATCTAAAAGAGGGTTAAATTAAAGCAGCTTGAGTTGGCTGGGGAGCTGCTGCAGCCTCACCTCGGTCTCTAACCCACCTTTCCCATCTCTCCAGGGGGAATATTTCCATTAACAGAGTGATTAAGTACCTGGGCAGCATCCCCTGTCCTTGATCACATGGGTGCAGTGACATTAATACCACGAAAGAATATTTTAGAGCAGCACAGCTTGTTATTCTGCCTGTCAAAAAAGCTGCTTTGAGGGCACACTGACCATTTAAAAGTCATTATTAGGATAAGCAACTTCCATAATAACTCCTGAGCTTCCCTTGCAAAACCCTGGGCCTCTTTTGAGCTGCCAAGGGCTCATTTCCATTTTGTGCAATTACATACCTACTTATGTGCTACAGGGAATTAAATCAATGGCTTTATGGTTTAAACACCGTTGGTGTTGAGGCTGCAACATGAATACAAGCTGGGATTTATAAGGTGAAGCAGAGTTTGGAGCTGGAATCTCAAATCAATGACTCAAAATATCTTCAGAGTTACACCTGACCACTAATAAACTCCATAATCAGACAGATACATTTGTTCTGAGATTTTTAAAAGATCACCCATCTCTCTGTAGCAGAATTACATCATATTTTTGCCTGGATTTATGTATTTTTTGTCTGCCAATCTTCCTCAGGCATGTCAATACACACTCATCATTCTTATTACTTTTATTATGCTGCTCTTACATTAACATTAATTTGATTATATCAACAGCATTACTAAGTGCCCAGTTCCTTATATTATTCTAATAAATTAAGCTCTACCTCAAAAGCATAATAATTTCTAAAAATCAAATTTCTGATTATTTAGAGCTAAGAACCTCAGAACTGACTCAGTTCTCTCAATAATCAATATATTAGAAAATATTTCTAATAAACTGCACTCCCAACTTTCCTGAAACACATTACCCAAGCTGCCACCTAAATATATGTAAAATACTAATCCAAATATCCAGACAAATAGACCTCTGTCTCTTCAGGAATAAATTCCTCACATTAAAAACTAAAAAGTTTAGAATCAAACTGAAATAGAACTGAAAAGGGAATCAAACTGTTGCATTTTTAAAGTGTTTCCTTGGAAATCAATACAGATGGTTCAGTCCCTGACCTGGATCCCATTTCTTGACACTCCACTTTTGCCCCCAGCCAGGAGCAAACTCCGCTAGAAACGAATGGCTGGGAGTTTTTATTGTAGATTAACTAAACTGAACAGAGAGAAATCAAAAGGAATCAACAATTATTAAAAAAAAATAAAAGTCCCACTGGTCAGCAGCCATGAGGAGCTGCAGAGCTGAGCTGCTGGGATGTGGTGGGGGGGACTGGAGGGAGGTTTCCCCAGCCCCACTCTCAGGGCTGAATAACCATTTCCATCCCTGCTCTTACTTTGCCTCCACACTCTGAGCACGGGGATGAAAGGAGCATGGCAGTGCTCCTGATAAAGTTTCTGGGAAAATTAAAGGGCTCCTTTCATCAATTTTTGATTATTTTTTTTTCTCTCATATTTTACCTTGGACCCAGTTCCGCTAATTTTGCCACATACACTCGCAGACCTTGATTTGAGCAGCTCGTGCCACATGCACAGATGCCAAAAAGCAGAAGAAAATCCTTTACAATCCTCAAATGACAAAAACCAGTGGTGCAGGACAGCACTAAACACCAGCAGTTGGGGTTTGGCTCTGGTTCTTCGAAGGGGATCCAAAATGTGCAAACACGAATTTGGACCAAAACCCTGAAAACTCAGACACCGCCCTCAAAAAACACCCAGAGACTCAAAGACAACCTCAACCAGCAACAAAGAACTCTCTTTTTTTCTTTATTTTTTTATGATTCCCCCCAAAATTAAAGCTTTCAGCAGAGTGCCAGCTGTAAACACTAAATCTGTGCCATGAGTGATGGTTTGTTCATGGCCGGGATCGCTCAGGAACAGCTCAAAATGACCCTCCCAGCGCTGGCAGAGCCAGTGTCAGCTCCAGTTACAACTTCCATAAATCTCAGTTACACGAGTTACAACCCCTAAAAGCTGCTCCAAGTTTGGGCACTGAGTTCTTTGGCAAGGTTTCTGTTTGCAGATCACACTTGATGCCTTTTTTTTGCCTGCTCTGCCATTTTCTCTCTTGGTTCAACCTTCCCTCTCAGTTTGTGTTTCCAGGAAGCAGCAGCGACCAGGAGGAACCTCATCCTGCTTTTCCTCCCAGATAGTGGAAATCTCATCATCACTCATCTCCTGGAAGTTCTCCATGAGTATTCCTTGTCCAGAGAAAGCAGGATGAGGTCTCCATAGGCTTCGAAAGAATATTTCGAGAATAATACTGGGTGGGTTAAATGGGTCAAGTAACCAATCTGATATTCCATATGCAACCATTTCTTCTAAAAATCAAATCCTATTTTCCAGAAAAAAAAAAAAAAAACAAAAAAACAACAGAACCCCAAAAACAACAAAAAAAGAAACCCCAAAACCAAAAACAATCCCCAAAAACAACAAACAAAAAACCCAAACCAAAAACAACCCCCCACACATTAAACTACTCCATAAATCTGTTCCCAGATGTATTTAACTACAAGAAGGCAGGAGTTTTAGCAGAGCACCTCAACACAACTTGGCCTAAATACCTGTAATATTGGCATTTTACTCAGCAATTAACATAATTTGCACTGTGGAGCTTATTTTCCTTCCAAAAATCAATTCCTCTGCTCTGATATGTTCCTGAGGAGAGAAAAAAAAATAAAAAAAAAGATAAAATCTCTTTCCAAAGACTTTTATAGAGCAAAGTCATTTAGTAACTGGATGGGTTTAGCTGCCCTGCTGTGAGGTCAAATTTTAGAGGCAGATAATGTACTGATGTTTTACAGTTTCTTTCTTTAAGCACTCTGCTCCAAAGCCCTTATTTTACCACAATAAAACATGAATTTAACCACTCACTATCCCTGCCTGTAAATATGTAAGTTTTCTTTAAAGAAAAAAAAAAATTGTATGTACAATTTCTATAGATCTGCTGTGCAAAATAGGCAAATAGAGAAAATTAACAGCTTTTAAAATCCAAACATGGAGAAATAGTGAATCTATTGGGTACTTCACCCCCACCTCGTGGTTTGTAACCCTCAGTGACGCTGCTCAGGCTTCTCCTCTGCAAAGTGAGGCATCACATCCCTCCTACAATTTCTCCTCGTTTTCCTGACCTTCCCTGGTAATTTCTCTAACTTCCCATGTCCTTCCCAAGGTGCAGGAGTGGAGACAGCACATCCTGCTCAAGCTGTGGGCACAGCAAGGGTTTCTCTGGTGACAGATGACGTTTTCTCCGCCCTGTTCTTGCTGATTTTTCCTGATTTAGTTTCATGGAAAGGTCAACTTTTATGTAATACACCTTGGACAGACCAGAATCCTGTGGCAGATTCCCCTTTTCTCTATGAATTTGGGTCTTATACCCCTGTGAAATGGACTTAGAGATCTGCTACAAAATGATGGGACATTTAGCAGTGACAGCAGCTGTGGATTCCCTGTTCAGTTATAAACATCTCCTAATCCAGGAGGATTAACAAGAAACGACTGGAGGTGTGCAAATGGTGTCCATCTCCATCTGGTGATGGACAGGCACCTCATTCCTTGACTAGCAACTGGGAAATCCATCAGATAAAGCTGTTTCCTCCCTTGCAGTGTTTCTCCTCCTTGCAAGGGATCCCTTCTCCTCCTCCTTCACCTGGAGATTCCACTCCAGAGCCAAGTCCACACACAGCTGATGTGGCCACCCACAACTGCTCTTTCAGTGGAAACCAGTCTTTTACTCAGAACTTCATTAGTTTGGAATTTATTTTCAATTATTTTAAAGTATATTTGCCTATGCAGAAATAAAAATATCCACTTACAACCCTCCTCTAAACTTCAAATCCAGCTCCTATTTTTACAAAACAACCCCCCAGCCTCAGTCTAACACCATAAAGGGGAAGACAGAAGCATTTTTAACGACATATAATTCTTAACTGCAAATAAGGAAACAGAAGGCACACTTATGCAGCCTGTGAAGAACATCAGTGAATGTTCTGCAACACAGAGCAGACAATTCTTCGTGTCTTACCTGAATTTTCAGTTCTTATCTAAACTTTTTTTGGAATGGTTTTAAGCATGAAGAACAACCTGAGGATGCAAACCAACCAAAAATCCAACGGGTAGCCTGTTTTTCCTTTTGCTCTCACAGCAGACATGCAGCAGTTGGCATTTCTTACTCAGGGAGCAAGTTACTCCTGCTTTGCTCTTAACCCTTCTGGCACATCCCTGCTAGGAGGGCCAGTAAAGTTTGCCCAGCTCAGTTTTGGCAAAAACATGGTCACAAAAAGAAACTTGAGACTTTCCTTGTGGCTATAAACCAGACCACCCACTGAAACCACCTTCCCTCCTTGGGTTGTTGTTCTTGCCTTCCCTGTATTTCTGCCTGATATAAAAGTCTTTATGAGCCAACTTTATAGCAAATCATCAATCAAAAGCAACACACAGGGCATGCATATTTTCCCAGTCTAAAATAATGGACAGTCTCCTGTTCTGCAACTCCTCTCTCTCTGCATTGCAGGTGGAAAAGTTAGCTGCTGGAATCATCTTGGGTGCAGAGGGAAAAGCTTTGGATGGGGGGGAAAGAAAGAAGAGGGATAGGAAGGAATGGAAGGAAGTAAATCAGGCACATGGTTTTACCTCAACACATCAGAGCAGGGACAGAGGGAGAAACATCCTGTTAATAATGCCCCTTTCTTGGCTGTTGTAACAACAGCCAGTTCTCAAAGTATTCCAGCTCCCAACCAGTAAATCAAACAAGATGCAACCCCCTCAGCTACACAGAGTACAGCTGGTTTGAAAGAGGGGTTCCCAATTAATTAACACATCCCATTTCTGCCCCAGTGCATTTGGTTCAATGAAAAATACAATTCTTTCCCGGCCTGTGATCACTTTGTCATGTGTAATAAGCAGCTACAGTTTCAAAGCCCCCCGAGTTCAACAAGCTGACAAGGACTGGCTGTATCTGCGTCGGGGAGATAACACACCTCCAGTGGGGCACGGGGAGAGGCACTGCCCATCCCTGCCTGGCACGTTTGTGAGGGGGAAACAGAGCATGCAACTAATCCTCCAGAGCGCTGGGATTCCATTTGAGGAGATTTACTCCATGCTCTGCTTCGCCCATCCAAAGAGACGCTTATTTTAATTCAAGAGATTCGTGGCCAACGCTTTTTTTTTTTTTTCCCTATTAAGATTTAGTGCCTTTCATTTAGAAAAACTTCTTTTTTTTTTTTTTCTTTTTTTTTTTTAATTTAATTTTTTCAATTTTCTCTTTGGCACATGCCAAATTGGGACGGCTGAAATGCAAGTTTATTCCGTACAAGGTGCCACCTACCTGTGAGATTTTGGGGTTAAACTTCAAAGGTGCAAAGCACCCTCCAATTCCTCCAAAGGCAGAGTCAGAGTTCACAATAACCCAGAACAGATCTGTCTTCTTGTTGCTGACAAACTGCATTTTACTGTTTAGAAGCAACAAAATGAGTGCTCAGCATTTTGAGTCAACACTGCATGTAATATTAACATCATGTCCATTATGAGCCCCAGGCAAGGGCCATTAAAATCAGGGGAAGAAATTCCATTCAATAGGTTTTACGTTAAACTTTACCTCAGTGATTTATGAAATCTGGGCCCCACTGAAGGATAATGGGAAAGGTCTCACCGACTCCAAGGAAACTGGAGTTGTTCCTGCTGCAGCTGATGGGCAAAAACTGCTCTTGTTTCCTCTTTCCTTGTGTGTTTAGGAGCTGTTCAGGTGACTGACACCTCTGATTCACTATTTACCCCCTGTGATGATTTGTATTAAGGACATGGATCAGAGAGAACCAGGAAAACGAGGAGAATTTGTGAGTGTGACTTAAAAGCATTAGTTGCATTTTTAAAATAATAAATCCCATTTCCCTAACTTTCCTCCTCTGTGTTTCTGAAGATATAAAAACAGTGTTACCTTCAGTGCTTAGATTTGGGGTGGGGGTTTTCCTGCTTTTATTTTAGCAGTGCCATTAAAGGGTGGACTGTACCCAGGAGATCACAGCTAATTATGTACAGCTCCTGCTACAGAGGTTTCATTTGCTCTTCAGCTTAATTTGTTGAACAAGATCAGAGTTTTTTCTTTGCTAGGATTTTTGTTGGGATGTGTTGCAAGGAGCCAGATGTAAAAAATCTCCAACCTGAGAATTAACTCCCAGTCACTGTCAGAGATAAAATATGTTATTATGCTTGTACTGCTTATGAGTGTCTATGACTGATTTAAATGATGCCTTGCACAGACTACTTAAAGCATATTTAAATCTCTATTTATAGTGTGTAATCAGATGTCTAGCACTATCCTTCCTATATAGACATCCACATATTTCCTGGAGCCTCTGTGGCTATTCATGGAATATGAACACCACCCAAAATACACTCTACCAGTAAATTTACAGGCAAAGGACATTTATTTTCTATTCAGTAAACACTGAATAAATATATAGGGAAAGGGCTCTTCTTCAGACACCCTTCCCCACTCTATCACATGGTCTGAAGTGTAGCAGGAATCTCCTGACATTTGGGAAGGCAAACAGAGCCAGGCTAAAGCCAAAACTTCCCAACAGGAGTCCTTTTAGTCAATGGCACTCAGTTGTCTCAAGAGATGAATTAAGGCAAGGGGGGAATGGCTTCAAACTGCCAGAGGGCAGGGATAGGTGGGATATTGGGAAGGAATTCCCGGCTGGGAGGGTGGGGAAGCCCTGGCACAGGTTGCCCAGAGAAGTTTTGGCTGCCCCATCCCTGGAAGTGTCCAAGGCCAGGTTGGAGCAATCTGGGCTAGTGGAAGCTGTCCCTGCCAGTGAGTAGGTTGGAACTGGGTGGGCTTTAAGATCCCTCCAACCCAAACCATTCCATGATTCTATGAACAACTGCATTTAATCAGTCTGGTCTAATGAGATTATTACTTACATCTAGAAAACTAAAGGTCTAAGGCCTAACACCAGCCTCAGACTCATCTGTCTGATCTTTCTTCCTTCAGCCAGACTGACATAAAAACCTTTCCATCTGCTGAGCAACTGTCCTGTGTTCTCTCAGCCTCACGGGGCTCAGGTACCACACAGGTGACATGTTGACACAAAGTCCAATAATGATTCCCCTTTATCCATGCAGAAAATCCTCAACTGTTCTTAATTGATCCCTCTCCCTTCCCTTCTCAGCATGGACCTTTCCTTCTGGATCCCACCTTTGGCAGAGCCTGGCTGGGCTCAGGGGGCTCAGGACACACAGACCATCAGCTGTAGTGACGAGCTGTCCCACTTGTTCCTGAACAACCACCCCACTTACAAGCTTGGGTTTCCCATGGAGACTCTTGCCATTAACATTTCCTATTTAAATCAGCAAAGCAGAATTTTCCAGCAGCCTTTTTGGGCAATGCTGAGTGTTAGGAAAGAGAATAAAGAGCACAAAATAGTAAATAAATGCCTGCTATAGATAACTACACATCTTAGCACTACACTGCCCTTAGTATTTTTTGATTCATTCCTACTCCCATGATACCTTTATCCCACTCAAAAGACAGTTGCAACAGTCACAGAAAATGCTAGAAAATTCCTAAAACACTTAGAACAGGAAGAGCACAAATCTGCTGCTTATGGCTTGCTCTCATCTCCAGCAGCAGGAGCTTCTCTGCCTTCCTGCCCCAGGTTTGTGGCTCCAGCTTGTCCAAGTGGACTCAGAGGATGGTAATAGGATATTTAAAATGTTAAGGCTGGCCTGGCCAACACTGATTTTCTTCCTCAGCTTTTGCCACCCAGTTGCTAAAAAGCAAAGTGGGGAACATCCTCGGAGACACTTCTATCAGAAACCCCACAGGCAGGACTTGGACTTGCTCAAACACTGAACTAAAACACGAATACACCAAATTAAAAAGCAGTAACTCCTACTAAAGCTCCATGGTATCACCAGCAAGGGCATTTTTCTACCTCATCCTGGATACAAAATCATTTTCTGTAGTTTTACTGAGCTTCACAACATTTTAAATGGCAAAGTACATCACGAAAAATTAAAAAAGCAAACCCCAAACTTCCTTTATAATGTGAGATCCTGGTGCCATATAGTGGGAGCAGATGTGCAAATGTTTGTTTACTCAGTTCTTGATAGTAGGCATTTGCCAGCAGATGCATGAAATTAATTTCTGCCCTAGTATTAAAAATCATTTCCTCCATTTAAATGTCTCTTTGATAAAGAAACAGCATCATAAAGTGGTTTGGCTGATGAAGCAGCACAAATAGAAACAATACTTGCTATTTTAGGATTGCTATTTCTATTTGCTTAGATTGCACAGTGTGTCTTTCAGGAAAACAAATAATTATTTTTCAAGCCTTCCATCCAAACATTTCCCTTTGGAATGTGCTTGGAATGTACATTTCTAGCTGCAAGGAAAATAATTTTGGCATTAACTGGTTAAGTTAGCCACTTTGAATTTTTGCAAAGCCTACACACCACCTCTCTTTGGGCATGTGCATCCCATTCCAGCTGCCTTTCCACTCTCCCACAAAACTTGCAGCTAATTTATTTGCTTAATTTTGGGTGGCAAAGTGACATTGAACCATCAGTCAAAAGGATGTTCCATCAGTCCCCGTCTGGGGAAGTGTCACCTGTAAATCCATAGATTATAACTGAACTGCCACCGAGTTAATGAAGGTGATGAATGACTCTGTGTCACTGAGGAACTGGATCTGTGGAACAGGAACATCTTAAAATGTTGTAGGTTTGATACAGACTGGTCCTGCTTTTCCAGCCTCTTTGTGCTTCACCGTGGTCAAACCACAACAAAAAAACCCAATAAAACAATGCCCAAACCAACCATTCAAATGAAAACCCAACAAAAAAACCCTAAAAAAACCCCAAGGGCAAATCCAAACCAAAGCAAAAGACACACAACAAAAGAAGAGAAAAATGAAAGTACCACTTGTTTCTACC
>JAWWLV010000011.1:2142857-2182085 GCA_035041135.1 Platyrinchus mystaceus | reverse complement strand
AGTAATGGAGCTACTAAACACAAGGACCAACCCTGTCCCCAAGCCCCTCCCAGTGTCTCAGTTGTTTTTATGGGTGACAAGCAGCTGCTTCACCCTAAACCCAAAGTAAACCCAAACCACAAACATGGTTTGTGTCTTGATGTTGATTTTCTACTAATTTCCTTTCCACAGAGCCTTTGTCAGCAGAACCCAGTCAGTCCGTTCCAGCAGTGGAAAAGCATGAGGAAAAACATGCAACAGAAGCAAATATCTACAAACAGGCTGCTATTACAGACAGAGTCTTCTGCAACAGGCCACAAATTTGGTTTAAAAAATAACATCAGCTTTCATCAGACATCAGAGTCCAATATATTTAAAGAGGCAGCACACAGGAACTAAATTATAACTTCTCCAGTTAAATATTTCACAGAGCTTCCCTACGTCTCTTTTTCATCAGCACAAGTCTGGTGGCTTTCTGGCGAGTATTCATTCAGTCTGTCACTTCAAATGTCTCTCTTTAATAATTAACACAAATACTTAACTTTCAAAGATGTTTGCATGTCATTACTTGTCACATAAATTGTAGAGCTGGGGACTTGCAGAGGTGTGTTTGAAGGCTGCTGCTGAGGAACTTTCAGCAGCCATGAATAAGATATAGGACCTTTCATATTTCATCAGATATGCACATGGTTTCTATCATTGTGAAAGGAAAGGATGAAGTGTCTGTTCCTGCAGTAAATATTCCCTTTGAACAGAACTTTGAGCGAATTGTAATGAGGCAACAAAGCCCATGGTCTGTCTGGAGGGGCTTCAGAGCATCACAGAACCATTGAAGGTGGGAAAGACCTCCGGGATCATCAAGTCCAACCTTTGACCAAATCCCACCCTGCCCACTAAACCATATCAGAAAGTGCCACATCTGCTGGTTTAATGAACAATTCCAGGGATGGTGATTCCACCCCTGCCCTGGGAAGCCCATTACAACCCCAACCACTCTTTCAGCGTCCAACCTAAACATCCCTTGGCACAGCTTGAGGCTGTTTCCTCTCATCCCATCCCTTATTCCCTGGCAGAAGAGCCCAACCCTCCCCTCCAGCTCCAACCTCCTGTCAGTGAGTTGCAGAGCCAGAAGGTCCCCCCTGAGCCTCTTTTTCTCCAGGCTGAGCCCCCCCAGCTCCTTCAGCCCCTCCTGGTGCTCCAGCCCCTTCCCTGGACATTCTAACCCATTCTAACCATCCAAATAAATAAAGATTTTTGTTAACAGAGGCTGCAGGCCTATATTAACCTAGAGACAGAAGCAAACCCTGCCTGCCTGTCTGCTACCAAATAAACTGACAATTAAAAATATTAAATCCATTTAGAAACCCAATTTTTTCTCATTTCTATTTCCTGTAACATAAACTGTAGAATTAGGACGTGCTGGCAGGTTAATGTTGTAGTGGACTGATTTTAGTTTGCTCACATTAATGCACTTTGCATCTGCCACTCCTTTCCCATTGTCCAGGGAGTCAATTCCTGTCTTAAATTCCAGTAGATCAGCCCGAGGGGAAGAAATTCAGTCCCATTACACAACACCTGCAAATCCAGTGGTGGGAGGTGCTCAGCTCCTGTCCATCTTCCCTGCAGCCCCAGATTACCTGGTTTTCCCCCCCTGGATCTGCCTGCAGCTGTAGTTTCATGTGCTCTGCTGCTTCAGGGAGGGTTTTTATTTGTCTGACACCTCTTGTGTTTATGAGCTGGCAGATGGCCACTCTTTGCACTTCCAGCTTCAGCTCAACAAGGAAACTTTTCCAGCAGTTGCAGTTGTGCTTCCACACAGGCTGCTGTTGGCTTTGATTTCCTTGGAAAACTGTAGTATGGAAAATGCTACCGGAATTCAGGCACCTATAAAATACTACCCGAAGAGAGGAGGTTCAGAACGCATCCACACCCTGTAGCAGGGACATGTCACAGGAATTCCAGCTGCAGCATTTGGAAGGGACACTAACAGGATTTTCAGGAATGGTTGCATCGATATAATCTGATTTCTCTATCAGTGAACATACAACAAATTCAGATATGGAGAAACAGAGCTAAGAAACGAATGCTTGCCCTAAATATGTCTGAGGAGGATGGGAGAAGGGAGGTGGCTACTCCAGGACAGATGGGGTTTGTGTCCGTGGAGGAAACACTCCCAGAGCTCACTCAGCACCCTTGGGAGTGGGAGGAAACATCCAGACCTTTCTACAGACACCCCCTGCTTCCCTCAGTCCTTCAGCTTCCAGACATGATCTCAAAAACTGGTACCTGCACCGGGATCACCGAGACCTGTCCTCCATTTTCCCTGTAGAATCCCATCCCACTTCTCACTCCCTTTTCTCCTTCCCAGAAAAGCTGCTTCCTTGCCCTTTTGTCTCTTGCCTGTGAACTTTCTAACAAGCTTTTGGTAGCCTTTAATTAGAAAAGTCCCAGAGCTTTTCCTCCAGGGACACCTGCCCTGGAAATTGCAGAGTGAAACAAGTGCAAAGCTGCAAGGGAGGGAATTATTCACCAGGCAAGCGTTTTGAGCCGAAAAGACACGAATGCATTTTGGTTTGATACCACTAAAAAATGACTTGGCAGTTTCTAATTTGAATTGTGAATCATCCTTACGTGGTCCTTCTGACTTAATTTCTCTTTTGTTTAAGCAGTGCTCATTTAAAGCTACTGAGTCATTAGTATGGGCTGGCTTTGAGGCAGGAGAAGGCAGTGGAAATTCCCCACTGCAGCTCATATCCTCAGGATCAAAGGGAAAAATCCGCTTCCCTGGTTAACTCAACACTGAACAGAATATTTCTATGCAATTAAGTGGATGATAAATTGCTCCTGATCTGTGAAGAGGCAAAAGACAAAGGTCTATTATGATAATTGACAATGGTATAAACCGGTTTTGATTTATAAGTCTTAGCTACCCAATCAAAGCTTTCAATGGAGGGGAAACAACACTTGTTAATTTATGGACAGGGGAGTTATCATTTATCTGCATGATTTACCTGCATCAGTACACCAGCTGGTTGCTACTTTCTCCATCAAACACTTGTAAAAGTTTCCTTACACTATAAAGATTTTACATCTGTTTATCTGCTTTTCTTAGGGCAAAGATTGGGGGTTTCAGGTTTTGGCAAAGAACCAAGACAAAGGTTTCAGTTTATGTCCAGCTGACACCACATGATCCACAAACAGGTCCCACCTGCTACAGTTCAGTCCCACTTCTCCCATCAGGAAAAGGGTAGGACAGGGAAAGAGTGTCCCTGCCATGGTACACGACTCACTTCGTGTTTTCCAGGAAATATCTGCCCACTCAAGTCAAAATTTTGAACGCAAGAGGCTTGTCAAACCACATCCAGATCCATCTGAAACTCCAGTCCAAGCAAAGAAGTGTATTAATTGCACATCACATGTAGGACAGGAAATGTCTATCCAGAAGGATGTAATCCTTGGTGGGGATGGAAAATGAATGAAAATGATGGAAAAGTACAAAAAGGAGACGCCAACAAAGTGACAAAAACCTTGAGGAAGAGGAAACCGTGCAAAGAATTCAGGTGTGTAACCAAGGCAGGGAAGGGTTGATCTGTGCCAAAGAACCCATAAACCAATTTCTCCTGAGGTCAATGACAAAATTCCTCATCATATTTGCTCAGTGTGAACCGAGCAGGGTGAGCACACAGACTGTGCCACCACACACCAACAGATCTGTTTCACTAAAACTTCTCACCTCCTTCAGAAGCTGCTTTGATCATGTGAAGGATATTAAAAGCAGAGCAAGACAAGTGGCAAAATATGAAGTGAAACCCTTAAAAGCTGAGTTTGTTCCCAGGCAGTACCAGAGGTAGAAATGAGATTTAGGAATGAGTTTACTCCATTGCCTGGTGCCTAATTCCATCCTAACTTCAACAGGGTGCAAGGTCCCACTCCAGGAGGCAGCAGGAACCCTGGAAGTGCTGTTAGACACGCCAGCCCAGCTTGTTTTGTACAACCCAAATGATTCCAGATGCCTGTTTACCTATACCTGTAACTCCAGCACCTCCTCTGAATTAGGAACAGCTAAGATCACATCCCATCTTTACCACCAAGGTCTTCAACCCCAGATATTTCACACACACCCTATAAATCTACAAATCTTTCATACCCCAGTATGTGGTGCAAAGTTTGGACCCGATACAAAGCCCCTCTATTTAGATTCCAGGCTGTTGTCATGAACTGATTAACTTTTCAAAGAGGTATTAATGGCCCAGCCTCTTGATTTTTCACTTTTCAGCTCTGTTGCCTCTCAGCCTTGTAAGCCTATTACTGGATTGCTTCAAACCTTATTTACCTCTGAAGCCTAAAATTCCCAACTGTCAGACAAGGAAAGACATTTAGTAATTAATTTAATCCTGGGCAAGACATCTGTCAAGGCAAAGGGCAGAGCACAGAGTATGTTTAATATTCATATTCTAGTATTATCAGAAATATAAAATACAGGTTGCATCCCTGAGGTTATCAGTCCACAGACAGCATTTAATGAAGGCTGTGTCAGGCACAGCTTCTGAAGGTTTTCTCCTACCCCATTGAAACCAGTGTTTTTCCACCCAAAGGAAAATACCTTGTTTGATACATGGCTGTACAGATGAGGCCACAACCTAAAACATCATTTTTACATTATTTTTAGCAATAACACTCACACTTGCAGCTGCTCTTTGGCAAAGAATCGAAATGCTGTGGCTTTACAGCAATTTGAGTCTCTGAAAGAAATCACTTCCATCAGCTCCCCTATTTTAACCAAGTCCAACAAAACATAGCACTACCAGCCATCAGCACACACAAGGCCACCTCTGTGGAGTTTGTAGCATTGAACTGGGCTTTCCCTCTCCATCCTTTGGGATTTCAAGGCTGGAAAGCCACAGCAACTGTCCTGAACAGCATCACGTATCAGTCTTTCCTTGGCACTCTTGGATTTATGTCTTCCTGAGAGCTGTCACAGCCCAGATTTCGGTGAGCTCACTGCTCAGATCTGTTATACCAGATTTTATCGCTGTTTGGTTGCTTTGAGCTCATTTTAAATAGTAATACAATTAATTTTGACTTTCTTAGCTCCAGCCTGGGCTGCAGCAGAGCAGGGCTCGCAGGTGGGCACTGCCTTGGCTGCCAGGTGATTCCTCCATGCTGCTTCCTGCCTTTTCCCAGCTCCAATGGGCATTGGACCATTAAACTCAGCTTGGGAAAGTAATTTTGAGAAAGCCAGACAAAATCCAATTTATTTCCCACCCAGTTCTGCAAGGAACTGTGTTCCTGCTAATGGTGGGAAGTGCAGCTTTGGAAAAGAGCCTGAGTTGTTCCCCACGTTCTTGTGCAGTGCCAGCCCCCCCTGTCCAACACATTTGGAGGGGAAAAGCACAAATTAAAACATTGGGGGCTGCTTTAAACACATTAAGATGGGTTTGGAAAATGCTCCAGGCACAAGGTGTCATTCTTGGGGTGTCCTGTGCAGGGCCAGGAGTTGGACTCCATGGTCCTGATGGGTCCCCTTCCAGCTCAGCAAATTTATGATCCTATGAAGATTCCAGTCAGTATTTGCTTTAAACATCTTTTTGTGTGTTGTAAAAAATCTTGCTGCCACATAACTTGTTACTGTGGCCTCATTAAAAGACTTTGGGATGTTATATTTGCTTATATACCCAGTTTCTTAAGGGACAGATTGAGAAGTGTCCCTACATCCATCAGGTGACCTTCCCCCACTGTCAGGGAGGGAATAGGACTCCACAGGCTGAAGAAATTGAGAATTTACATAAATCAGCTCAGATTTTCCAACAGTGCTTCTTTTTGCCCAATGAAAATCAGATAAGGGAAAGACACAACACCAGCATTTGCCACATTTAACTTATTTCCTCACAGGAAAGCTTTGCCTTCAGTTATCTGAGCTGCTGACCTCAGTATGGAATACCTGCAGGTTTCCACTGGGAATGGGGCTCCAGAGAGCTGGAGGAACTGGTGCTCCAAGCCCTGAGCACGTGGCAGAATCTGGTTGCTGGCTGAGCTCGGGGCCAGCACCCCCCATCCATCATCCTGGTCCTTCCCTCTGCTCCTGTCAGCGGGTTCAACACTCTGCCCATTCGCTTCCCTGACAAATGGAGTTGCCACTGGCATTTTGGGAAGCAGGGAGGGCCTTTGGAGTAGGGCAGGGCCTTTCAAACAGCTACATTTTGGAATGTGAGCTGAATTCAGGTCGGGTTTTTCTTGCTGTGTAACAAACTCCTCAGTGTTCTGCCAGAGATGTCACCCTCTGATTAAGTAACACAAGAAAAACAGATGCTGGCAAGAGCAGGAGAGTAAATTTTGATCTTATGGGATATTTTCATTTGGATAACAAGCTTCATTACCTAAAAAAACCCCCTTTTATTCCTTCCTGAGTCATTTTCAAAACCATCATTTCTAAAAATATTTCACAACTGCAACAATACCATCCCCAAAGTTTCCTTTGGTTAATCCTCTTGGTCTGCAGACGTTGCCCCTCAAGCAGCTCTACTTGGAAGTGATTTTTGTTCAAGTTTGGGAAAATTTTGTAGGAGTTATGTATATTTATATATATACATTACTCAGACCATTATACACACATATAAGTATTCTCATGTAGGCACTCTACCCTTCTCCATTTCATAGATATTTGATGGTGCTGTTTACTGCAAAACTAAAATTCAATTCCACCCTAGTTCACTTTTTACATTACAGATATGAGAAGCCATTACAGGGGAGATAATCTGGATTTGCTCTAAAAATAAAAATGTTCCAATTTCTATACTGGCTTTGCCTGGGAAAGAAATAGGCTCACCTGCAAAATCCACCAGAAGGAAGGGAAAGAAGGAGAAAGTAAAACTCAATCTTATTTTTGATGAAAGATTCAGATTTGCACTGTATTTCATAAACAGAAGGTCCTGGGAAAATCCTCCCAGCATTCAATTTTAGTAAGGGGAGGAGAAGAGGGGAAAGTGTAAACTAAGACTGGGCTCTGAAAATATGAACATCAAAATCTAAGGCTGCCATATATTGAAAGTGATGCTTCAAGGATGACAAAGAATCTTCAGAAGCCACCAAATTGCAGGAGGTTTTGCTTGTTAAAATCATATCTAGCAAAGCCACACTTCACTTAATGTTCCTTTTACCCACAGTGGATTTTCTGCCTGGCACCAAGGATGACAAAAATCACTTGTCCAACCACAGCAGTGTTTGAAAAGTGGAAGGGAAAAAAAAAAAAAAAGCCCTTTTGTTTGGTCAAAATAAAAGGGCACAAAGATTCATAAATCATTGCTAGGGAGGGTTGAACTTCTGCATTTCCAGGATGCAAAGTACTGAGCTCTGAGACTTCCTGACCTGGTTGGGAAGGGGAATATAGTCTATTCTGAGATATTTTATTAAAGTATTAAATTATTTTATTAATTTATCACATTAAATATGTAGAAAACCGTGCAACATTTTGGCCTCCACCTGCTGTGTTCTCACTCAGATGTTTTTCTGTACTAGAAGATCTGGTAGTCTGGGTCTATAAGGTTTATATTTCTTTATTGCTGCAGGAGAAGTAACACCAAGAGGCTTCAGCATTCCCACATTTAAAACCAGGAACTTTTCCAGAAATAAATCCATGTGTCAGATCATTTCTCATTTTGAAACCAATTCTGAAGCCGGTATTGAAAGCAAATCTTTCAGTAAAAGATTCTGTCGAGGCACTAACTTATTAATGCAATTAAATAATGATACTCAATTCATCTCCCAATGTTTTGATTAATTGTATACCTGGTTAACTGCATATTTAGGTGATTGATTTGAGTGCAATGGCATGATTGAAAAGATAAAAATATTTTCCTGTCTCTGTCAAACCTCCAGAAAATACATTTGTGCCAATGAAGCATTTCCACCCCAGCTTTTGTTTTCCACATTAGTTAGCAGTTCTCAGTTTTTACCTATTCCTGCCCTAAAAACAAAGCACATATATTTTATTCACGTCTCCCTGAGTTATTTTTACATCTCTAAAGGCACAAAGGAAAATAATTTATTTCCCTGTGGCCTAACTAGTGATTCCAGCACAGCTTTCCTGCCTCAATTAACACACACAGTTCATCCTGCCCATGGAGCTGTTGAAGAGCTGTGGTTTTGGTGTGGCACTTTTTTGGGAAGGCAGATTCCCTTTTCCATGTGGTTTCCCCCCAAAATCATTTGTAAATACTCCACACCAACTACTGATCTCTCCCTGCCTGCACTTGGAATGTCATATCCAGGAGTAAATTCCCGTGGATGTGCAAACAAAACACCCCAGATGACCTGAATTATCCCCTCCTGGCTGGAATTTACACTGGGGTTGGGAATGCTGAAAAATCAGAGGAATTTAACAGCCAAATTAGTATTCCTGTGATCATTGTGTGCAGCAGTTTTAATGCACTGCCTTATTTTCCCAAAATGAGACCAATTATTTTCACAGATCTCTTTCATCATCATCTACCCAAGCTCATAAATCCCCATTTCCCAACCTGACCAGCCATTCATCCACCACAGCTTCTGAAGGACTGTCTTATTTTTATTGGAAACTATGATTTCTCTTTTCAATGGCCATCATTTGTTTCAGGCATTTGCCTTTCAGGCAATTCTTTCAATTTGGTGCTGGATGTGAAATGTTAACACTCAATAAGACCTTTTCTAACTGGGTAATTTATGCTGCTTTATTCAGTTTATAAAACTGTAGAGAAGCTGAATTCATTTAAATTGGGAAAGTTTAGACTGCTGTTAGCAGGGGGCTATGGAACAAATATGTCTAAAACGTTTCTTTAGAACAACACCTTCTGGAACTCACAAAAATCATCAAGAGGCTGGATTTTAAAGAAAAATGATGTAACCTTATAAATTCTCCATATTGTGAACCCACAGTGAAGTCAAGAAGGTTTGAGTGAACTGGACGAAGGGCTGGCAGGATAAAGTTCATTAAAAAGGGTGAGAATTCCTCTGTTGCAACCGTGGTTTTTGTTTTTTTTTTTTAGGAAAACATCCCAACAAAAGATTTGGAATTCCACATTGAAGATGCGGAATTTTTGGGGGATTGTTTCCTTCCCCCTTTCCAACCCTGCAGTGAACCCCACAGGGGACATCACCACATCTACATTCCGAAAGTATCCACGTCCAAGCACCCAGAGATGCTCCTCCAGCGAGGAATATTCAGCTCTGATTTACCAAGTGCACTCACAAAATCCTCCACAGCCGCCAGGAATACAAATATTGCTGTTAGCACGTTTGGAAACATATCTGGGGCTGGGAGAGTTTAGGGAGAGTAAATTGGGCATAATTAGCATTAAAAATAACGTTAGGTGATGTTAACATCAGGCAATTATCCCTTTTAACAGCTGCTAAGTGGTGTTAATTGGCTGCTGTGGACTCCAGCTTCCCGGGTTTTCCAGAGCAATTCCTGTGTATAAACACGCAGCAATTACCCAAAACGTACCGGGTGAGAGAAGAAATAACGGGAGTGTCAAAAACACGGGGTTGGAATGAGGGGCTTCAATTAAGTTTTGGGACTGTGGTTGTAAAACTGATTTATTTTGCCAGCTGAGCCACGTTAACACATGGCAGAATACCCAAGGATGGCCTGCAGATCCCAAAATCCCAGGCATCTGTCAACACTCCGAGCACATATTTGTGTGAAAAGTCACAAAGACAAACAAAAATCCATCTGTTGAAAACAAGCAGCCACCACAGACTGTTTTAAGTGTTGATGTTTCTAAAGGAACGGCTAAAAAACCCAGGGAAAAATCAAAACCAGAGGTTGCTGCCCGTGGCTGGTTCCCAATCCCGCTCATTCCCACGGAGTTTACTCCTCTCTGACAATCCAGTTCCCAAATAATGCCCTGCCTTGGATAGTTTGCTGCTGAATCCAACAACAAACATCAACAAGTCATGGAATTATTGGAAGGACAACCACACTGGTGGCACTTGACTCATCCAACTGGGACCTCAGTCAGCTCCAGGGATCCAAGAGTCACACTGAGGGAAACCTGAGCATCACCAAAACCCTTTCCATGCCAGAAATCCCTCAGATATTTTTCTATGTTCCCAAAAAAAACCCCCACTATATATAGTTCCACCTTGCCCCAAACTTTCATGGAACAGATCTTTAGATACCTCTTTTAAAACCATAATGTAGCCAAATGTGTGAAACCAAATCAAGCTGGGTCAAGACTTTCCAAACCTCCAGAAATTATGTAGAGCACCAACATTTTTATAAGGACAGAAAAGGGAGGGAAAACTGTCACCAAAATACATAAATAAATAAATAAATAAATAAATAAATAAATAAATAAATAAAGGAGGAGCTGGACTCTAAAATTCATTTTTCCTGACTGATTTAAGGTAATTTCAAAAAAAACCTCAGCATTTCTGTTGAGACTCAGACACGGTAAATTAACCCTCTAAAGCCCAAATGAAACAACATACATGGAAAAAATGTAACTCAAATCAATAGCAGGGTTGGCTTTTTGGCTGTTTCTTTGTGGACCTTAAGAATAGTTATTGCAGTCCAGTGTGGAAGCCCATTTTTACATGCAATGCCTCCTTTTAGTGCTACCAAAAAACTGCTGCAAGGCGACCACAAGAGGAAGCACATGGACATCTAAGGTGGAAACTCCTTAATTTTAAACAGATATTTCAGGAATATAAACTGTAAAAGGCAAACAAATGAAATTTTCTTTCAGAGAGTTATTTTTCTTCGTTTGTTTTTGCCTAAAAGCATTAAAAATTAGGACAACCTATAGAGGACCAACAAGAAGGCTGGAAGGGGTTTTCTAAGCAGAAATTATTCCTCCATGATTTCTGTCGAGCCAGTGCCCACTTACAAGTATTTACAGCAGCTACCCCAAAATACTGCTCATATCATGATCCTGGTGCTTTGGGATTTCCTTTCCCAGTATCCACAGGTGAGTTTTAAGCAGCATTAACTGAGCAGGTGGGACGAGCACAGCCACAAATAAAGCCGCTGTATCTTCATCTTTGCTCTGTTTATCTCTGATTTATCCCCGAGGGATGTGATTTAATGTAAAACCAGTTTTCAAGCGAGCCCCAGACAACAAAGCTTTACCCATTTCTCTGCACCCTCACATGTGGTACAGCAACAATCAGTGTAGGCTTTAAATCACCTTTCCTCACAGCCATTCAATCCAAGAAGAAGATTGGCCCATGACTGATGTTGGACACAGCAGGAATCCCTCATGAGGACACTCTCAATATCCAAGAGAACATATTTCGCTGAAAATAAGCCTTCAGAACCTGACTAATTTTTTGCCATTTGAGCCAAACACTCCATTTTGTTCCCCAACACTTGTATTTCTTCTCACATTTTGCCTTTCTCGCCTGGTTTCTAAAAAGCCTTTCTGTCCCCACGAACATCTTTCACCTTTGCTGGTCATTTCTGCAACCCTTCAATAAGGTTTCGTGGAGATGAATGATTTGTGCAAAGGCAAATGTTTTATTCATGCTCGAAAATTACCCAGATGAAACCTGAAATAATAATTCACCCCTCTCTGTTTTTAAGCAAAAGGTTAGAACTCGGATTCAAAGGGAAAGTTTTTTTAATAATTGCCAGTGACAAATCATTTTCTTGCTGGAGCCTATTAATAACTTGTCTATAGATAGGATTGGACTTAAAGACTCTTATTTTAATACCCATGAAGGTGTTAGAAAAGTCATTTTTAAGCTTTATGCTGAAGCCTTGGCTCTACTTGAATCTAAATGCACATAAAATCTATAGGTACATAAGGCAGGTAAATGGATTAAGAGTTTCTCTGGTGTCAAATCAGTGATTGCTCATCCTGGGAGGTCCCAAAATGTTTAAGTGGCATCTTCTGGAGGGACCTCTGGAATTCAAAACATGGGAAGGGCTTCAAAGCATCCACAAAATGGTTTTGTTCCCATCCAGTCCATTCTTACCCAGCTTTTTTTATACCTGTCCAACATCCCCATGCATTGATGACCCAAAAACCCTCCAGACCCTTGAAGAACTATAAAATAATTACAGAATATTAACAAGGCACCTCTTCTTCCTTTTCAGCATCACACCAGAGCAAAGCTAAGTAGGAAAACAACGTCTTCCCACTTTATTAGTAACTTCCCTGGAGTTCAAAACTATCTTCCCTCTAATAGCAAATATTAATAATTTTTATGTGCATTGTAAACCCTTTCTTAGTCCTGGAAAATTCAGGTCAGACCTTATTACTTTTCTTTTTCCCCTCTAGGTGACTTGATCAAAATTGAAAACAAGACAGAAGAAATTAAAAATGCATTTAAAAGTTACAATGGCATTCTGTTTGGTGTTCTGTTGTCCAGTTTCTTAAAAGTTATCTTTTTGATTCCTTATAATTAAGCCAGACAAAAATCACCAATGCAAAATTTTAGAGGATTTGAAGTCAAACTTTTAAGAGGATCGTGGAGGGGAAGTCAAGGAGGGAATTTAAGTTCAAAATAAAAGTAAAGTTAGTGAGAATATGGATCAAAATGGGATCTAGGGTTATGGTTTTGTTTTCATTTTCACTAAGAAAAACCTCTTCATACTTTAATAATTATTTTGGCATTAAAAAAAAAAAAAAAAACAAACACATGAGATACACAAGACTCAAGACCACAGATAAAGAGAGTGTCCTCCTAAAATAATCTACTAAGAATATTTACAGGACAACTGAGGGCCTTGGGATGCAGTTCCATTGGTAAAGTGGGGCAGAGTTTATATAGAGGGTTTATATATTTTATACATATATTTAGATATATTTTAGAGAGAGAGAGAGAGTTTACATAGTTATATAAGAAAAAAAGTCATTCTCCCTCCACTCCTCTCCAAAAGCAACCCAAAATGTTTTTGTCTCAGGGAGACGATGGTGGTGCTCGAATTATGATGAAAAACCTGCAATTTTTTACATTCCTGGTGGCAAAGTCACAGAAGAACCCACACCCAGGGAAAAGCTGTTGGGATCAGATCAACTCTGAGCTTAAATCACTGTTTCACTTGTAGAACTTATCCACTTATGGAAGAGGCTGAACACTTTTCATAATGTCCAATTATTGCATTATCATTCAAGTTGCTTATAGATAAAAGACAGAGCTGATGTTCCAGTTTCTTCAGAGTAATTACCACAAGATTAATTTCTTGGTGACATCCAAAAAGGCCCCAGAAGCCCCACTATTTATGGCAACACATCCATAACCACCAGACACGGTGCCTATTTTCAGTCTCATATTTTATTATGATTTCCCTTGGAGAAAACAAACAAAACAAAACAAAAAAGCCATAAAGAAGCAGCAAATAACTCCATCAGAGCAGCCTCCCTGTAAATGATCTCTCCAGAAACATTTCCTACTCCCTCATAAAAATATCTCTGCGATCAGGAGCTCAGTGTTCCTCAGGACTCTGTAAACATCCCATCCCATCCCATTTTTAGAGGCTGTTGGGTGATGTGCTTCAGTTTGGATAAGCTACATAAAGCTCAGGCTAAATCCTGCTCACTAATGAAGTTTATTATGTGGAAAAAATATGCTTAGAATTGAAGAGAAAATAGAGCTGAGAAGGAAATTTAATAATATATCAAGAAAAGTGGCAATAAGTAGTGGAGGGGTAACAACTAAATCCCAGTGGGTTCCTCCCCCCATTTCCACCCCAAACTATATCTAATCATTAATAATGTAACATATAATAAATTAGACATTGAATAACAGCTCAGCATCAAATTTTGCAATGTTTTCTTTATACAGATCAAACTTCCTTAATGTTTGGGAGTTTGGGAACAAGCTCAGGGAAGGCCTTTCCTCTGCAGCTTTGAGGAATCAGGGCCACAGAAACTGGTGTAAATAAAACTCTATTCCATAGCTTTACCAGAGTGATTGAATAATAATTTATGATTAATCATCTTACATTTTCTTAGTGTTATTTAGAATTTTACTGCCAGGTTTAAACAAAAAGGGACACAAATCCCATTAAAATCCAATAAATATCAATAGCTTTTTCTTGATTTACTTTCGCTCCATGTGCCTCACTCTAACCAGGAAATGTCTTGGAAAATTAAAGCAGGAATCAGAATTAGAGGGGAATTTTAATTCAATCTCTTGATTAAACTAAAATTACATCTCTATATTAATAGAGAAAGAAATTCTTGAGCCATAGTTAAGCTCTGTTTCATGCCATTAAACAGTGGCACTTGTTTTATCTTACATTTATTGCTCATGCAGTACAGGAGATAAATACAAGTGTAAATATCTGAGTCAAATTTACCCCAAGACACTGAAGTCCTGTTAGTTTAGAAGAATTTTAGGAAAATTGCCAGAATTCCCACACCTAAAAAGATTAAATAGGGCCATGGTGAAGTCAAACTTCATCCAGAACTTGCGACCAAATTTATCATGGGCTACAAAAATATATGAGCCTAAATTGCCTCTTTTCTCATGCTGGAAAACAGAGCACCTTTATCTTGCTCCAAAAAGTCTTCCACCGAAGAGAATAAGCTGGAATTTCAAAGGAATCCGAGCCAGCCCAACCCACTCACTGACACAGGAGCCATTTTATGCCTTTGAACTCCCTCGTCTCCTCTTGCACATCAAACACAGCACAGGGGGGGAAAGAGCAGTTCCCTGATTTATCCCCGAAGATCAAGTGGGAAGATGAGCGGCAAGATCATCCAGGGCACCCAGCTGATATTATGGGGTGGAAACATCACAGGCTAAACCTCAACATGTGCTGTTCACCGTGGGAGGAAAGACGTCCCTCAAATGTGCTTTTATAGGAGTTCAAGTGTGAGAGTCCTTCCCTCTCAATATCAGACTTAATTTGATGGCAAATTGTCTTCAGAAGTCAGTGATTATTCTGTAGTTAACTTTTACTTCCTTTGATTTCTTAATGAACTGAAAAATCTTTAAACTCAAAGGTCTTTAGATCCCTGATGAGCCGTTACGGATATTCCTGAGCTAATTCCCCTCACCTTGACCATCTCCACAGAGACATAAATGGGGAGGGTCACACTTACAGATCATGTTTTGTCACAGAGCCCAGCAAGGCCACGATCCCTACGTGGCTTCAAATCTGTTCCTGGGAGACCTTTGCACGTCAAGATGTTCGAGCTCCCAACGAGCTGCTCTGCCTTGGGAATGCTTGATAAACAAACAAATTTGGCAGCAATGTCAGAACAGTGACAAAATCTATTAAATGGCACCCAGGATGTCACTGTCCTCTTTCTGAGCAGGCACAGACTCAGCACGAGCACACAAGAGCATCCCAAAACCTGTGCATCGACACCACATCATCTTTCCTTGAGCTTCTTGTGACTTACTACCAACATCTCTCAACAGAGTCATCTTTAAAAGTGTTTGTGACTTGTGCCTCGAGGCCTATTTATGCAGATTTGTCCATGAAACAAACAGTTGTTACCAGAGAGCAGAATTAAAAAGTGCATTTGCACATGGAATACAATGAAACGGCCTCGAGTTGCACCAGGGGTGGTTCAGATTGGAAATCAGGGAAAATTTCTTCACCTAGAGAGTTGCAAAGTCCTAGAACGGGTTTCCCAGGGCAATGCTGTGTGTGCCCCAACAAAATAATAACATTTGGAATATCACCTGCTACGGGAAAAGCAATTTTTCTAGATCAGCTCCTCAGAAACAATTCATCAGAAATACACTGATAGCAATTAAAGAAATTCAGATGTCCAAAAAAACCCCACTTCATTTGCCTTGTCACAATTCCAAAAACAGGGAAAGCAAAGCAAACCCCTCAGTGCTATGAAGTGGTATTGAAATGCACGACAATATTCTGCTTTATCCCTCCCCAAGAAGCAAATTTGAACGTGGGTTTTGATATCAGGGTTTGTCAGCACAGGGACACTGAGATATAATCCAAATTAACTGCAAATATGGAGTGAAAGGGGATTAGCTAAAAGTGCCTTAAGGACTCTGAGGCTTCTCAGACATCCAGAATTAACGCTGCCTTATTTCAGTTTTGCTTAATTAATTTCTAAGGCTGTTTAAGACCACTTGAATTCCGAGCGTCTGGTCGTCCACAATTCGGCGTGCAGTTAAAATAATCCATTTGAAAAAAATCCACTTGGGTTATTTTTTCCAGGTTATACCCACAGAATAAAGCCAAAGAAAACCTGATAAATTTTTTGGAAGGCTCCTAAATTGGAATTGCCACGTTTCCTGTGCAGTCACTGCCCAGAGCAGCACAAGTGACACCCCGCTCCTTGTTTCAAGAGCAATCTCCTCCTGAGCCCTCCGTCTTCCCATCACTGATAACATGATTATAATTATATTTAACAATATGAGTTCCATGCTAAAATACACCCAGTGCCCTCTGACAGCTCTGATGTGTCTCCTTCACTGGTTTGCAGTAAAAGATAATTACCTTTTTCAACATAAAAATCATCAATTCTGTTAATACAGCATCACTACCAGTCTCAACTGGTAGTAATTCTGTTAAAACTGCTGTAATTCCTGTTAATTAGCTTTCCATGGAACTTGACCTAATTGAAACCTCAGCAGTCATCCATCTGTTCCTCTGCTCCAACACCACGAAATTCCCATTTTTAGCCTTTTCCCTTTCTACTGACACACAAATCCCAATGTGAACTCCTCCCTCCAGCCCCAGTTTGGTAACTTTAGGTGGCTGCAGGTCTTTATGAGGCAAATCTAAACTGATGTCAAAACAAGGAGGAGTAAAATGGAATGAGAAATGAAGATATTCCCTCTCTGTGTCCCTTGAGGAGGCATCACCTGGAACATTGTGATCCATTTTGGATACTTGTTGAAGAGGTGGAATGGATGGAGAAGGTCCTGAGAAAAGCTACCAGGTATAAGAAACCCAATCACAGAGATGGAACCAGAAGTGGCACTTGGGGACATGGTTTAGTGGGGGCTTGGCAGAGCTGAGTCAGTGATTGGACTCAATCTGAGAGGGTTTTTCCAGCCTGAACAGTTCTATAATTCCAAGGTTCTTGGCTTTAGGGAACTGGATGGAAACACAGCAGTTCCCAAACAGGTGAAGAAGTGCAAGGATGGAGAGAAGAATCTGTTCTCCCCACAGGACCATATTTTACAGGACACTATACTTTATTTATCTACATATCTCTATATAGAAAGATGTATAGATATATATGTACATCTGCAACTTCACCAATGGACATTTAAAGAAAAAAATAGTAAAGGAAAAGTTCTTAACACTGGAATAGATTGCCAAGAAAAAAAGGATACTGAAATCACCATTACAGGACATTCCTGTATATCAGATAAACACTCTCCTTCCTTCCCTTCCTTCCTATCCTTCTCTCTTCCTCACTTCCCTTAGTTTTTTTTCTTCCTTCATGCCCTTCTTCCTTCCTTTTTTCCTCCCTTATCCTTGGAAAGCAACCCCCCCACCCCACCCCATCACACCCCCTTTCAGGCCAGAGCTGAGACCAACCATCTGACCCTGCAGGACCAATCTGGAAGCTCAAGGAACCCGAGAAAAACACTGAGTTGGTGTAAAATCCAGCTGGAATACTTGGAAAGCTCTTTTTCAAGGGGTTGAAATGAGGTCCTGGGTGTCCATGGTTACTCTGGCCATGCAGAAATGCCCTTGCAGTTCCCCTGCAGGCACCTTCCTCCTCCACAAACCCAGCTGTGCTCCTCACCAAACACCCCTCACTGCTGTGCCTTTCATAGATTTCCAGCTAAACTGATAATTGGAATGGGAATATATATATTTTTTAACACTATACTACAGGAAAACGACCTAAAAAAAAAAAGGAACACAATTGATAAAAACTTGGTAGAAACACGCCAAGCTGCTAAAAGTAATCTAAAAAGTCAGCAAAAATAGCTACCTACCCCTTTTTAGATTCCACTTTGTGCTTTTACATTCTTTTTACTTCAGTACATACAATTTATCTCAAGGTAATGGGGAAGTTTCTAAAGTTTCTATTAAAGATAGCAACATCCAGAGGAACTGGGGCATTATACAGGAAATTCAAAGGATTAAATCTTTTCTGAGCTCCCAGGAAATTTTTCTGCAGCTCTATTTTTAAAAATAAAATAAAATTCAATTTTAGTTCAGCTACTGAGTAGCTATAAATCAGACCTATTAATCTATTAGAAATGTATTCTCTAAATACACATATTTCATGTAGCCAGTCCACAACATTCAGGACCATTTTCTATCTTAAGGTATTTATCTCAATGTTTGCAAGAAACAAAAGGTGACCTAAAATGTCTCCTTTGTGGCTGAGAGAAGAGACTTATTTTGTGGCTCCGTTTGGAAAACAGTTATCCAAGTTAAAAATCCCACTTTGCCACATGGAGTTCATGAACTTTTCCTTCCTCTGAAAAACACGAATCTGCCTTTCTGCCCAATGCTTTTAAATATTCTTTCCCTCTAAAATTCCTCCTCCCCCAACACCCCTGGAAGGATTTCAAGGACATGTGGATGTGGCACATGGGATTTGTAGAGAGGGAAAAGGTCCCTCCTGAGACTCCTCTTCTCCAAACTAACCCATGGAGATGAGTTTTGTTTAGCAAGGAGCAGATTGCTGAGAAGAGCAATAACCCTCCAGAAGCAGGAATTTTCACTGGGCAGTGGCTCTTTTCTAAGAGGAAGGATACAGGATTTGCAGATGAATCCCTTTCACATTCCAGCTACCAAAACACTCCAAATAGGGTTAAGGCCCTCATTTTTTGGGTTTCAGATAACATGAGGCATCCTTGGTCCAAGTAAGAACAGGGCCTTGGACAAGGGCCTGTAGTCTGCAATAATTACACCAGTGCACAAAATTTCGTGGGAATGGCCTTGGATTTACACCAGCATAAACCAAATACTGTGGTTTCTTTAATAAGATATTAAATGGCAAATCTGAAGGAACCAGAAGGCTCCAAATTTGGCTTTGCTTGTGGGAACGTCAGAGCAACCTGCTGCTCCAGGTGACAAGTGACATCCTCAAAACAATCCCTTCCCACCTTCCCTCCAAGCCCAAAGTCTCTCCAGGATGCTGCACATCATCCTGCCCAACACAGAATTGCAAGGAGTTAATGCACAGAGCAAGGGGGGGGGGGATGTTTTGGAGATTAAATTGTGTTATAGTTGACCTGCTCATCAGCTGTAAATGACCCACAGCTCTTGCTCACTGACAAACAGGGAGAGGTCTGGTCTCCACTCAGTCAGGTGGTACCTGAAGATGACAGTAAGATCACACCCCTGGGCCAGGAGAAATGAGGAATAGGGGGAAATTGTGGAAGACCAGGAATCCAAATGCTTATCCTGGTTTATTGTGCACAGAACTGCAAGGCAAAGTTGTGTCTGGAGTCTGTGGGAAACACTGGCAGAACTTCATGTTCTCTTTTCTCCAGCTCCATTAGTTCATCATTAAAGGGAATTACTTTAAAAAGGTTCTGTTAGGCAAAAATCTCCTTTCTTAGAGGTGATTAGTCTGCCCAGATTTAATAAAAAGCCTGCAATGTGATCCTTTTGGATCCAACTTCAGCCATGTGTAGAACTGACCAGCCAGACTGCCCCCAGCCACAGCAATTCCTCCTTCCAGCTCCTTCACAGCCCCTCCCCAGCACTTTTATCTCTCAAAATCCCCTTTACAAGGCCAATATAGGATTCATAAACTGTTCAAAAGTGTGGGGGTTTTTTTCACCAGAACCACAGATTTCAGGTTTTTAATAAGAGCTGAAATTAGCTTCTTCAATTTCTAACTACAGCAGGGTTTCATTTGGTGTTGTCTGTCACCTTTTCACTAAAGCCATGATTTATAACCCCAAAGTGGTGAGTTGCCAGCATGACCTGCATGGCATTTCTGTTTTTAGGTGCTACACTCCTGTGCCTGCAGACACTGTCTGAGGTTTGATGTATTCAGCCTTCCCTGACCTGTGGCTGCCACCACCAAGTGCTTTGGGTGACATTCTGCAGAGCTGTGAGTTATTTTCTGCACTGATTTGCTGCTTGGATTATGAGTTTATTCTTTCAAGCCTGATTTATTCAACAAAGGAAGAAAGTTTAAAAGCTGTTGCTTCTATAATTAGGATTTCTGTGTCTTTTTGACTTCATTAATATCACAGAACCATCAAAGTTGGAAAAGACCACATTTTTCTTAAATAAATGAAATAATTACTGGAATAAGAGGAGTAATTAGTTTCCCTAATAAACCAATACCTGTATCTTCCATAAGTATTCAGTGTTATTGCTGGGCATAGAATCATAGATTTATAGAACCATTAAGGCTGGAAAAGATCTCCAAGATCATCGAGTCCAGCTCTGGTCCAACCTCCACCCTGTCACCGAGTGCCACATCCAGTCCTTCCTTGGACACCTCCAGGAATGGGGATTCCACCACTCCCTGGGCACCCCCTTCCAATGCCTGACCACCCTGTCCATGAAGCAATTCTCCCTGATTACTACATCACTCCTTAAATTTGTTTTTTAACCCCCACATCCTTTTTGTGCTCATGAATCACCTGTGACCTCACCTTCTCTATTTCCAGGCTCTGTCTTGCTCCCCTCCACCTGTGATCTCCATCTCACATCTCCCTCACATGAATTTACTGAGATCACTCATATATCAGTGTTTTCCTTTTATTTCTTCCTGCCAGTTTTCCTCATCCCTGCTGCCATCTGTTCCCTCCACCCATTGGAGAGGAACAGGTTTCCAAATTGCCTCAATGAGGTATTTTATTCCACTCACTCCCCATGTACCTCAGCCTGGGCTGATTTACTGGAGCTCAGTCACCCGTCCTCACTCCCCTTCCATGTCACCAGTGATGCATTTTTCTAGGCTTAGCTTTGCTAAACCTTAAAGCTCTTCTTCCAGTCTCTATTTACCACAGAGATGGAACAAAAATCAGCTTTGCTCTGCTTTACCCTCTCTGAAGATCATGTACTGTAATCACTAATTTTTTGGTAATAGGATGTGGCAGGAGGTCAAACCTTAACACACTCTCCTGTTGGTTTAACTAGTTCATCAATGCAGAGCGAGTTTCAAACCATCCAAGTTAGTTTTTTGGGTGTGAAACAGTTCAATCACCAATCAGCAATAATGTAAGATTGGAATTGAAATTCCCATTGTTAGGTTTGGGACAGATATGAGGAACCTGGGTGACCAACATGAGACCTGAATGGAAGTGTTCAAGACCACGCTGGGTGGAGCTGTGACCAACCTGGGCTAGTGGAAAGTGTCCCTGCCCGTGGCAGGGGGTTGAATTTTAAGATCCCATCCAACCCAAACCATTCTGTGATGATTCTGTGCACTCTGGGATGATATTGTTATCCCACATAAAAATCCATCAAAGAGTTACTTGCAACTACTGACACAAAGTCTGAAGAAAAAAATATTGGAAGTAAATTAATTTCTGTGTATTTTTCCCCCCACAATTTCACAGCTGTGAAACACTTGTTCCACTGCATGCATTTCAGACAGTGCTGGTCCTGTCCAAACACCTCCAGAAATAAATGTCCATCCAGTGCTCCCACCAGCACCCAGAGGGAGTTTTGTGTGGGTTTTACTGAACCCAGGTGGGTTTGCTGTGAGGCAATTCAACACATACACACCATACTTAGCTCCACTCATGAGCATCTCAAGAATATGTGTCACCTACAAATAGATAATTTCCCTGGAAGAGATGCAGATGAGCACAAGTTCAGGTGACATCCATCCTCCCCTGCCAGGACCTGCTTGACCACAACTCTGCTCAGAGTGGCTGTTAAGATACAGTTCCCTGTGTCCTCTTAAAAACCTGTGAGGTGCAAAATTGACACAGGACATCATAAATCTTCTTTAAAAAGCCCCAACAGCTCGAGGACTTGAGGCATATTGTACTTCCTTCACCAGCACAAAGAAAAGCACCATCTTCTGCCTTAACATCCAAAATCTATTCCCACCGAGAAAACAACTTATTAGTAAACAACCAACACTTCCCACAGTGAAAACAATTTATTTCCCACTGAGAAAACAACTTATGAGCAGAAAGCTCACTGGAAAGGCAATCTGGGTTCTGTGGAGAGGCAGCTCATCAATAACACCACTTTCAAAACATGCATTATAACGACCTCTATTAGGAACAGTGCATTGCATCAAATGCTTCTGCATTACTGTGGCTTCCCACCTTGACAGCACAAACATATTAAAGCTCCTAATACTCCATGTGTAATCCTGACACATCTGGAAGTCTTGCTTTAGAAACTGGGAAGTGAAAGCCTGGCATGTTTATATCTCCAACAGCCTCCACGGGAAATGGAGCCATTAAGGACAAATCTCAATTTTCGTTTTTTATTCCACCAAGAACGGCTGGAATAATATAAAGGCTGACGTCAGGACGTGATTAAAATTAAGGTCTGTGGCAAAGAGGGGTCCCAAGGTGTGCTATCAGAAGGAAAAATAAAAAGGAGGAAATTAAAGGGGTGGTATTAACCATCAGTTTGCCTTTTAGTGGTGTAAAATTGAATGACATGAACTCCTAAAAAACAAATAAACACATGAGCACCTATAAACAAAGAAAGACACGAAAAAGGATCAAAGCATGTTTGTTTCTAAGCTGGATGCCTAGAAGTCAAGGCTAGAAACCCGAAGTGGTTTTGAAAATAAATTATTAGCAATTAACTTTGGCTTTTTCTTGGCAGGAGCTTTGCTCCCCCATGGCACACAATCCACATCCTGCCTTTCCCAAGCTCCAGCTCCAAGGAGCTCCTGCTTATCCTCCATCCAGGCAACCCAAGAGTGTTTGCATGTTTGTGCAGCACAATCAGGGACATTTACACAACTATTCATCATTTCATTCCATCCTGTCCAGAGTCACTGAGTGTTCCTTGAAGCAAAACAGCTTCAAGAAAGATCCACACACTCTCCAAACCAGAGAAATTAAACTTGGAATGCACTGGTACCTTTCCTTTATATTGTTCAGGAGAGATTGGTCATGGTTCATGACACACAGATTATTTTCAAAACCCAGAAAAGGGGAGGTTTTTTTCTGTTCCTTCCAATAAAAGAAAAAGAAGGGAAGGTTTCCTCTTCCATCCTTACTTTTGCTTTCTGTAAGTCTTGTGCCATTGACTTTCTGATGCCTGATAACTGCAAGAGAGCTGCCAGCAAAATTGGCTTATTTTTCATCTTTTTCATGGTTTTACTACTTTTCATAAACACATTAATCAGCGTTCCTTGGTTGTGCCTCTGTACATATCATGCACTGGCATTCCTTACTCAGGGAGCAGGACAGCATCCATGTACTTCTCCAGGTGTGGATTGCACACAGTGGAGCAGAGGCTGTTTTCTACCTTGGAAGTAATTAATAAAAATAAATAAAATCAATACTTCCATTTTTTCCAAGTGCCTGAGCATCTCCCAGCCCTGAACTCCTGATGACATCTTGCAAGACCACGCAGCCCAGGGATGGCTGAGTGACACAAGACATTCCCTCCCATGGTCTGAGCACACCCAGATCCTGCAGTCACTGCTATTTGCAGACTCTTTGGCACTAAAGCCAAAACTCTCCCCGTGCCATGTGAATGGATGGCAAGCTCTGAGTCAGTGATGAGGCAGAAAAAAATGGGAATGAGAAGCTGGTGCTGTTCAGAGCCGTGATTTATTTGGGGTTGGCAGCTCAGACAGCTCCTCTGTTTTCCACCAACCTGTTCCCTTGATGGATGGGGTCCCAGAAGGAGTGGACAGCAGAGCTCTGGAGGTGACAGCAGCCTGCCCTCAGTGCATGTTTGGGTGATGAACCAGAAGGACCCGCTCAGCCTTTGAGCTCAGAGCGAGCAGACTGAGAGCAGGGAAGAGAAAGAAACCCAAGAAACAATTCACAGAGTGAATCTGTGGGAAACTGGGATTATTCATCACCTTAAAACAGATGTTGGGCAAAATCAGAATCAGGCTTTTTATGATTTTATCTTTTTCCCCCACTGCTTTTCATATTCTTCAGGCTGAGCTTCGTTATATGGAATCTGTTACGGGGTCCTCAGGCAGGCACAGCTCCCATTAGTGTCAGGAGGAGTTACTGTGCCTGCTCCTGGAGAGGACAGCAGGCTCCCCTGGGGCAGGAATTCTGTCAAAGGAAACCTCACAGAACTACTGAGCAAAACTACTTGAAATTTTCAAACCCCTCAGGCCCTGATTATAGTTCTCTTGGTCCTTCAGAGGAGCACAAAAGCATTATATAAAATAATATTAGTATTTGATACCTGGCAGGAACTCAAAACATTTGTGGCATGAGAGGAGACCTAAGTTATATTTCAAACAAGAGCACAAGCAGGTGGCTCTTCTGCTATTCCATCTCTGGCCTTCCTGGGCAAGAAATGTTTGTTTTTAAAATCACTGAGATCTCTATTTCCATTGGCACAGAGAAACTGTGTTCTGAGAGCTTTTATCACCACAGCAGGAGGGGTCCTGGGGCTGCAGAGGCTCTCAGCAGTCAGGATCTCCACTGGTTAAGTGGTTCACTTGACCCAGGCCAGCTTGGAGCAGTGGAAGAAATGAAGGAGAGCTCTGCAGCAAAGCTGAGGCTGAAGGTCACCTTTCCAGAGCTGCTCCAGCCACAACTCACCCCCTCCCAGCACCTCTCCCACTGCACTGGGCAGCCCTGCTCTTCCCAGGGGTGGGAGGGTGGCACCAGCAGGTCAGCAGAGGGATAAAGACTTTATTAAAAGGGCACAAGGTAAAACTCCTTTTCTTTGCCCCATGATGTGAGAACGAGCAAACACAGCACTCTGTGCCGACGGAAGGGCGCAGCACAGGATGGGTTTTTTGCTGCTTTATTAGAGGCTGGCCTGTTGTTATGAAAATATTTTCATAAAAATAATTATAGTTTTCAGTAATAAATGCAGCACTGAAGGCTGAAGGGATGAGTTAAAATATATCAACATTAGAAACCGATTTTACTACAATAAAAGCTACACAATGCACTTTGTGGCAGTGGTGTGAAGAACTTTGCTTTTCCCTTCCCCTGAAACAAAACAAAATCGTGTCCAAACCAATTTAACACAATCAACTAATGAACTCTGTAGCAGCACTTATTTATCCTCTATTTCCATTATCCCTGTTTTCCCTTCTCTCTCCACCACCGCTACAGCTTTTTTCCTCTCTAGCACAAAAGCATCAATCTCTGTCCCTGCCAGAAGTGGGGACTGTCATTTTGGCCAGTTGTGCTGCCACTGCCAACGTGCTTTGCTCTGTTTCATTAACCCAGAACTTAACCCTCAGCAAGCTGCTTAAATTTTAAGTGAGTGGAGCTTTAAGCAGAAGGAGGTGCAGCAGCATCCCTGGAGAAGTCAGACCCCCCAGGTCTGCAGATAAAGTGATGAATAGTGAAATACTGCAAGAATTTTTTTCTGGAGCTTTATGGAGGAGCTGCCAAAGGCATGGAAATGTGGGTTTATACAGCTCTGGTGTGATTGCAGCAGAGTTCACACCCCCAAAACATCCTCCCCCCCCCCCCCCCATATGTCTGCCTGCTCCAAGCCCTGCACAGCCACGATCAGAGCAACTTCTGCCTCAAGGAGTTTCAAGCCCAATCCTTGAATTAGACACCAAGTGCTCACAGAGAGAAGGTGATGGGGAAAAAACTATCAAATATGATGCAAACACACGTGAAAAGCAACACTGAGGACTTGCTGGCTGTTCAGAGTGACAGGCAGAGGCAGCCTGGCAGCGATCACCCCCTCCCCAACTGCTCAAAAGCAGCGAGTGTTCCCAAACCTGTGCTAAAAAAGCAGCAGCAGCTGAACGGAGCAGAGATGGCCAGAGCTCCAACCCAGTTCTGGAGAGCCAGATGACAGGTTTTGCAGTCAGTAAGACACGAGGACAACGATGTTCTGATTTGTGCATTACGGCGCAAATAGATTTGCAAACAAGCTCCTCAACTCGCTGTGTTTCAGAGTAACCCTGAGTTAATTAAAGCTGGCAGGGCTTCTGACAGAAATACAGCAGTTACTGTCAACAAGTATTTGCTGCAGTCACACATACAAAAAAAAAAAAAAAAGTCTTGTTTATTATTCTGCAACTCTGTCTGTTGAAGCAAACCATGAAACTTTTGGCCAGTGACACAAAGCAGTGTCTGCTCTGAGGTATTTGCTCTGTGCAAAGCCCGTGTTGCACAGCACTGAAACAACTGCCTTGGAATAACAACAGAGTCCTGTTTTCTCCTCGGGGATCCTTCCCACTAGAGCCCAGTTAACCAGTTCTGTCCATGTACTTGCATAAATAAATAATATTTAATGCTTAATAAGGCACCTCAAAGAATCTCCACGTATTGCTGCGCCTTGAGAAGTTGTTTAGCAAAGTGCATCACTGGCCTGGAACACACATCTAATGCTTTGCAGGGCACAAGAGGGAATATTTTCCCTGTTTTCTTGCCATTCAGCTTTGATCAGAGACAAGATTTTAATCAGTGTTTGTCCATCTTCTGAATTGCAGACTTGTTGATTCTGATTTCATACCAGTCTGGACAGATATAAACTGTTTGCCCTGAATTAGGCTGGTTTATCTAGTAGCTGATGAAATAAACTTTAGAGACACACAACTCAGTTTCCCTAAAAGAGAATTACAGAGTTCTTATTGCTATTAATTACAGAATTCCCACCTTCTGCACACAGGCCAAGGACATTCCTACATCCTCCTACTGGGTTCTACTTTCAGGAAGTTACATGACAAAAATGACACATAATAGTATTTTACATTCAATTTTATAATAGATAAAGGTCAATAGTCCAGCTGACCTTTGTGTCCAGTTTCCTTATTCAGTAGGAAGAAAATAATTCCCACTGATATTGTCACATGGAGCCCCTCTAAAGATTCCTGGGTATTTGGTTTGGTTTGTTCCCACTAGTTAAATTCTACAGAGTGGCTTTTCTCCTCTTAAACAAGAGAGAAAAGGAAGAATATCTGACACTGCCAGGGAGGAAAGTGTTTTGAGTATGTGCAGGACTATCAAGCTGATGTAAAAATCTCTTTTATTAACCCAGAGAATAATGAGAAGCTGGGTAGGATTCTGTACTTTGTTGTTAGTACCTACATATGCTTTTTGAGAAATGCTATTGAAGTACTTTAATTACTTTTTTTGTGTTAACCATGCACCAGTCAGAGGACTGGGCTTGTTTATGTGATCTCCAAGCTCAAATATGAATGTAATTGACATTTCTTCTGATCAAAGGAAGCGAATTATTGCCGTGCTGAATTCAAAAGAAGTTTGCCCATAACAACAATGCATCTCCAAAGGCTCTGATTACCATAATATGCTCAGGTCTTTGTAGGAAGGGGATCAAATGCACCTCTGCACAGTCAAATATTCAAGGGATGTTAATTATCTTGCAGTGACTCCCTCTCGTTTCATGCCAGGCTGGTTTTCCAAAGTTGTGGGGTTATTTGGACAAGGCAGATTTGCTCAGCTACTGCAGACAACTGATTGCCCTTGGAAGGGGTTTAAGAAATTGGGATTTGGTTCAAAAATGCTACAAAAATTAGTGATCGGAAGATCAAACTTAACCTCACATAATCAAGGCTCAGGGAAGAGAGTGGCTTGGTTGTCCAGCTTTCTGCAGTGCAAAAGGAAGGAGGGAGGACAGAGGAAAAAAGCAGGACTTTCTTTTCCTTCCAGGGAAGGGCAGGACTACCTAGTTTTCCTTGGCATTTTCCATGCTCTTGCAGAGGATGACACGTCCTCTGAGTGTGCCAGAGAAGAGGAAAAGTGGAATCTGTGATTCCCCAGCACACCTCCAGTGGCTGGAAAGGTCTGTGATCACCTTGGTGAGCACTGGATCAACCTGCTCAACATTAACCACTGCATTTTTTCTAATTCTGTAGGCAAGTTTTGGCCCCTGCAGAACAGGGAAGGGCTGATGACAGGAAGCCTTGAGCTTGGAATTAGGGAATGATGGACACCAGAGCCTGTGCTGTGGATCTGGAACCATCCCCACGGAGAGAAAACTAAAGCACTTGGAGCCAACAGCACGAGGACAACGTGACAGGAGTTGACACCAGAGAGAAAACAAAGCCTTCAGAAATAAAAATAAAGGTTTATCTTTCTGCAGTAGGAAGAAAAGGGGACCAGTGAAGGGATACAAAATTGATGGGGCTGTCAGTGCCAGAGACAACAGCAATGACCTCAGCAGCTTCAAAAAGGACTGGAAGGAAGTTCAAGAGATAAAGGATGGGCTGCTGAATGAAGTCACAGCAGCCAAGACTGCAGATAAGATGTTGATCATTTGTTTAGAGAGGACAGAATTTCAGAAATATTACGTAATAATTGACAAATTTGGGACACAACTGCAGAGAAGGATCTTCAAGATAACGACACTGGGAGTAACTTTAAGATAACTACACAGAGCTGGGCTGGAGGAGGCCAGACAGTCACTGAACTTGAGTTACTATACCATCAATATTTCCTCTTGATGGTTATGAAACTACAGAGTCACTGCAAAGAAAAAAAAAAAAAAAGGGTGGATATTTCCTCTGAAGCTTAGGATGTTCAAAGAGAAAAATAACTTCCTGAGCTCCTTTGAAAGTCCAGGGCTAAGCACTGACATCCATTTGTTCTGGTTGAGGTATGCAAATATCTGTGTATTCATGGCCAAATGCAGAACCTTTCAATGCCTGCTGCCTCCAATTAATATATTAAAACAGCTCCTGCTGTATCTCAGCCTGTCACACACAAGTGCTGTCTCAAGGAGCTACACAAGAAAATGAAATTTGAAAACGTTGTTTCCTAATTCTGGAATAAATTTCGAGATAATGAAATAGCTCCCATGCTGTTCCACTCGAAACTTAATTCCAGAGTAATTCAAAGGCACAGCACTGATTACCCATGTCATTTGGGGGGGGGGGGGAGGGAAAAACCAGCAAGGGGATTTCAACTCCAACAAGACTGAAAACAGCATTTCTATTCCTATCAAAAGCAGGGGAAGCAAAATATCTTGATTAATACCAAATCTCGTGTTGCCAGACACAGCAGCCTCGCACATAAACCCCCCCCAAAAAAATTCTTTCTACTCTGCCTGATCCAAATCTAACAGGCACAAAGGCTGGGGGTTCTCAACTGCTCAAATCCACCCCAGGCACCAGCCCTGCACGAGCAGAATCATTTTGTGATGGTACAACCATCGTGCAGCTGGAGCAGCTTTGAAACAGCAATCCTGTCTCAAACTCCTCAAGCAGGAGCCTGAGGGTGTCTGTTTTTAGAAAAACTGTGCCCTTTGAAAGTTTCTTAAACATTTTAATGCAACCAACCTGAACTGCTTTTACCCCGAGGCTTGTAACAACATTTGACTGTGAACAGGGGGAGGAGGAGAGAAAAAGCTGAAAAATATTCCTCTGTTTGGCCCCAGAGTGAAGAACTTTGGGGCTGCAGGAGACACTAAACTGAGGGACATCACTTTGGCATCCAGGTCAATGCCCAGCCAAGTCTTGAACACTCCCAACAAGGGACAGTCCTATATTTCTCTGGATAATTTATTTCAATGTTTAATAGTTCTTTCCTTCTCTTTTTCTCTTCCTTTTTTCCTCTTCTGAGCCACACTCATTATTGACTGCTCAGGCAGTTACCCCTGACTGCAGAGTCCCTGAGAACTAAAGTTTTAACAAGCTATTTGAGGATCTTAACTTGGCTCAGGGTTTTAAGAGCAGCCACTTTAAAGCAGTCCTCGAGCAAACACCCTCAGTCAGTGCTGGCTCTCTGTGGGCTCACAGTGGCTTTGCAGATCTGGCTCAGTTTAGTGCTGAGGGTAGAAAAGCAAAGGCCATTCAGAGGGGAGATGTAAAACCTGAGGAGCAGCTGCAGCATGAGATGGTCACAGGCAGCTCCTCCTCCCTGAACTACCTCTCCTTGCAAGGAGGGCACGTTGCAGGTTTATTTTGCTTGTCCTGGGGGCTCTGGAGATGCCAAGAAAGGTTGTTTGAACACAGGATGCTCCACTATACCCTTAATACCCACCAGTGCTGTGCTGGAGGATCTCTGCCCACCCTGCAGAGGCACCAGCTGGTGCTGCTGCCACGACTTCCACCCCACACACCATCCCAGCAAGCAGATTCAGCCTTTGGGCTGAATTCATGGAGCCACAGAATGGTTTGGGCTGGAAGGGACCTCAAAGAGCATCTCATTCCAAGCCACTTCCCACTATCCCAGGTTGCTCCAAGCCCTGTCCTTGGACAATTCCAGGCATGGGGAAACCACAACCATTGCAAATAAAACCAGATCCCTTCCAGCCACAGCATTCCCATGTTTTGGGCAGCAGCATGGACAGGATCACAACCCTATCTCCCACTGTTATAAAAAGTGAGCAAATAGCTAAAATCCCTGCATTTACACCGGATTTCCCCATCAGTGCTATTGCACAATTGGATATGTTACGTGATTAATATGCTGGTACCCCTGAACTGACTTCTTAAAACCCCCACCAAACCTGCAGGACAAGGCTTTTCAAGTAGAAAATTAATGTTTATTCAGTAAAATTTGCTTTGCCAAGAAAAGAAAAAAAAAAGATTGCTCTGCCTCAGGACTGTATCTTGGCCAGCTGTTCATTCACACCCCATCCAATTAGTTTGAAAGCAGTTTCAACAATCCAGGAAGAAAAAAATTAAGCATGGACATATTCTTGATGTTGGGTTAAAGAAAAGAAGGAAATTATTTCTTTGTAGTGGAATATTCCTTATTCATTACTGCCACATCTAACATGCTCCAGCTGTCCTGCCAGCCCCTGCCACCCCTTCTTCAGCAAGAATTATCATTCATTAGAAGAATTTAATCACACACACACACAAAATAACTGTCTATTTTAACAATTCACAAGGAAAAAAATAAATAAGAGTAAGAGAAAGGATAAATATGTCCCAAACTGAAAAAATGCTCCCCAAAATCTCCTGTAACTGATGCAAACAACACCCCTTATTTACTCAATTGCTGGGGAAAGAATGCAGATAAGAAAATACTTATAAGATGCTCAGAAAGATTATAAGATGCTCTGACAGAGAGATTAGTCACACTGGTTTCTCTATTCCCTATTTTTAACAGGGAATTTTCTTACACAACTCTTCTGTTCCATCTAAATCCATTCCCACTGACCAGTTGGACTCCCCAGTCAGCAGCACAAACATCCCTTTTCCTTTCCTGGAGGTACCAAAACCCCTCTGACCAAACCAGAAATGGTCCCTTTTCAAGTCAGCCAAGCATTTCATGTAGGGAAAGGCCATGTTTTCCTTTTTTCCCCAAGTCCCCAGGAATTTAGCTCAATTCTCTTGGCATGATTACATCCAGTAATTACAAAAAAACAGAAATGCCAGAACCAAGAAGGCAAAGCCTTTATAGACTAATCACTACAATGAAACACCTTGAGCTGAATATTTTTGCCCAAATAATTCAGAGGCACGTGGCCAAATCCTGTTTAAAAGTCCAATTAATAAATAATCAAAGCAGGAATTGTTCCTACTACCTCTTAAGAGTTGAAATTGCAGCTATTTGGTATCACAGGACTCATCTGGGATAAAATGGTGCTTGAAAAACATAAACATCCAACCTGTGCTATCAGCAAGGGCAGGGCTGTGGGCAGAGGGGCAAGAAACACTGTCCCATGAGTAGGGGGCATCAGGGGACAGAGGATGGACACTGAAGATGCCTTTTCATCTAATCTGGTCAGTTGGATCCACAACACCTGAGCATTTTGCCAGCACAACAATCCCTTCAAGCTGCCCTCCAGCTCAGATGAGACAGAAGAGCCCCAAACCCCAGAGTTCTGTTCAGCATTTTTAAAATAACCTCCCCCCCCCAAAAAAAAAAAAAGGTAAATTCCTCAAATTCAATAATCTATTCACCCAGTTTACATGATTCCATTGCCTGGATAACCAAGACTTTATTTATAGGTTTCCCACAAGGGTTTGCTGGTTTTTAAGGCTGTTTTCTGCATAAAGAAAGCAGCAACACCACTTCTTTAAATGCCTGTTGCCTCTGCTGAGCAATCACAGTTGCATTGCTTCAGGACTTCCAGGGAAACATCAGGGGAAAAAAACCCCCACCAGATAGGATTTTTTAAGGCTGGTTGGAAATTCCAGCTGTGCAGGAATCCAGTGCACCCTCATTTCCACAGGATCACTGGGATGGAAGGAGCCTAATAATGGAAGTAAAACCACAGGGATGGTCATCTAAAGGTGGTTTCTGTGCCAGGTGAGTCAGCACAGACAGAACACACACTGCAGACAGACACACAGCTGGCAGAAGGCTCTGGGTGCTCACAGGACAAATAATCTCATTAAAGAAACTAATTACATGTTGCCAACACAACCCCGTCCACCCTCGGCTGCTGCAGAGCTGTGGCTTTGTACATCACCCCACTTCACATGTCTGCAGGATTTGAGCTCGAATAACTGGCCCCAAAATAATCCTTTTGTTTCCAGATTGGTAGAATCGCTTGTAGTGCATCCAAGAAGTGCCAGAAGATTAAGTTGGCAATGAGGTCGTACCTTTCCCTGTTCCCCTTAGTTTGTGAGGGCAGATAATTGATGTGCCACTTGCCAGGAGACTGGATTTGCATTTTTGCTTCCAAGGAAGGTGGGTGGGTTGGTGGTGGTTGGTTTGGTGGTGCCTTTTGGGAGGGAGGAGGTATTTGGGTTTTTTTCTTAAGACGCTTAAAGAAAAATACCACAGCTACACAGAGGACTTGCAACCTACGAGAAAATATTCCACGTTCTCACCTTTCCTGTTTTTTGTGTACTCCTTCCTACAGGACAACAAACACAATTCCTGGGATGTGTTTTAGGATTTGCAGCTCCTCTGTCACAGATACATCTCCCACCACTCTGGTAGGTGTTCCCATCTCACCATGGATCAGCACTTCACGGGCTCTTTACACCACTTAAAGTTCCACAGGTGAATGGATTCCTGTCCCAGAGTCACTGAATTTTACTGACACGTGGAATCTCCCAGGCATTTGAGCCAAGAACTCCAATCTCACAGCTGCCTCTTTTTCCACCTCAAAACACAGTTGTTGGGTTTTTTTTCCATACCATACTGACAAAAAGAGGTTGCCCAGAAAAGCTGTGGCTGCCCCAGTCCTGGAAGTGTCACAGCCCAGGTTGGACAGGGCTTGGAACAAACTGGGATACTGGAAAGTGTCCCTGCCCATGGCAGGGGGTGGAATTAAATGAGTTTTAAGTTCTCTTCCAACCCAAACCATTCTGTGACTTTATGAAGACACAGTTCCACCAGTCTGCAACTGAATTAATGATACAGCCAGTCTGGCTTAAAGGTAGAAAAACAGCTCTGGAAATAACCCATAATTCCTACAGCCTCCTCGGAAAGATTTGTTAAGTTTTCATGACCACGGTGCCAGCAAAGAATAAGAGTTTTTAATCAAATACAAAGGTGGTGCAGTGTAAGTAATTTCCAACCTGGCCATCCTTAAACACACAGAGCCATCCTAAATTCTCATCTAATACCACATATCAGGGTGTCATATAAAAACTGGCACGTTGACATGAATTTACAACTACTGTTGGCTTGTTTATATGGTATATTTTCATGCTGTAGTTATAACTCAATTAAAGATGAAGGTCCTTTACAGTCCTCTCCTCCTCCTTTAGGTCATCCTGCTAAGAGGTTCACTAACAGGAATTTCCTAGTAGGAAATAAGAGTCCTCTGCTCCTTCTTTTGCCTTCACAGTGATTATTATCCCTCTCCCCATTGTGTTTTCATTGTTCTGCTCCTTTAATTATATTTAATTATATCCTCAACCCTTGCAATAGGTAGAAACGCCCATCCCAACACCATGTTCCCAAGTCCCTCACCCACCTACAGGTGACTACACGATTCCCAGCCCTGGAAAATTCCCAGCCTAAACAAAAATAAAGCCAACAATACTTTGCATTCATAATGAAAATTAAACCCACAATGGAACTGAAGAGGGAAGCAGGGAAGAGCAGTTTGCTTTCTGGCAGTTGGAATTCTTCTACCTGAGGAGTTTTATGACCGATTTTTTATCTGCAGCAGTGCCTACAGAATAGACTTTTCCACGCGGGTTTTTTTGCCTCTGGAAGGTCCTTCCTGCCTCCACCTCACCCTGCAGGCTGCTGGGATTCATCCATCCATCCTGCATTTCCTTGGAGCAGGTGATAAGTGGAACCATCTGTAAATATCCCTGCCGTGTTTTTTCCATTCCAGCCGAGAGCTGTCTGAAGGTCAGAGCATCAATTCCATTTACTACATCCCCCTTTTGATGGGCTGAATCAATACCCATGATCAAGTGCTCCCAGCAAGGACAGATCCCCACTCCTGCTATGAATTCTCCCAGTTCTTTAAATCATGGCTCTCTCTCCGTTTTTTCCACTGTCAAAATAACCCTGTTTTCAGACAACGCGACAAAACACATCCTGCAAGAGGTGACATCCCTCGCCACACTCAGCTTAATAAACTCCCTGGGGGTTTTTCCACAGTGGCAACAGCAAAACAAAAAAGAGAGAAATCCATAGAAAAGTTATCAAATTCAAATATTAAATCAAAAAATATCATAGCTCTGCCAGAGAATTAGAAGAGACTTCATTTGTTGAACTGAGCTGCTACATTCACAGCCTGTTTGGGATGAAATCCCAACTCTATTTACAGTGTTCTGGATAAATGTGGGGTAAAAAACAAATGCAAGGCAACCACAAGTATCACTGTAGGATGCACCACTTAAACAAAAAAAAAAAAATCAGCCTTAAATGTATTATTTTTCCCAGCACACAGGGCAGAGTTTTGGGGCTTGATGGGTGTGGAAGGTGTATTTCAACCTCTCCATCATCCACCTACAGAGGGGTTTTAGTTGTTTGCTTTTCAGGTCATTCTTGGGGGGAAATCACTCAGTGTCACAAATTTTAAATCACATTTCTGGATTGCAGTTTCCATTTGCCATTGGCTGTGGGAGAAATGCTCCAGGGACTGGCAGGCAACTCTTTCAAATTACTCAAAACCAGTTCATGCCAAAACAACCTCCACCATTCATTCAAATGAACAAAAAGAAACCCCAAACAAAACTAAACCCAAAACCACCAACAAAAGAAACTTTATAAACCCACAAAAATAACCCCAAAAACCAAACCACCCACCCCATTACCAAGGAATGCTTTCAAGAATACATAGAATAACTATATTTAACACTTTTCTTTGCAAATTTTGGCCAAGTTCTGTTTAGTGCAGCTACCACCTGATGAAGAAAAAAATTCCTCTTGACTAATGCCTTAAATATCCTCTTGTTTCTCTCCTTTCAAGTCAATCAAAACATGACCCCAAATGTGCAGAACATTCCTGAAGACCAAGCACTTAATAAAGTATTTAGACACACAGGTATATCCTTCAGGAAAGACTTCACTGAAGTCTTTCCCTGAACATCATTTCAAGCTTCCAACAGCTCTGAATGATGAACCTGAAGTTGGATTTGGGATTAAAGATTATGATTAAAGATCTGGCACTTAATTTTGTCGACAGAAACCGGCTCCACAACCACCTGCACACACACATTTGTTCTCCAAAGGCTTCCTGGGCCCCACCAAAAATAAGAACAACCCACCCTCAGCCCTCAGTGTCCCCACAGCACACCTGAGCAGAAGGGACAAACCCCCATCCCTTAAAAACCTTCTCCCAACCCTTTCTGAGCTGAAAATCAAGTTTTTACTGAACATGCAATTTGTGACGTGGTAATTTGGCTGCATTAATTCCTCAAGTTCCCAGTATCTCAGAGGTCCTGCTGGATCTGCCCACTGAGAAGTGCTTTGCAGGGTTCTGCTGGCAGCAGCTTTTTGTTTCCAAAGCCCACGGTGTCAAACTCGTGCAGCTGGTGGAGCAAACATTACTGTGGCCCCAGGGCTGCACTAACCTTGCACACTTCCCTCACTGAGCACATTTCAAAGGCAGTGCTTTGGGCTTTTTGGGTTTTTATTTTTTTTACTTTAAGAAATAAACCACATTTTCTTGCCCACAGTGAGGAAAAACCCCAGGGCTCCCCTCTCAGGTGTTTAAACCATGGCAAATGAAGGTCCACTGGTGCAGGAAGGGCAAAGCACTTAATAATTCACAACTTGCCTCATCAAACTAAATAGTGTCTAAAAATCCTCCCCAAGCACAGCAAATAGAGAGGGAAAAGAGCAGCTTTAAATTAAACAGTCAGCTCTGAGATCTTGTAATTAACTCAAAGGAGACAGAACAAAATATCTCCGTGTTTTGGGTTAATACAGTTTAGTTTTAGAGATCTGGTGGCCCTGCAGAGGCAGCTGCACTTTGAGAGGACTTGGGTCAGTAGAGAGGAAAAAAAGTCAGGAATGGCCATGTCAGCTCAAAAACTGAAGCTGTTTAATAAAAATCTGTCCCAAACCCATCTGGAAAGGATCTGTTTCCTTCCCTGGAGATGTATGTGTGTATGTCAAAGATTAATTCGAGTTAAATAGTTAAATTCCCAGCAGTGATCAACTATGCCAAGAATTGTGAATAGTCAGACTGTCTTGCCATCAAAAGCAGTCAATATTTCCACTTGAGTTATGATATCTGTGAAGACTTGAGTTATTCTGTTCAGCTCCTCAGCAAGGACACACACACACAGAGATTTCTTAGAGATTTTTGTGGCTGCTAAAACAAATCATATTTTCTGTTGCTTTTCACAATTAAGATGAACATTTGTCCCAGTGTACAAATACCCCATTTATCCTCAGCCCAAATGATTATGCTTGGCCACACTGGTATTACCTGACCTTGCAGCCACGGAGCAGGGATGGGATCATCCTGTAACTAAGCAGGACTTATATTTGGGGTCACAATTAACATTGACACAGACCCCTTGTGACCACAAACTGGTATATTTAGTTTAATCATTGAAAACCAGAATGGTTTGGGTTGGAAGGGACCTTAAAGATCATCAAATTCCAACCCCCTGACATGGACAGGGACACCTTCCACTAGCCCAGGTTGCTCCAAGCCCCATCCAACCTGGCCTTGGACACTTCCAGGGATCCAGGGGCAGCCACAGCTCCTCTGGGCAACCTGTGCCAGGGCCTCCCCACCCTCACAGGGAAGGATTTATTCCTAATATCCCATCTAAACCTGCTCTCTCAGTGTGAGGCCATTCCCCCTTGTCCTGTCACTACATTCTCTTGCTAACACTGGTACTGGACTAAGGAATCACCAGGTACAGAGCTGATGTTGATCACTGTAGCACCTGCTTTGGGGTATGAGCTGTGTGGTCTCAGTGCCCAGAGCCCTCCTTTAACACATTTAGAAAGGAAAATAAACTCTTTTTGTCTTAAATTACCATTAACCCACACACACACCAAAAAAACACCCCAAAACTAAAAAATGCTTTCAGTAACATATATAGACATGGACAAATATTGTTATATTTTTTTGTAGGTTCCTTTATGTTTTTCCAAGTAAAGCCAGAAACAGAGCACACAGTGTCCCAGGTTACAGAGCTTCAGGGATACACCTGGACCTCATGGGAACTGTAGGGAAAATAAGCACTGGCACCCAAAGGTACCTGATCCAGCTGCAAAACCCTGCAGCTGAAAATTTTGGGCTCTGCTATTCGAGCAGGCTGTGGGCACAGGGGGGGTTTAAACCACCCCTCATGTCCCATGGGCACGTTCTGCACAGCTCCCCCCAACACAGGGGTCAGACACGGCTCAAGGGATGCCCTGAGGAGCTGGGGAAGCAACAGCCACAGTGGCTGAACCTCATGGAATGGTCTGGGGTGGAGGGGACCTTGAAGATAATCTTATTTTCAACCCTCTGCCATGGAAAGGGACACCTCCCACCTCCTCCTGCCCCTTTGCTGAACCATCTATTCCCCTCCAAGCCAGCACAGGCATCAAGGGACAGGGAAGACATCCATGTGTGTAACAGCACCCACCACTCTACACTCCTGCAATCAAGCAATTAGTCCAGAACTACCTAAATTAGTAGTCACATGCTAGAATGACCCATCCTAATTACACAAGAACAAGGAATCTACACCCAGAAACCCTCTGGGTTCCCTTTCTCACCCTTGCTGCCATCCAGCTTCACCTTTGCTTCCCTTAATTCTCTCATCTATAAAAGAGGGGGGAAGAAATACCATTGCCTTGAGGTCCCTATATATGAGCTGCAGGATCAGAGCTGGTGTTGTACTGAGGGTTATTAAATAAAAAGCAACAGGGCCTAACCCATTTCTTCAGAATTATTTCAGCTCACCTAGGATTTTAGAAGAAGTAAGCCCAGATAAATCTCATCTCTCCTCTATTTCTGTAACATGATGTTTTTCGCCCTGTTTTTCCACTCTCGAGTAAATTCCACCCTTTCCCCTCCTTTTTTTTTTCCCCTCTAGTCTTAATGTCAGTTGTCTCTCAGCATTCAGAAACCAGGCTGATCTCCTGGGCTTTGTGTACCAGAATTTGGAGTGATAAATGCTTCTGCCTCGCCCCCAGGAATTTCAGCTGTTTGTCTTTGGGGTTTACAGGGATGAGTGACTGAAAGAAATAATACATTTTTCTTTCCAGCTTTGCATTGTGTGCTTGTATAAAAAGATTCCAACATAAAAGTGCCATTGATAGCAGCAATACTTCTCTATAAAAGAGCTGCTCACAGGAATTATGTACCAGATGATAGAGCTTCAAATAAGGATATAAATTACGTTACATTACTTCATTTGACTCTTTGGGGGATGCTTAAGTTTCAAGCAAAGAACAGAAGTGGGTTTTGCTATTGAGAAATAATTATTAATTGCAATTTACAGCATTCCCACTCAAATAAATGAATTTCACTATAAACTACCTCATATCAATATCCCACATCCCACCCTCTCACACAGGTCCAGAGAGGGATTGCTGCAAGGACTCAGGGCTCCCAACAGAAAGGCTGGGAAGAAGTAGCTGCAGGAATTAAGTTTTGGATGATATGAAGAGCAGCTGGTTTGGGTGAGATCACAGGGACTCTGCTCCTCTCCCAGCAGGGCTCCTTCAGCCTCCTTCTACTACCACGTGTCTTCCACCTGACTTAATTTCAAGCAGACGGAAAGTCAAACCAGGTAAAGTGAAGTGAGCTTTCAACTGCTATTCCCACTCCAGATCCAACTATTTCACTTCTGCCTCTCTCCCTCCCTGCCCACCTCCCATCCCGTTGGTTTTATACTAACGGATGGAAGGTTTAGATTCGATATTAGGAAGGAATTCCTGGCTGGGAGGGTGGGGAGGCCCTGGCACAGGTTGCCCAGAGAAGCTCTGGCTGCCCCATCCCTGGAAGTGTCCAAGGCC
>JAWWLV010000011.1:2082669-2142757 GCA_035041135.1 Platyrinchus mystaceus | reverse complement strand
GGCTGCCCCATCCCTGGAAGTGTCCAAGGCCAGGTTGGAGCACCCTGGGCTAGTGGAAGGTGTCCCTGCCCATGGCAAGGGGTGGAACTGGATGAGCTTTAAGATCCTTCCAGCTCAAACCATTCTGAGATTCCATTTTAATGATTGTTGGATGAGAGTCTGTTCCTAGGCTGGAAATGGAGAAATAATTCCCAGTATTAACACGTGAAGGCAGGACTGGTCGAAGTATCAAGGCCATCACCACTTATCCTGTTTAGCTTTGTGTTTCAAGGCCCCCTGGTCGACACAACTGCTCAGTTCTGGGTTTCAGACACCCATTAAATCTTAGCATTGGTTTCCCTCCATCATTTTAGTCTCTAAGTTAAAACAGCCACTTATTTATTTTTCCTTTTATTCTTCCTTTTTAAATACATACAACCCTTCTGATTACTAAAATTTCTGTCTGCATTGCAGACCTAAACCAAAGCCTGATCTATCATCCTGTATCCCACTTAAACGTAGTCATTTATACCCAAACTCAGTCTGCTGAAATATTTTACAGCTGCAGGGATCCCACTTTATGGGGATAACTCTTCAGGCTTTAAAAGCAAGCAATGATGAGTGCTCAAGGATGACCCTCCTGACCTCAGAACATGCTTCTTCCAGAACAGGTTGTACAGGAAAAATTGTATATCCTGGATTTTTAGCACCAGAACAGCAAATATGTAGTGTGATATACATTAAGTTATACTTTTATGGTGAGAGCATCCAATTCCTTGCTGAAATCCACCTGCAGTGCTTTCCCCACACATTTCACCACAGTGTAGGACAGACACATATGAAAAAAAAAAAAATCATCAATTCTCAATTTTTAGAAGCTTTGCAGGTGGAAAGCCGAGGTGTGCACTGCATATTGTGATGGATGCACACAGTCTCCCTTCCTGGTGGGATGCACATCATGTGGAGAAAGGTTTGGAATAGGAAAGACATCCAACTGAACTGTCTAAATACCAGTTTTTAATGTGTAATGACAGACTAACAACAGCATGGAGCAGCCACATTTATAATGGCACACACTGCTTCTGCTCAGTACACTGGGAGGGAAGGTTGCTGTGTTTCCCAAAGCTCTGCTGAACAAATTAAAATTATAATCAGTATTCTTTGTCATTATTTCCTTCTCCTCCTCACCCTTCCCCCTCTAAATCTCCCAGGGTTATGAACCTGAAAGTAAAACAATTCGGGTTTGAGCACATTAAGAGCTGAATGCCAACCAAAAATAACTGGTTAACACAGCAACCAGACTCCAGATTGTCACATCAATGGCCAGTTATAAAATCCCTGATGAAACAAACATGCCTGACCTCACTTGAGAGGCTTCATAACCAGAGGAAGCAGGAGCTTGATAACCACATTAGATGTTAACATTAAAAAAAAAAATCAACTGCATAACATTAAAGTGATAAAGTGATTGATTGCAGCTCAAGTTGGGCAGGACTTTGGAGTTGCCAGGAATATAATGAAGTCTCTCATTTTAGGAATACTCTCCTGGCTGCTGCAGGTCAGCAGTGCTGGTACCAGAGCAGCAGCAGCAAGAGGCAGGAGTTGCTGTGCCAACAAACATGCTTTGTTATTTTTAATAGTAAAAAACCTTACTGGATAAAACAGATCTTGACCCTTGATTAAAATTAAGCATTTAATTAAACAGGCAAGATTTCCTTAATGCTCTAAGGTTTTTCCCCTTGGGTCCTGACCCAATGGAGGAGATCACTGGCAGAGAGACAGAATTCCAATGTCTGAACATATAAATGCACTGTGACAGAAGAATCACCTCAAAAATTAAAGCAAAGAGGCCAATCTCTATCCCAACACCTCATCCAGCCCACTGCTCAGGTCTCAAACTCCTCCTGCACAAATGTGATGTAATTGGAAAACAATCTTTCAGCACTCCCCAAAAAAACCCAGTTTACTGGCATTTTCTTGTCACTTTGCCCTCCTACCAAAGCTGTGCTCCCCTGTTTTCTAGGGATTTTTTGATTAACTAACTCTCTTAAAAGCAGTCACGCTTCAGAGGAGCACCATGTTTATACAAATAGCTTTGATTTTAGCTCTTTAGATACCAGAATCTGGATTTTGTGGCATTTAACTTAATCTGGGGCTTTGCTTGTTCCTTTGTTAACTCCAGTGCTGGGGTTTTCTTCAAAGGGTGATAAAAGCACCGAATTCCCACAGATACCATGGCCATATTTTACAAAGGTTCTGTTGATCCAGCTGCCCACAATGCAGACAATGCATGATGCCTTTTTGGAGCTCTTAAAGGCATCAGAAACAGAGTGTACAGTGCTGTTTTCATGACAACCATGCACAGAAACAGTCAAAACTCAAAAGCCTTCAGTAGCCCGTTGATCTTCCCACAATATTGGAGTTTGGGATTGTCATTAAGTTGCCTGAAATGTCTCCAGTGGAGGGAAGATATAAAATATCCATGAAATAAGGCCTCCATCAAAGATTCATCACATTAGGGGGATTGCAGGCATCTGACAAAACATTGCCACGTTCCTTGGAATAAGGTACCAACTCCTTTATGGCCTTTCAGCTGAACAGATTTGAGTATCACAGATCAATCTCCTCCCATCAGAGCAGCAACACTCACCAGTGCACAGATCAATACTTCTGTTATCACCCAACTTGCTCCTCTTGAGGACAATGAGCCAAGATCTCCTTGGCTGCCCCACCACAACAACCAGTCAGGGGACACTGAGTGCTCTCAGAGGGCTTTAAATCCAAACCACAAATGGTATCAGTGAGGGTGAAACACTTCAAATACAGGTGGGGAGGAGGTTGTGGATAACTCCAAAGCAGCTGGAGATCCCTCTCTGACAGCCTTTATGCACCAGGTTGAACAGTGAGGCCCCAGCTTGCTGAAGTTCCCACTGCTCTCACAGTTATACCCTGCAGAAGATCTCAGAATAATTACACCGTGTTTAGCAGTGAAAGGAATATTGAGGAGGATATTGGATAAGGACAAGGTAGACTGGCTTCAAACAGGGTAGATGTCAGGAAGGAATCCTTCCCTGGGAGGGTGGGGAGGCCCTGGCACAGGTTGCCCAGAGAAGCTGTGGCTGCCCCATCCTTGGAATTGTCCAAATCCAGGCTGGAACACCCTGGGCTGGTGGAAGGTGTCCCTGCCCATGGCAGGGGGTGGAACTGGATGAGCTTTAAGGTCCCTTCCAACCCAAACCATTCTGTGATTGCACTTTCTATGAATAAGTGTGCCTTGGGCACACCAAAGGTTTAATTTATTTGGGTCTGGGTTTAATTTTCTCCCCTTCTCTTTCTTTCTTCCCAGTGACAGAAAACACCAGCTGCTCCAGCAGCACTGAGGACAAGTCAACCCTGCTTCCAGAGACAGCAGCCACGGGAGGCATCACCAGCACTGCTCCCATGGGTGGCAAAGCCTGAGCATGCAGGAGATGGGCTTCAGTCTGAAACCCCTCAAAAGAGTCAGGAAAAACCACCAGATCGAGTTTAAGGACCCAAAACTGCTGTAGGATTTTTTTTCCAAGTATTGAACAAGCAGGAACTCCCCTTGTCATGAGACAGAGCAGGTTTGTGTGGCCACTGGGAGCACAGAGCAGGAGCTTGGCTGCTGCCACTTGAAATTCCCCAAGCACCAGTTTTGTGTCTGCTGAAAAGCTTAATTCTTAATATACCCATATAAATATATCAAGTTCCAGTGTCACTTCTTTGCTGTGGTTTAAGGAGCACCTTTGATCACAAGCACTTGGAATACTGAACGATAATTGAATTTTGTGGCTGTTTGATAGTTGTGTACCTGGAGCACCTACACTAAAAGTAAGTAATATATATATATATATAAAGGAATTAAAAAAAAAAAGGGGGGGGGGAAATTGGATTTCTTTCATGTTTTAACAGCAAACATTCCCTGCTCCCTGTGTCATGTACCCAGCTGAGGGCTGTGGGCTGACGTCTGTCATCTGTGCACTCAGCATGTGCCACACGCGGCTCCTCAGAGTTAATTGTCTGCTCAGCTTTTGTCCCTTTTCACCCAGGTTTTCTCCGAGTGAACTGCCTGTCATTGCTCACTTACTTCTGCGTCTCCACACAAATTAACTCGGCGCCTGGCAGGGCTCAGCCTTTCCCAGCCATTCCTACACTCATTGTGCCATCTAGTGATGGATGGGGAGCAGGGAGAAGCCTCCCGTCCCCGCTGGAATATTCCCGGATTTATTCCAGCTTCTCTCCTGACAGATTCCAACATCCGAGCACCCAGGGAAATATTTAGTCATTGTCTCACACGGTGATGCCGTAAATAAAAACAGCTCACAAAGGACTTGTAGCATCTCCTTCGGGCAAAGCATTGAGGGAGGATTAAAAACGGATGGCAGAGGCATAAACACAATCAGGGGGTTAAAAAAACAACGCAAAACTAAACTTCTGACAAATATTTTCTTGAAATTTAATGAGAAAACACAACCAAACACTGGAGGCCACCACGGGGTTTGTACTTTGCACACAACAACACTGACAATGGTGGGAGATGGAGTAAGAAGGAAAAGTCTGCTAGAGGACATCAAAATGACAGAGTTATGTGCATAAATACATTTTAATTCCCACGGGGTTGACAATTCCCTGAAGTCACACAGAGTAGCCAGCATTTTGCTTTTTATTTTGGCACAAAATTGCAGTATTCCAAAGGGAGCAGAGGTGTGATTTCATCCTGTCCCATCTCCCATAAACCCTGTCAACATCCAGGTTTGTCTTCAACAGCTGGTTAAAATATGGGTTTTTTCTTGTGTATCAACAAGGATTAGATCTTTCATATGGCTTGGAATGACATCCTGGATGAGTCTGAGGAGGAACCCTGAACCAAACTGGACACAGTTGCTTCCAGCCCAAATCAACAGGGTGAATATAATAAAATGCTTATCCACAAAGCTTTAATAAGCTTCTAATCAAAACCTTCATGTGCATCATTATCAACTAAATATAGTTGGGGTTTTTTTTTTTCTCTTTCACCAATCTTTACACACAAGAAATTCCCCATGTCTACCATAGAAACAGACTGGCATTATTGATAGTGCCATAGTAACCAAACCTCAAGCTTATTAATATCCACATCTCCAGAGAAAATTACCAAAAAATAGAAAAATATAAGCTTCCATATCAGTTAACATCCAATTAACATTCCTGAAACCAGGGAGCACAGAGGAGAACCTTTAGTTACTTGACTTCAAGCTCACAAAGCTCCAGTACATTGGCTATATTTTGGATTTTTTTTTTCTTTTTCAAAAACAAAATCAGAATTCAGGGATTATCAGTATTTTAGCACCAAGATATGAGCTCCAGAAAGCATCAGCCACCATTTAGCTGCCTGGTGTCTTTTATCTTTCCCTTGTGTTGGCACCTGGACACAGAAAACCAAGTCCTCGAGGCCTCCCAGTGCAGAACAAACCTCTCCCATTAATGCTCACCTCCACTTAAAGTCATTTCCCTGCACAGCATCTCATTTTCCAACATGTTTGAGGCTCAAGGAACGAAAACACAATTTTTTCTCCACACAAGAAACCCCATCAATTATTGTGCAGTCAGGGAGGTCGAGTCCTGGGGTGGAATTATCCCCAAACCAACTCACACAAAGAGAAATGGGTCTCATATTCCCACATCCCAAACAGTCACAACGCATCCCAGGTCACCTCCTGCACCACTGAATCCAGTGCCAAGACTGGTTAATCCCAGCAGGTTCAGGCTGAACCCCCCAACACCAATTTTTACTATTCTTAGCTTTGCCTGAACCCACTCACCCTGGATTTTACAACAAAGCCAGATTTTTGACATTATTCTTTTTTCCCTCCCATGAAATAATGAATTGAATCTGACAAATTAATTATCAAAGGACACTTCATTAGCCAGAGTACCTAACAAACAGCTCTTCTGAAGAGACTTGTGCCAAAATGCTGTTGAAAACATAAATTCTGCTTGTTTTTAGCACCTTAAACAACATCTAATGCATTGCCAGAGCTGAGGCTTTTATCCAAGGTCTCAGTGACAGAAAATGGGACAAATGGTTATTGATACAAATACAAACAAAGGAAAAAAAAAGCCATAAAAAGTATTACCTCAGTCATTGTGAACAGCACAGCCAAGGGCACCTCCTTCCCTGCCTTCTCCAGAAGCAGATGTGGCACTTGGGGAACGTGGCTTAGTGGGGAGTAAAGAGAGGGAAGAGCTGGACTTGATGATCTTGGAGCCCCTTTGCAGCCAAAATACTTCTGTGAAAGCAAAAGCCAAACTTCCCCTCCTCTTCCCTCTTAAATCTAAGCCTAAACCTGAACCCACCCTAATTCCCAGCTGGGCCCAATGACTGTCCCACTCCCACCCAGCCCAGTGCTCCCAGGTGTCTGTCATCTCTTGTCCTGCAGATTTGCAGAATTATTATATTGAAATATTATATTTTTGGAAACCTCAGCTGTGCCAGGGAAGCCATTTAATCACCAAAACATTCTGGGCAGGGCTGTGGTAATGGCAGGTTTTGGACTCTGGGAAGGTTTTGGAGGTGCCATCTCGCCTTGGGGTGCAGAATGTGCCTGGTTTTGCACAATAATTCAGCGGGTGATGATTCTCCCGCCTTGTTTTTGGCACTGTCACCCCATCAGGATGGGGGGCACCTCCACCCCAACACCAGTGCTGACCCCTTCCCACCCATGTCCACACAGCTTTGTAGGGTCCTCCTTTCCCACCACATTCCCCAAGGCTTGAACTCACCTTCATTAGGAACTGCTGGAGCATTCCAAGAACCTCCCCTGCATGGGGTGAGGGGCCCTCAGGAACCACAGGGTCTTCCAACACCCAAATTCCCTTCAGAATGTGCACCAAGAGTGAGGCAGCACTGGGAGGGAGCGCCCTATTCCCAACTGGCTGGACCAAGGGAAGCTATTTCTATCCCTCCACCCCTGTTCCAGGCCAAACCAGCTTCAGACCAGAGCGGTGGTGCAGGAAAGGTGGGTTTGGCACTGAGGCCATTACGTGGCTGCCACTCATTGAAAGCATTTCAGAAGATAAATCAGTTGGTTTTTCCCACTGGGACTTCACCAAAAAAGTCTTTCAGCTTGTCAGTGGAGAGCAGCCGAAGGGAGGTCAGTGTGCAAACATGAGCGTTGCAGTAATCATAACAAAAATCTCCACACAAAGCCATTCCAGAACTCTAGTGAGTGATTTTTCCTGTATGCTGTCTTGTGCAATGGCTCACTGCAAAAAAAAAAGGTGACTGATTTGTGGCACGGGGTTTTCCTGTCAGCAGAGTTTCCAGGTAGATCCATCAGGTTTCAAAAATGATGCTGTGGCTGCGAGGAAGGAGAGCAGGACTGTGAGTTGGCCAAGCCAAGATGATCCCAGCAGGGTCTCACCTACCCAGGCACAGACCAGTCCAGCTTGAGACTTAGCTGGAAGTTTGGAATATGGTGAGGAGCATGGAATACCTCACAGCATAAGAACTCAGGAGCAATCATTTCAGTCTTAAAGGAAATGAAATTTTAGTCTTAAAGCATTAAATCTTTCTGTGCGAGGTGGAGTTGCATGGAACTGGTTGCAGCACTAGTTGAAGCCTTGCAGCCTTCAAAGCAAACCTGATTTCAAATGGGCCGTTCACTAAAGAGCTGGACTTGATGATCCTCGTGGGTCCCTTCCAACCCAGAATAGCCTGTGATTAAAAATCAGCCCCCCAACAAACACAGGCAGGGACCCTCCATGAACCGGCCACATTCCGTCCCATTCCATTTCTCCATCAAAACCTCTTCAGCACAAGGTTATTTTGTGTAATTGGGGTGATTAATAACATTTTCTAACACTGGATCATTATCACCTACAAGCTTGGTTTCAGATGGAGAAATGAGTAAATGTTTGCTGTTCGACCTCCACGTTCCCTGATCAGTCTGCCAGTCCCAGGTGCATCAAACTTTTAGTGTGCCCTAAAAATGAAGAACTGGGTGTGTGGCTGCATTTTAACTGGTGTTTTTCATCCCCTAGAGAACAATTATTTCAGTGTTTGGCTGCTGACAGCAAAGCATTTCTTTAAACATGAACCCTCCAGAATTTAAAAGGCAAGGCTGGAACGTCTCTGCTTTATGTCACACAATCCTTTTGCTCAAAAAAACCACTTTTCAACCCAGTGCCCAACTCAAGCCTCCCAATATGCTGGAGTTTGGCAGATGTGGTGATTTTGGCTTGTGGATTAGTGCTTTTAAGACTTGCTTCTAATTTTATGCAGTTATTTAAACTAAAAAAAAAAAAATAGGTTTCCCATGGCAAGAGTGGATAGGATCACAACTCTTTGTAATTTTAAATGAAAATGTAACATTAAAATTTATTGTGGGATACATCAAGAGCTCTCAAAATAAAAAAATAGATCTTTTATGTTTAAGAAATCCATGGGGAGAAGCTGTTTGGAGCAGTGTAGGTGAACTGGGCTGATCACCCAGGCCATAAATCTGAATTCTCATTGGAAAAAGAGTCCAGTTGGATCTTAAAATGTTTGGGACTCAAAGCACAACGGTGGCACAAAGTAGATATTAAACCACTGCATTGTTCTCTAATTTCTATATGCTTTTAATAATTTACTTTAAGAGATTTTTTTACCCTAACATTTTTACAGCCTCTTCAGATTCAGATGCTCTACTTACTCTTCCACAAGTTCCCTGCTTTTAAGCAAATTTTTCTATGAAACATTAATGTCTGATCATGTAGCTGTTCTCTGACCAGAATGAAAGTCAAGTTTGATTTAATGTGATCTCCATCTTTTCTATTTTTTTTTCCACCCATTAACCACTGTTTTATTTGACCTGTTGACTACCAGGATATTTCCAAGCTGCTGAGATCATGTGTGAAAAATCCCAGGTCAATAAGACCACCAAACCCCCATTCTTTACTCCAGTTTTTCAGAAATTAATGCCCTTAATTAATTTAGTGGTAAAAAAATCACTCTGCTTCTCACTCATTCAGTATCAGGCATTCAACTCCCATTTTTTCCTGTTTATTTGATCAAATATAATCTGAAGGGGTTGCTTATTTGTTTCTTTGTCTTGTTTTCAACTTGCCAATTTTACAGGCTGAGCAGCAACTTAACCACTTCACTTTTAATTTGCTTGACCACCTGTTGAAATTTTAATGAAGAAATAACTTTTCAGTCAGTCAATGTCTCACTCTTATCAGGAGCTTTATTTTTCCTAATCATCTCTAATGTCTCCTGGGCTGTTACTTCACCTGCTCTACCCAACTGGCTTTGAGCAGGCAATTAACTGGTAGTAAAACCTACACCAATTAGAAATACCAACCATCTGCAAGGAGATGCCAATTCTGGCCTGAGCAGAAGGTTTTTGGCCTGATATTCTCCAGAGGTCCCTTCAACTGAAGATATTCCAAGCACCAAGGAGCTGTTGCAGTGCCATGACATTAAGGCTTAAACTGTGAATGGCTTTTGTTGATTTTATTGTGCTAAATTAGTATTACCATGACTAATTTAGTGAGGTTGTTTAGCAGAATAAAGTAAAAATCCATAGTTCAAGCCTTGCTCTCCCAGGTTTATGTTTTGATGTGGCCCCAGCATGTTGAGGCGAGGGAACATTAGCAAGTCAAAGATTCCCAGAGTCATTATAACCTTTCCACAAAAGGAGTATATCAAAATGTAAACTGTGCCTGTGCCAAGGAAATGTTAATGAGTGGTATCTGCAAAGGTTAAATATAAATACATATAATTGCAGCTTGCTGCTGACAAGAAATTATTAGTTTCTTTCTTCCTCAGAAGGCATGGCTCCAAAATACTAAACTGAAATAAAAGTATATCTCCAATCCTGAATCACAATAGGCCTTGGAGAGCTGCAATTATATCAATCAGTCAGAAATAAGTTGAATACATATCACTGTTAATGTCCTCAGTCAGTTCTATATTCCCCCCTTGTGGATAAATGTAGAGAGATTAGTCAGGAATGTGCTGTGAAAACTGGAATTTCACAATTGCATTGAGAAATCACTTCATTTATATTTAAAAAAAAAATATATAAGCTCCAAATTGTAGAAGGGAAAAAACACCCAAACCAAAATAAAACAAAAAACAACCTACAAATCCAGCACAAAGAATAAATCTGTTTGCATTTATAGGCGGGACTGAAAAATGTGTTTGTGAAAGAAATGATTTAAATGTTCTATATTTCATTAGATTGGAGGGGGAAAAATTCATTTCTTCCCCTGGAGGGAAAAAACTAATATGCTCCTAAGTGCAGGAAAAAACAGAGCCATTCTGAGCTGACATTTGCAATTAAAAAGAGAAAATATTTAACGGAAGCTGGTGAATAATTTGCAAAGGCAAAATTGCTTTCAGCCCTTAGAAAATTTCCTTTTTATTAGAATTTGCTTCAGTTACCAATTCCCACTGTATTGCATGGAAAGTGAACTCTGGGAAACGGGGATGGACCGGCTCAAGGAGTGTTTGAAGATGCTGCAGGTTGGCAGAAAGGAACAGGTTGCCCAGAGAAGCTGTGGCTGCCCCATCCTTGGAAGTGTCCAAGGCCAGGTTGGAGCAACCTGGAGCAGTGGAAGGTGTCCCTGCCCATGGCAGGAGGTGGAACTGGATCATCTTTAAGGTCCTTCCAACGCGAAACATTCAGATTATGAGATTTTTTTTCCGGATAAAACATATAATTAATGACTTTTTACATTTCTACAGCTTCTACATTTGCTTCCTCACAACAGCCCCATCAGCTTCAACTCAAGAGTATGAGAAAACAGGGCATGTAAAGGGGACAAAATCCAGGCACTGTGAAACTATATAAACCCAAAGCCTAAATAAGGGATGAAAAAATGAAAGTATTTCACGACCTCTGTCCACCAGAATATGACCCAGTTGATCAGAAACATGAAACCAGCTGAAACAAACCCTTCTCTGCCTGTAGGGCAGTGATGGATTATTTATTTCTTTTCCTAAAGGAGCAGCAAACGTGAAGTCCCACCAACATTCTTTCCTTTTTTTCCCTCTCCCTCTTCTTCTCCTCTGCTATTTTTGTAACGCTGTAAATCTTTGGCCACCACATCTGTTTAACTACACACATCCTGATTAACTGTCTAATGGTTTTGAGGGATGAAAACCATTAATTTTGATTACAGGGCTTAAAGCAGGCACTAACTCTTACTTTAATTGGGATGGCATTGCCTTAATGAAGCAAAGGTGGCTGAAACCAAAGCTGGCAGAGGTTTTCTGTCCCCCCCTTGCCCACTCCCACACCAACACTTCTCCACTTATGCACAAGAAAACAGCCAGAATTTTAATAAAATGTCAGGCCAGTAATAAAAGACCATTTTTATCTGACCTTTCAGTAGAATATAACCCAGTTTGTAGTGAAATGAATCTGCGGTTTGAGTACAGCTGGGCAAAAAATTGATTTATTGTGGTGATATTTAGGATCTCGCACATTTTTCCTTTCAAATTAGGATTACAAATAAAACCCTAACCATTTCTCAAGCAGTTGTAACCAATAAACACACTTATGCTCAGTCTGCTAAAATATTTTCTTCCTTTCTCTTCAAAACTGATTCAGTGTTGACATTCTTGGTTTACTCTCAGTACACGTTCCCTGAATTATGAACCCAAAAGTCGCTGCGATGTAAGAAAATTAGTTCTCATTTAAGACACATCAAATGAATCCCAGAGTCATTAAGGTTGGAAAAGACCTCCAAGGGCATCGAGTCCAACTTGTGCCCCATCCCCACCTTGTCCTGAGTGCCACGGCCAGGCCTTCCTTGGACACCTCCAGGGACGGGGACTCCAAACCTCCCTGGGCAGCCCCTGCCAGTGTTTAACAACCCTTTCCATGGAGAAATTCCTCCTGGTGTCCAACCTGACCCTCCCCTGGCATCATTAAAACCTACTTCTTCTCCTTAACCCGAGCACTGGCCAAAATTGACTTTTATATTATTTTTAAGAAGAGCCAGACCCGTTTCTTGTGAGACCCAAGAGCAGACCAGGAGCTTGTAGAGCACAACTCCGTGTTCTCCCGTTGGATGGGGACACCCACACACCCTTGGTGGGTCTTTGCCAGCGCTTCCATCCAGGGCAGCTCCTCCCAGCAGCTGACAGATGTGAGGAGAGGGCTCTGAACGCCACACAAAAGCCACACACGAGCCTCTCTGCTGCTTTGTCTTTCAGATCCACAACCCCAAGCCAAGCAATGGGTAAAGACCTCGTTGGATCCTGAAATACTCACCATTTTCATGGTAATTTATGAGTCAGATCCTGCAAATGCTCCCTGAGTTGCAGTATTTATATAGTTTCTCTCGTGGTTCAGCACTGTATGTAACACCATTCTTTTAAATATTTCTTAGTCTAAAGCCTGTTTAAGTTTTCTGCTTTAAAACTGTAATTAAAGCTTTCAGGGAAATCCTTTCTTCCTCTCTTTTATGTTACCCAGGCCCTCCTCTCACTCCTCACTTGCCTACACCATATCCCACACAGGAACCCGAAATACAGATTTCTCTCCTACACCTGCCGTGAAATATGGTCCTGGTAATTGAATTAAAGCAAAGTTCTCCAAAATAAATGGATTTACTGTAGCAGATGGCCAGCTAAAGTAGCCTGTGCTCCAGCTTCCTGTGTGGCAGCCAAGTTGATTTAAATCAGCTAGAAGAGAGGTAGTTTTTAATCAGGTCAGCTGACAGTTATTAGAGCAAACCTGATTGAAATTCAGAAATTTAGGGAAAAGAAATCTGCTACGAACCCAACGTTTTCCTCCCATGGGGACCCAGTGGATAAAACTTTTAAGGCATTAAAATTGTTCTGGTTTGGGTAATAAGATTTAGTAGAGCATGGCAGGCTTTTATTTTACTCTTTAGGCTCCTCTGTGCCTTTGGTTTAGTGGAAGAGGTGCCCCATAAAACCAAGCACCACGGAACAAGAAGGGAAAAGGTCCAATTCTTGGCTGCCTTGCAATTTTTACTTTTTACAAACTGCTCAAACCAGACATAAAATACTACAAAGTCAAAATAGCTGCATTTTATACCCAGTTTGCACAGCTGCAAATGAAAATAAAGCTGAAAGGGGAGAATTTGTGCAGCAAATAGGACGTATTTCCTTCTTTCCTGACTTAACATTCATTTTAACCATCCTTTTCGTAGAAAATCTCTTTGCTAAGCATAGACAGAACATTCAGGTGAGTTTATTGTGCCACCTGAGATGTCCCATCAGTGTCTTTTAATGATGATGTTCCTGATGGCTCTGAACCGTGGAACAACAGCTGGGTTTTATCCTCCAGGTAGGGACTGAAATCTCCACACTGCTTTCTCTCTCGTCTTGCAGATGTTTGCTACAAAGCTCTTTCAAAAATAGATTTTCCAGCCTGTTGGGCAACTCTAATATTTATTTTCACCTGAAAATCGGGATGAAAAGCTGGACTTCAGAAGTATTTTGGGGAGCACATATTCAGGGAGGAGATCAACTTGGAAATAATGGGTTTCTTTTCAATCAAATGGGATGTTTAAACATTCTCCATATTTAAGAAGAAGAACAACCTGAGACTCTAAAATTCATGTTCCCACCATCCAGAGAGAAGCTTTGTCTCAGTCCCAGTAAATTCCAGGAACCTCATAACTGGGAATTATTTGATAAATTCACAGAACAGAGTCATGGAATTGTTTAGGTTGGAAAAGGCCTCCAAGAGCATCAAGTCCAACCATTCCCCAGTGAGAAGAAACCAACCCCCACTCGGCTCCACCCTCCTTTCAGGCACTTACAGAGAGGAACAAGATTTCCTCCTATTTCTTTTAAGGTTTTTTTAACCATGTTTAGACAATTTGGAACAAATAGACCTGACTGGGAACCTCAATTCACCAGGACAATAATTATTGCCACCTTATCCCTCCACTTTGTCCTTTATCAAATCTTTCCCTCCATTTGGCCTGGAAGGTCTGTATGAATAGATAAGTACAGCCAAAAACTAGGAATCATGAAAAGCCACCAAGAGCTGATAAACTATGGATCCACTTTAACCAATCTTTATCCATATGAGATAGAAAATACATGTATTGGTGCTTAAAAGTCCTATCTAGTGGCAGTAATATTTTTTAAATTCAATCTTTACCTTCAGCCTTTATTTCATAAATCACAGGACATCTCAAATTGGAAGAGACACATCAGATCACCGAGTTCAACCCCTATATGTTTGTATATGGGATATTCTGTGAATTTTTCTTATAGTAGGTTGTTAGAAAATGAAGTGAGGTTGGAATAGATTCATTCATTAGTGCTGGAAGTGAATCTGCCATTTCTCTTGAGGCAGATTAGGCTTAAAAAACAAACAAAAAAGTTGTTTACATTAGATTTGGTTTAAGTTTGCATGGCCTCATTAAAAACACCTTCCCAGGATAAGGCTGCCATTAAAGCCCAACTCCAAACCTCCTGGTCTGGGCAGGAAAGAGCAAAATAAAAATATGAGATTGTGGTGTTGGGAACTGATCAGTAGCAGATATTTCCCTGTGAGCACCAAGCAGGTACCTGTGTGTGCTCCTGCTGCTCTGCAAGGTCATCCCATCCACGACTCAACCTCTCTGGACTTGCACGAACTACAAAATTAGGGTGTAAGCAGAGGGTGCATCTGTGGATGCAGGTGCTGGGGGTGTTCTCTGCACCAGAAACCCAAAAAAAGCCGAGCCTGGAGCCTGCAAAAAAAAAAAAAACGTGGCAGCAACATTTGGCAAGTGCACGTTTGCGTCACACAAAGGCGCGTCTGGAATTGCTCCGGCTCGCTGGAAACCCCGGCGCTTTTCCCCTCCAGCTCTTCGAGTGTTGCTGCTGTGAGCCCAGAGTTGGGATATCAGGAGTCAGAGTCCAGCCACTCCTTGATGTTTTGTCCTTTTTAACTCCTCTTTTCCCTTTTTAGCCTCGCCTATGCTTTGGGATTCACAACATTCCAGCTGCTTGGAAGCCAAAGGGAGCTGAAAGCCACGCACCGAGCGACATCTTGCAGAATCAAAGGCTTCAAGTGGGTCTTAATCATTAGGTTGAACTTCAGGCTATTCATGTGCTTAAAAGATTACAAATCCCATGCTCCATACAGCAGTTGCTTCATTAATGTCACAAGCAGCCCCAATTAGGGAGCTGTTGTTTCCAACAATGAGCTCGGAAACACAGGGAAATGGGCACAATGACTTTATTTATCGGGTGGTATCGTTGAAATGTCATCTCTGATGCAACTTGCTGTCAAGGCAGCCCAAAAATCTGTTCCCAAGTCTTTGGGGGGGGGGGGGGGAAGAAAGAAGAAAAAAAAAGCCACACCAGAAAAATGCAGCTATTTTTGTAGTGACATAAATGGCAAATATGTATCCAGAAACGTTCAGCAAGTGGGTTATTTTTATTTATTTATTTCATTTCCGTGGCTAAATGAGGTGAATGTGAATAAAATGAGTCAACACAGTGTTTGTTACAGTTGATGTCTCTGTGTGAACAGGATTCCCAAGTGCTGGAAGGTACAATTTCAGGTTGACAGTGCTGTAATAACCAGAAATACCTTCTGGTTTAGTCTAAACCAGACTCTGTCCTGTAACACCTCAAACAGCCACTTTTCCTGGCAAGGGGGAAGATGAAATGTAGTGATATTTATTCTCCATAATGCACCATTTCCATAGTGCCCTTGTTTAGGAAAAGCTTCCTGAAAACAGGCAAAATAATAAACCTGTTCAGCCATATCTGTGCTGAAGATTATCATGGAATCATGGAATTATTTGGGTTGGAAAGGGCCTTAAAGATCATCTTGTTCCAATAGGGAACCTTAAAAAGAATAAAAGGTTTCACTAAGTATTTTATATCAAATGCAGTACTACAAGAGGTATCATGTGATGGATTTCGCTGTCCCCACCAGATTAAAAAGTTCCTAAAACGTTCTGCTTTGCCTATGAATAGGGATTTTTACCCTTTATAAATATTCCTTTTCATGGAAGCAATTTTCCCCTTGTAATCAAAGCAGTTTTGGAAAACACACCTTTGTGTTGTGTTGTGGCTTAATAAAATCATGTTTCACACCCTTTAATTTCATCTTCTTGCAGAAAAAAAAAAAAAGCCACCAGAAAATTAACATGAAAGAATCTTCCACTCCAAAATGTAATGATTTCATTTCTTAAAAATCCACTGGCTGAAGAAATCAATGTGACATTTGGGTCTATAAATAATCAATTACAAAAAATTTAGTCAAGCAGAAACAAAAAGCAGCAGTAGGATCTCAGTGCAGGCACTTAATTGCTTAAATTTCTTAAATATCTGAAGTGAAAGGTAATAAATTAAGAAACCTAATTAGATATTGATTTAAATAAATTCAGCCTCCTGGTGACTAAGCAGTGGTTATTAAGGGTTCTGGTGTAAATTAAAAGCAATGAGGGGAAAAAAAAAAGCAAACAAATGTTTTTGTAGCCCTGGTTCTGAGAAAGGCAAACTAAAATTAAAGTCTCGTTCCCCCAGAAGTTCCATGATTTGGAAACAGGTTCCTGTTATTGCACTGGTAGTCAGGGGGAAATAACTGGCTGTTCACACAGAGCCAGGGATGGAAAACATCCAGGTGGAAGTTTAATTATCAGTGACGTGGTTTTATAGCATTAAAGTCTCCTGATTTAACAAATTAGAGTTCCCTGAAATAGAGGGAACAAACTTAAAGAGCACTGAAACAACGAAGTGATGTTTCAGGGGAATTAGAGCAAAGATCCTGTATTTCTGTGGGCTGGGAAGCAGGAATATCCCTGGCAGAAAGGTCCCTGAGACAGCACCAGCTCCTTAAATTCCCACCCATCCCTGCACAGATCCATTAATGGGACCATGAACTTCAGGTCAGCTCAGGGAGAAGGTCATGGGATGAAGTTGTTCCCCTCTACATGGAGTCACAACATCCCATCTGGACCACTCTGGGATGTGGCAGAGAGACAGGGAACACCAAACCTTCATCCTTGGGACCTCCCTCCATAAAGAGATGAGCAAGGGGGTCCAATTTTGGAATCAGTCCTGACTGGATGGGGTGTTGGGCTCATCAGCCTCAACATTCCTTGGGAAAGACTCTGCCTTTCCAGAGTGAAAACCTGCCAAGCAACTCAATAAAAAGGAGGGGTGAAGCCCTACTATTAAAATAAATAAATAAAAAGAAATAATAAATAAATGAACATGGGAACAGATAAAGTAAGAAATAGAAACATTAAAATAAATAAATAAATAAACGGACACATTAATAAATAAAAATGAAAATGAAATTAAAATAACTACCAATTTTAAATTAAATAGCATAATAATATGGATAAAATAACTTGCAAACCCCTTTCTTTTACCCTCATCTCTCTCCTTTCTCAGCCCCCAGTGTCCAACGCTCTCTTTGACAGTTCTGTCACATATTTTGTGCTCTCTAATGTGTGGTTTGACTGTGCCCTGTATTTTGGATGCTTCCTTGATGGTAGGTTGCTTCAATATTCTAACAAGCCTACTGTAAATAAAGAATAAGCATTACACTTTATTTGTCATGGAATCATTTCAGGGATGTATTCAGTTGTGAAGGGGGAAGTTATTGTAAATCACCATCACCAAACCCAGATGAATTGGACCCACAAATTGAAGTGACAGTTGCCAGACACAGCTATTGCCTGTGCCAATCATTTCTTCCCTCAGAGTTTTTCTGGGATAAAGCCCTGAAACAGTTGTTGTTTCTATCAGTGAGAGCTGTCTGGAGCCTCCTTCTTGGTTAAGTTTATTTTTTTGTGTTACCTGAACACAAAAATGTAGAAGGTAAAATGAGTTTATGAACAGAAGTTGGACAGTACCTTCTCTGGGCAGCAGTTGGGTTTAGAAGTGTTTGGATTGCTCCTCTCAGCATTTTCTAATTTCTTTTTTTTTTTTCTGATTGGATTTCTTTAATCAATTTTAAATTTTCAATTGGTTGGAATATTTGCACCTATTTCAAGATCCTCCCCCTTTTTCAGTGCGTGAATGTCACCAAATTAGGTGGAATTGCAAACAAATGCGAGTACTAGAAAATCAGAGAACAGTTTTGGTTAGAAGGGACCTTTTAAGGGTCATCTACTCCAAACCCCCTGCAACAAGCAGGGATAAGGTCCTGTCCAGTTAATCACAAACTCAGAGCAGCTTTGGATTCCTTTGGATTGTCTTCCAGGAGTTGTTCTGCTGCTCTGCTCTGCTCTGCAGAAATGCTCTGGAGCTGCTAATGGCATTATTTTTGTGATTGAAGGTTCCCCACAGATCTCAGCCAATGTTTTGGTCCTGATTGACACCGTTCTGTGAACTACAACTCATTAAATTAGCACAAGTTTGGTTTAGGTTAATTGGGTTACGAGGAGCTTGACATTCTCCATCTGGAGCAGAGCCCTCAGTTGTCTCCTGCTGGGGATGAACCATCCCATTCATGAAAAGCCACTTCATTTGCTAAACAGACAATTTCCAGATTTAGCTTTTCCCATAAGGGCTAAATGGTGCTCCTGGATTCCTGCAGATTTCCCTGAAGGAAAAGGGGGGGACAGGATGGCGGTGACATCGTTCTGTGGGGGTGGCGGGGTGGCAGTGACGTGGTTCTGTGGTCAAGCACCTGAGGAGCAATTCAACTCTGTTCTTTCCTTCCCTCTTCTTCCCCCACCACGTCAAATATAAATCCTAAAAAAAAAACCCAAACAAAACTTACAATTACCTAAAACTCCCTACAAGCACCTTATAACTATGACCCCTTGTTGATGTGATCAATAAGTACCACATGAACACTGTGTTCAACTAAAAATAATATAAAATATAGATTCTCTTATGTATAATCTTAAAAAAAAATCAGAACATATAAAATACAGATGAATCCTTTTATGTATAAACTCCAGAAAAAAAACCCCTGAATTAAAAAAATAAAAAGAAGCCCAGAAAACCAGTATTATTCTAAGGACTAGACTAGAACATTAGCAAAGGAGATTTATGGGAGTACAAGCATTGGGAGACTCGTAAACCAGGTGTACCTTCAAACTTTAATGAGGGCAGTGGCCTGGGAATGTCACTCTGTGAATACTGAACCATGTTGTGGATAAGAAACATCCTACCTGGGTCCTCCTCACAGCCAGATCTGGGCACTCAGTGCAAGACTTTTAACTCAGTGATGCCCCTGATACTCAGAACGTGTTTCTGAGGAGGTTTAACTCTTCCTGCCCTCCCAGAAACTCAAACCAAGCAGCCAAAAATGAATATTCCGGGGTGTTATTTCAGCACAGACATGACTGCAGCTTTCCTGGATGATGTGTTAATATTTGAACCTGATTATACCAACCTTTCACCTCAGGGGAACGATGGAATTGTCTCCTAGTGGATTTTTCCACAGTCAGATATTTCAGGGCCCTCAGAAATACTGGGAATGTTCCTTCTGCCCCACGGATCGGGATTTTATTTCATGGTCCCCTCACCTAACCCAATAACTCCTGCTGAAATTAGATCAAGCATTTTAGGAGGAGATTCAATCTTACTTTAAAGATCCTCATTGATGCTGCATGAACCACATCCATTATTAATCTGTTCCAATGCCTAATTACCCTCATTAAGAACACAATTAAGAAATTGTCTGATTTCTGTTTGACCTTTTTCTGTGTTCGATTTCCTGCCATTTCTGTCAAAATTTCCTGGTAGTCCTTCTGATAATATTTCTCCCAGATTCTCTCATAAATACCCCTGCTCATAATAAATGTATCTATAAAATACAAGTTCTCTTCTTCCTGGCCTAGAGTGAAAGTGGTCTATGTAGATAACAAATTTCCCACCAAAAAACCCAAAACAAACAAAAAAACCCAACCCCCCCAAAAAACCCTAAAGAACAGAAAGATCTAAGAAACATAAAATGCACCATTTTTAAAAGTGGGTGATTTATTAAAAGGAAACTGAGTAAATGCTCATCTTGCACTGCAGATATTTAGACAAAAGTCAGCATTTCAGGTTCAATCCCAAGGTTTTAATGCCTAGAATTCATTTTTGCAGCTCTCAGTGCCGTATTCAAGGTGCCCAACTGCTAAATCCATCATCCCTTTGATATGATATGGGAATATATGTAGGAATAAAGGACAACATTTCCTGGGCTGGGGGTCAAGGTGGGGATGGGGCACAGGGGGGATCCATGGTCTCAGAGCTCTTTTCCAACCTCAATGATCCCGTGATTCTGTGATCCCAGAGGTGTCTGTGTGCCCATCCACAGCTCCCTGGGGTTCCTCCAGCTTTCATTCAAGCAGAGCTCTGAAGAATTCCAACCTGCTAATTCAGGTGTCCAGGACTGATCTCTGCTCCTGCTGGAGCCACATCACTACTGTCGAATTCCTGATCCCTCCCAACACCCACATTTCCTCCAGGATGGGTAAATACGTGAAAACAACCCCAAAGCCTCTGTGACACCACATGGGTGACAGTCAGAGCACAGTTGGTTGTATTATTTGTATCTCCCTGACTCCTACACAGAGTTTCCATGGGAAAACTGCAGAATGCCTACACATGGTAATTTTTAGTGCAGCCTCTAAACCTATCATCTCCCAAAAATGTCCTTTTATAGCCTTGTCAATCAGTGTATAATTAACTGGATTTACATACAGAACAGATGGGAATTTTGGAAATGTTTCTTTTACTGAATGCATGTGAGGAGGAATAAAAAAAGAGAAGCAGAACCATGACTCGGGGATTTAATATATATGTATTCCTAATGTGATGTTGGATTTAATTAAGTTCTATAAATATGGACAGTAAAATGTGCAGCAAAACATGCCAAGCATTATTAATTACAAACAACAACAACTTCTGCCTGGTACTCAGAAGAGGAAGTAAATAAATACCATATTTCATGGTGAAAAGTAAACATCAGGGTTATGCCAGTGACTTCAGATGACCTCTTTAAAGGGAATTTTCCCAAGATTTTGGGACAGGAAAGCTCTGCCATTGACTGGGGAAGGGCAAGAAGGTCAGGATTCAGAAATTAAAAAAAAAAAAAACATTTCCAGATAGTTCTTAAAAAAGAACATGGAGCGTCCTTATCTCCCTGTGTTGAGCAACATCTGTCTCCAGGGGATGGGAATATTTTCCCTGGATTTAAAAAACTGGCCCACAAATTTGCCCAGGCATGGTGGGGTACAGGGTGTTGCATCATCATGGTCATCACCAGCATTTAATCAATATTTCTGATTGAATGCAAAGGATAATATATATAATTTCAGGCTAATTTACTTCATCCATTTGTTAATACATCAGAATATCATATTTAATTGCTATTTGTTATTTTCTTTCTTTCCATGAGCTGTTCTATAGGTGTATTTTCTCCCTGTTGGAGTCCTGGGTCAGACTGAGTTCTCCTGGTAAATTAAGGACATAAAAGAACAGAGAAATGTGACTTTTTTCCTTTCTCTCTGCACACTCCCTAGACACTAAAACCTGGCTTTTTGACAGCTCAGTTTAGAACTGGAAGAGAAAAGAGAATTCAAAATTAGAAGGGAATAAAATGCATAAAAATCTCCAGAAGAAAATTGTACTAATATTCATGATTTTGGAAAAAGACATCCTTTCAATTCCTGAAAAATTAAAATTACTTACAAACTCACCTGAAATATCTAAAATAATGCAGATAATTAGAACAGGATCTCCTGGCTATGGGGTTTTTGCTCTGCCACTGACCACTCTCAGACAAGGAGCTGAAATTCAGGCTCCCAAGCCATCCACAAATGGTCCTGTGCAGGGCAAAGGCTTGGAATCCTTGATCCTTGTGGGTCCCTTCCAACTCAGCATATTTGGGATATTCTGGGACATATATTTATGAGTTGGACTAAGAACTGAGCAGCTTCTCTTGCCCTCTGCAGAAATTCTACATCACGAAGCACTTTAAAGCTGGAGCTCAAATTTGAGATTTGCTTTCAAGCCACAGCCAACATTATGTTTGGCATTATGTTTGTATTTTATTACTTCAGGTGAAATCCACCTCCAGGAGCACCAAGATCAGGCCCTCTACTACTTTGAATTATCCTAATAATAAGCGGATCTAATATGATTAGTGCCTGAATTTGATTTATTACATTCAAGAAGGAAATGAAGGGCAAATAACACAAGTTTGTTTATCATGGGGGATTCAAATAAACACTGATAACATCCCTGATCATAATTCATTGAAGTGTTAGAACATACAGGCTGAGGAACACTCAACTTTTCCTCCTTGGAGTACAAAATATAAATTAATTATACCTTGCAGGCAGCTTGTAAGGTCTGTGGAGATGAGGAGAGATAGATGCAAAAAAACTCACTTGGCTGTTGGGCATTTCCAAGCTATGACAGGGGGATTATTTTTACTACCAATATAACCAAGTAGCCCAGAGAGAAAAACCCCCAAAAGATAATTAAGAAAAATTATCAGGAAAATTGGACCTCCTGGCTTATCACATCTTGTTATTCTGGGCGTATTTCTCATGTTATTCCTTCAGAAAGGCATCAAAGCCCGTCAGCCTAATTCTGAAAAATATTTGGGCTTGGAGTTTTAACACCTTTAGGTAATTCCTAAAGGTAGAGAGCAGGTTATACTTTCTTCCAACCAATATCTTGAAATAAATTGGATCAGATCTATGTAATATAACCATGAACTTGTCTTGGGAGTTGAATCCAATGTAAAGTGAAGGAGAGAGGAACTTTTTGAAGTCAATAATGTCACCGAAGCCTCTGTATCACAGAACTTCAGGTATTGTCATGACAAGCAGAGTAGAAAGATAATACTCAATAAATAGATAGAGAGAAAAAGGATCTGTCAACTGGAAACACCAAAAATGCAGCTTGTTAAAGCTGTCGAGTTTATTTTCAGAAATGACAGAAATTTTTGCTTTAAACCTGAACCCTTTATTTGCCATTTCAGACTATCTAAACTTTTAGCTCAGTGAACCACAGAATCAGGGAGAGGTTTGGGTTGGGAGGGACCTTAAAGATCAACTTGTTCCCCCCCCTGCCATGGGCAGGGACATCTTGCACCAGCCCAGGTTGCTCCAACCTGGCCTTGGACACTTCCAGGGATCCAGGGGCAGCCACAGCTTCTCTGGGCAACCTGTGCCAGGGCCTCCCCACCCTCACAGCCAGGAATTCCTTCCCAATATCCCATCTAACCCTGCTGTCTTCCAGTTTTAAGCCACCCCTCCCTCTCCTGTCACCCCAGGCCCTCATGCCAAAGTTTAACGAGATGTTTCTACTCACAGCGATGCACCTTCAGAATTGAACTGCCAGGCCCCATTTCTGCATTTACTCAGCCACATGTTTAGGTTTCCTCCGTGGAAAAATGAGATCAGTAGGTTAATCCTGGTTGGAAAGCAAAAAGTCTGTGGATTCCATCAAAGGAGACCTACATCGAATTAAATTATATATATATTTGTCCTTGAATAACTGAAACTCAACCATATAAGCTTGAAATAACAACAGAAATTAAGCTGTGCAATATGTTAAATAATAATTTTCATATGACACCAGCATTTGTTTTCACTCATAGATCATAGCACAAGGAAGCTTAAGATTTTGATTCAGGAAATTATTATATCTTACCAAGAAGTAGGGAAAAAATTAAACCCTGTGTATGAATTACTCTGTAGATGTTTAATTTGGCTAAGTCAACAGGCTTGCCTACACTTCTTCACATTTTTTGTATTTAAACAGAGAAAAGCAAAGAAGAAAATCGATCTAAAATGAGCAGAAATGTTACTTTGTGTCTAATAAAAAGTGTGGGATTATGAGGGAAATGCACTTCTGAAATGTAATTAAAGTTTACCCCACTCACCACTGGAATTCAGGTGCCTATTTAAAATGGAATACTTATGTCTGGATTACAGGGAGTTATTCCATCTGTAAGAACAAATGCCAATTATGGAGGCATTAACGAGACAGCTACAGAACTGTTATTGTTATGAGTCGCTCAGATGACTTTCCACTCCCGAATTTTGGAAGAGTGAGAGCAGAATGACGAAGTGGAGACGTGAAGAACAAACATCCCCCCGGACAAGCCCTGCGATGCTTTGCTGAGGTGTTGGAGGAGCCCGGGAGCAAAGATCCGCTTACAACGTCCCACCTGTGGCATCTGGTTGTGCCCTGTGATGGTTCCACGCAGGTCCTGCTTGTCCTCAGACCTGTCACAATCATCACAGACCTTCCTGCTCCCACTCCAGTGACGCTCTGACAGCCTGTCAGTGTGGGATCCTCTCCAACCTCAGCAGAGCAGCAGTGGGTACATGAGGCACCGCTATTAAAGAGCACTCCGTGTTCCCAGTGAAACCAGCGCTGGAGATTGAAGTTTAACAGTAATCCACTCTGGCACATCCCATATTCCACAGCCAGCTCTGTCTAGCCCCAACAATGAGACAGAAACATGCAACGATCATCCACCCTTGGAGTTTAGCAAAGTCAATTTGGGGCATTCAGCAGAAAAGGTCATCTCGTTCTTCCCCTCCTCCCACTTGATAGCCAAGCTGCAGTTTGAAAGACTCCTGATGATTAAAAGTTGTCTTCAAGTTGTAACCAACAGAACACAAAAGACTTCTCTCTTTTTTTTCCAGGAGCAGAATGTGTATCCAGTTCTGGCGTGTGTCACACAGGCTGCAGCTGAAGGCAAGGTTCTTACAAGCAGCATTTTACTGCAATTATGTCATTTGTACCACAAAGAGACTCATGTTCCCTTATTACCACTAAGCTTTGCTTACAAAAATTGCCTTTTCACTGATCAGGTAAAATGATACTGTTCTGAACTTCTTGTGAACGTGCACATGAAATCAGAGTTAAAACCCCACAAAATGCTAGAAGAGCGAAAAACAAATGATAAAGAATGTTTTGATATAAACACCCTTATTTTGACATGGAAATGGAATATTTACTCACCCAAACCCACACAGACTTTGCCTAACTAGGGTTGGAATGTCGGATGATCAGCACCGAGCTCTATTTTAGCTTCGAGCACCTCCTAAATTAATGAAATTCCTTTTAATCTGTCAGCTTTGATTTCTGTTAATGGAGTCTGTAAACACGTTTAACTAAATGGTTGAGCACAGCAAACTAAATGTTCTCCAGATATTGGTCTCAACCTGAAGTTTGTAACAGCAGCTGTCAGAGGGTATTGAATGAGGCCATCAGGTACAGTCCTGCAAAGACAGTTTACTGCTCTTCCATAAAAATTAAAAGGGGAAGAAGAGAGACAAAATACTCCTGTCATACTTCTCCCCTGTGCAGAAGTGAAGTTCTCTGTTAGAATGTCTTGCATCAAGGAAACAGGTGATTTTTTTGGCCCTGTCAACAGACACACATTCAGGGAGCTTCCAGGTATTCCAGACATTTAATCCTTTAAGACAACAATCACAGTTTGAACGAATCCTTCACAATTCACATTTGGGTCGTTCGCACGACGACGAAGTCCCACGAAGAGGTGCGGTAATTCAAGAGGGGGTAGGGGAGGAGATGGAAGGCTGTGGGTTTCACTGGAAACCTCAAGGCTATCAAAATGCTCTTCGAAATCACCAGGGATGAAATCCATATTTCCCTACTGAGTTAAACATGACCTGACAATGCCAATGAACTTTGAGAGAAATGACAGACAAATTACAGCGTGCGTGTGCTAAGCCATGTTGAAACCTTCATTTCTAAAAGGCATCCTGTCAGGAGCTGTAAATACTGTGGACTAACACCCAAAGATTTTCTTCCTACTTCCCATGGAATGCACTTTCTGCTCACAGACTGCTTATAGACCATGCAGATTATTCAGTGCATTGTAAATTAAAGTCGTTTTGACCAGGAGGAAAGCGAGGGATACTGAGGTATTTCTGGTCACAGTCAGGAAAGGCTTGTTGTTTGTCTCTGAAGATCTCCCCCAAGAGACTATCCCTTCCCACACTATCCCAGACTATATATTCCATATGTTTGAGGATTTGCTTTGTGGGGTTTTAGTCAGGTGGTTAGTTATTGCTTTTAGTGCTTGTTCCCCAAAAGCCATGTGAAAATGAAGGAAGCCTGCAATCAGCAGTTGTACACATATCCATATATACATCAGGAGGAATTTCTTCATGGAAAGGGTTGTTAAAAACTGGAATGGGCTGTCCAGGGAGGTGGTGGAGTCCCCGACCCTGGAGGTGTCCAAGGAAGGACTGGACGTGGCACTCAGCGCTCTGGGCTGGAGGACAAGGTGGGCATCGGGCACAGCTTGGACTTGATGACCTTGAAGGTCTTTTCCCACATTAAGGATTCTATGATTCCATATGAAAGACACTGGGATAGGATGCATGATTCCAACAGGATGTGGTTTATACCCTCTTTAATCTGAAGCTGCCCACAGAGGGCTGGGTTACACCACCTCCTTCCACACCTTCTTTTACCACACCCTCATGAGCTCTCACTGCTGGGAGGAGAAATGAGGGCAGGCATTGCAAACTGAGCCCCCAAAAGGTTTTTTGAAGCTCTGTATTATCCATTTTCCTGCTTATATTCATCCTCTACTCCCTGCCCCATCGCTGTCCCCATTTGCCACCCTCATTTCAGCACCTGCTGCTGAAACACCCAGACCTCGAGCAGGAACACTTGAAATGCTGCAGCTCCCAGCTCTGAGCCAGATCCACTGAACTCACTTCAGCTAATGCTGCAAAGTGAACATTAACAACACTTGCACTTTGATTGTTTTATTTATTCCTACTTAAAACCGGCTACAAGCACAGCATCTGATCCTGCAATCATTTTTCATGTCTCATAATGTTTTATTCACGTGCTGAGCTCCTGTCAGACCAAATAAGACTATTCCAAAGAACAAATGCCTTTCTGGGTGAACAAAGAGCAGGGACTGGGCTCACAGTGCTCTGGGAAACATTTGGACTGCCTGGCTGACACAGCAATGCCAGGATTTGGAGAGGCCACATCAAAAATGGCTTTGGGGTTTTTTTTTGGAAAAGTTTCCCACATTCATTGTTTCTCCATGAAAGTGAGAAATCCTGCTGGAAAAAAATAACAATCTCCTAAAGTGAACAAGTGAAAGATGATGATTTTCTGCAAGAAAGGGATTTATTTTCAGGCCAAATTTTTTTTTTTTTTTTTTTTGCTGTTGTTGATGCGCTTTTGGTAGCGAGAAACCTTTATTTAGTCACTAACCCATTTATCAGGATGTTTCTAAAAAGCTCTGGTTTGGCTTTCCCTCTTGTCTTTCTCCTCCTTTCACCATATGCTGTTCTGACACGCCAATACATCACAGGGCAAGGTTGTCAGATCCTCCCTCTGGAGTTTTTTTTACTAAATACTACTAAAAACAACTGTACAGCTCTATTGATCTCACAAAAAATAATTAAAGAAAAAAAAAAAAAGAGTTGCAACCAAGCCAAGCTTCCAGTGAACACCCTGAAAGCATTTCTCTTTGATATTACAGTGATCTGGGTTATTAACAGCACTAATATCCATGTGGTGTCAGTTCAAAGGTTGCCCTGATGGAGGAGAAGTGAAACATCTGCAGGAAACACGTTTCTCTAACACTGTGCTTGACACGGGAATTAATGGGTGCAATTCCACGGCCCGTGTTATGCAGGAGATCAGACAAGATGATCATAGTGGTGCCATCTGGCCTTAAAAATCTATGACTCTACATTTAAATTCTCACTTGACCTTAGGTAACCTCTCTCCAAGCCCATCTGCACGTTGAATATTCCCATTAAAAGGCAGCCGACAGCAAGCCAAGCTTTACTAACCTCAATCAGCCTCATTTTATGTAGCCACTGACATCATATTTTGGCAACAAAAAACCCAAGAAAACCTGATACAAACCCAAGCATTTCTACCTATAAATGCAAACAACTGGAAAAATAATTAATGGAGTGCCTACCCCCACCAGAGCATTTCATGGAGAACCTCCATGAGGAACCTCTGGCACCGAGGTCTGAAGAACGACCTGAACAACCCAGTGGTTGATGTTTGGGTGCAACAAAGCCTGGGAATGAATTTTGTTGGGATGGGAGATGAAGAGTCCACAGAAAGTGGTCCTTGGGACCACAGACAGCTCAGGAAGGGAATTCATGCAGGTTTTAAGTGAGATGGGTAAAGGGGAACTCCCAAGGGGACAAATCTTGTGCTTCTAGTGGGAGAGATTCCTTTTTTCCTCTAATAATTTTCCGCCCGAGGCCTGGCTTAAAATTAGGGTTTAAAAAGCCAGCAGAATAGGGCTTTTAAAGAGTTGCAGTGGCAGAGCAAGATGGAAACTCTTCTCCAAGGCTTGGCACCTCCCTGCTGAAGGCTCCAGTGCCCTGTGACCACCAATCCCTCTCAGACTTTCAAGAATATCTTCTTCTGTGTTTTATTCTTAATAACCACGGCTTTCAATCACTCCACAGCTAAAATGTCCTGTCCCAATGCCTGACAATCTTCATGTGGAACAAATTTATCCTAATATCCTACTATTTTTCCTGATGCTTCTATCCTGACATACCCAGGCTCTGAGAGGGACTTGCCTGCAGCTCCACAGACATACCTGGCTGAGATCCTTCAATCCCTCTCTCCACAATGTCCTCTCTCTTAACTTGGAAAGGTTCAACAAAATTCTCTTGCTAGAAATCTAGAATTACCCTGCAAAATTTTGGAAACAGAGATTCTTGATGGTTCTACAGGAACAGCAGGAGCCAGGAGCCTGATCCCATATTTATTGATGCAGTGTCATTATTTACTTTGCATTTAGAAGCAACCAAGGGTAAAAGAAGAAAAGGAAAAATAGAGTATCAGCAGAAGCTTTTTTTTTCTGAGGGTTGGATTTTTTGGGGGAGGATTTTTTGTTTGGTGTTTTTTTTTTTTTTTAGTTTATTTGGTTTGGGTTTTAATAAATATATATTTTGGATCTAAGGCTCTTCACTCAGTTGGATTTTGGTTCCCATGAAAACATTTTCTGTAGGATCAAATGTGGGTTATTTCTAGGGAGCTACTTGGGGAAATATATTCATGAAGAGACTGCATCCTGCTGATGGAAAACAAACACAAACAAAGAGACAAGCCAGGAAAGAGATCTGAAGAGAAGGAAGTAATGAAAGGACCATTTTGGGCCCTGTTATTATTACACTGTGTCCATACCCTTCTCCCTCACTCTCAGCACTGTATGTTTTAATTATCCCCTGAAGAAACAGCTCTGTAGATTCATCCACAGGGAGCAAAGGCTCTGTCAGTGACAACCAAATTAATTTCCCTGCTGGAAGCATGAATGTGACTTAAAACCCCAGAACAATGTATTTTTAGGAATTTGGATCATCTTTCTTTATAAAAACTATTGCCCTTTATACTACACTGATAGCACAACACCTATTTAGAGGGACACCAGTAACGAGGAGTTAGTAGGTCTGACTGCAGCAGTGCCTCAGTTTTTGTCAAATCAGTATAAATCATGTTAAAAGAATTCTTTGGAGGGGGCATAACCCAGCTTTAAAAAGGAAAAAAAAATTCTGATTTAGGGCTGCTTGTTCAAATCATTAACCCCATTGTGAAAGGGGATAACGAGGCAGGATTTGCAGCAGGAAGGTCCACTGAGGGCTATTAGAGGCAGTGATGGAGCTGCCACTTCCCGGCCAGTAAGCCCTTAAACAGCAGATTACTGGGAGCTGGGAGAGGAATTATCCAGAGGAATTATCCTGCAGTGCTTGCCCAGTTCTTACACTGTGGCCCTGGACATCTGCTCCTGGCCACTGCCAGGGGCAGGACGTGAAGGGCAGATGGTCCTGGGGCTGTTCCTTTGCTCTGCTGTGACTGGGCACGAGAGGGGAAGTTGCTGCTTCAGCTCAGCTGGAGCAAAAAGCTTGGAAAAAACCCGGGAAAAACATGTGCCATCCCCCAGTATTATATATAAATATATGTTGAACATAAAATGCCTTCTGCTGACTTCCCCTCCCACAGCTGAACACAGGAGACCAGCAGGGAGGAAGAGGAGCTGTCCCTCAGCAAGGATGATCTCCTTAAACAAGGCAGACTTTCACTGGTTTTTTTTAAAAAGCACCTTGCAAAACACTTACTTTCTATAAAAGGGGATTTAATTCCCATGCAATCGTCAGCTCTCTTGGCAAGAGTCACCATCCCAAACTTTACAGGGTTCCACAGCTGGCTGCTGTGTTACCCATCGCCTTCCTATGATCTCAAAAGCCCCAAAACCAGTAAATTAAACATTTAATGGCAAACAGCACTAGAAGGAGATGTGAAGTGTCCTTAGTGGGACCAGATACTTCCACCAGACAGGAGCTGAAACCATCTTTCTTCTCAGAGCATCCCTACACTCACCTCTCTATAGCATTTTTTCCCACATATGATCTTTTCCCACAAATATTAGTGAGAGAACAAGGCAGGGGAAGCCCAACTGCCCTGAAATCTGGATGTATTTTCTCCTTAGCTCTCTCTCTATCTTTTAATTATGAAACCTTTATATTTTGTACTGGATATATGTGACTAGCTAACACCCTCAAAAGCATTTTAAATGGCACCACATGGATTCCCAACAGACCCTACATCTGCACCCCACATTTTTCAAAAGCTGGTTTTTTTGTCCCGTCGCCTTCTGTTTATTCCACTTCAAATTGTTATTCTCAGAATGAAAAATAATATAATACCTCACAAAAAAGAAAAAAAGAAAAATAAAAAGAGGAAAAAACTAATCCTTCACGCCCTCAGCTTTTGTTGAGTTGTCCAGTGCAATGTGTGAAGGCAAAGAATAAAGTTTAGCTCTGCCTGCCACGTCTCAAACAGCTCTTCTGTTTAAAACAATATCAGAGACTTCGGGGCACTTCAGTGAAATCACAATTTATGACAAAAGTTTCAGTTTGGTTGGCACAAACCTATTAACTGCACTGAAAAGAGTGACAGTAATTGCAACTGGCTAAGGGTTGATAAGGAAACTCGGTCTCCTAATTTGAAAGGGAATTTACAGACTGGCAAAGCCATGTCAGACAAGAGAAGCAAAGATAGCTGCACTCGGTGGGTTTTAATTCAAGTCAAAAAAAGGAAAGAATGAATTCATAATGTTTGCACTATAAAAAGAGACATTTTCCAAGTGATAAACTTATCACCCTTTGGATCTTATTCTATCAATGTCTAATCACAGCAAAACGACCTTTGCCACGGACCAAAACTGACTTTTATTGCTCAGCTGTAAAATAAACATAAATAGAGGACATCAGATTTGACCTTGTAACAGGGGCATAGATTTTGTGCTGCAGGCACTGAAGCCACGGCTCCTAAAATAATTGAGGTCTGTAATTGAAGAGAGGGAAGAATTTAACAATCCAAATGGAAAATAAAAACCTCTCACTTGGCCTCACGCAGTTCAACCAGCAGGAGAAGGCACCAAGTGCCCCTTCCCACCCACAACAGGGCTGGGCAGCACTGTCCAAATTAGCCAAAGAAAATCCCAAAACTCGAGTCTACTAAAGCTGTAATTTACTTTAGGTCAGGCTTTGTATCACGCTGGAGTGGAAAGTTCTTCCTCAGCACCACTGTGTCACCACCACATCCCTTTCCCCCTTTTCCCCAGCGAGGCAGCTCAAGGTGCCTCCAAAATCTTCTCCTCCAGCATCTTCTCCCCCAGCACAAACATTCCAGGTGGGCAGGGAAGTCTCTGTGTGGTCTGGGGCTGAGGCTCCGTGTCGTGGGATTGAATGGAAGCATCTCTATAATGGGATTATCATTGTTCTTTCATCTGAGTTCCAAAGCAGCTCAGCTGAGTGACCTTTCCTCGAGTATTTTGGGTTTTTTCCTGATTCTTTCTGATCTGAAATTTCTGTGGGGGAAGAACTCAAAGAGAAAGGAACGTGCTTTCCTTTCCTCTCTGCACTGTGGGCACATGGCAAGGTGGATCTGTTTTCCTTGGGTTTTTGGGAGCTCGGAGATTTTTGCATTACCTGAGATAAAAATAATTGCACCAAAGATACTAAAAACCTCGTGCTTCAGGTCACAGCTCAGCTGCAAACTCATGGAATAAGGAGAAAAAATAATTCCCTGGTGAGGAAATCATTCCCCAGTTGTGTGTGAGGAGTTTCTTGCACCTTCCTAAGGAATAACTGTCAGAAAGAGAGGTAAAAATCAGGGCATTCCCAGTCTGCTCCAGCATGGAAATTCCTCTGGTTCAAAAGCAGGGTGGTTTTTTTTCTTTCAGCACTTAAGCAATTATTATATAGATTTTTATATATATATTTATTTATCTAGTGGAAAGTGGCCCTGCCCACGGCTGGAGGTTGGAACTGGTTGGTCTTTAAGGTCCTTTCCAACCCAAATCATTCTGGGATTCTGTGATTTGGAGATCTGGCTTTTATATGTACTAGCGCTTTTATATGTATATTTAGGTATTAAATGAGAAATTATTTCTGTTAGTGAATTTATTTTAAAGTCTTTATGGAAAGGGCTAAGTCATTATGTCACATGAGGGCACATTAAATCCTAACTCACACTTGCAGACAATTAATATTGGCTTATTTACACGAATAAAGAAATTCTTGCTCAAGCAAAAGAGTAGAAAGATGCTGCAAACACTTAATTGACCCCTTTTTTATTCCATGTCTCATGACTCGGTTTCCCTGATTTTCACTTCCCAGTTTCTCACCCTGTTCATGTTTGCAGCCCTGAAAAAGTGCTTTTTTTTTCCCTGAGCACAATCCAGATCCTGCAGCATCTCCCACCTGCAGAGCATCTGAATTTCCAGGTTTATTCAGGACTATGATTTCCAGTGAGATTTTACTCTCTCAGGTATCATCCTGATGGCATTCATTTATACTTCTAATATGAAACACATCTTATTAATCCAACCCTTTATGAACTGCCATAACACACAAATGATTAAAAATATAACATATAGACTGTCAATGGCACATATAGCTCTAGAAAGAGAGAAAATACCTTTCAGGTACAGATATAAACCTCTTAAAAATTAAGTATAAGCAGCAGAAAAACAGAGGAAGGAAGTTTCTAATGTATATTTAAAATCCTAAGTGACAGTCAGAGCACACCAGCAGCACAAGAATAGGCAAGACCTGTATCAAAACAGAGTAGTCACTCCCATTTGATAAGAACTTCTGTGAGGACAGATTAGATGGCAAAGCAGGAGTTATGGGGGTTCATTTGGATGCAACAGCTCATTTTGGGCAGCGCTCAGGGGGAAAAAATAAAATAAAATAAAATAAAATAAAATTAAAAAAAAACAAATCCGGAGAAGCCTCAGTTGTTTCAATCTGGCTGAGGAGGCACTTTTACAGTGCTCAAGGGACTGTAACTGAGGTTACACACAAGTTCTGGGGGAACAAGGACAAGGCAGGGTGTCCATACTAATTGCTGGGGAAGTAGCCAAGTGTCACTGGGGAGAAAATTGCGTGGCTGAAATCCAAGAGGCAAAGGGACCAACATGCAAAGGAATGAAAGCTCACAAATAAGCAACTCCACACTGGCTGGGTAAAATGTTATATCCAAGCAAACAAACCCATAACAGACCAATGCAAGGGCCCCAGAAAGCATCTCTCTCCTCTAAAGGGTGCCTGGGAATGCTGTGAGACGTTGCAGAACATCCTTCCTCGATGCTGTCAGGCAACACTTGATAAAGTGTTCACAGCCCAGTGCTCCAAGACTTTCCAGCAAATGTAAATGGATAGGCCCTCCCTCCTTCCAGTCACAGGTCACCTGTTGTGTCCTCACACTCTCTGGGGCTGTTTGGAGACAATCCCACACACTTTAGTGCCCCCATAAATCTGGGTGGGCAGCGCTGGCAGCTCCGTTCTGCCCCGTCACCCCGATTGATGCTTGGGAAGCCACGGGCTCAGGGCAGCCAAGCACCACCAGGACAGAAACTCCAGTGATGTGCAAACCCTTCCTGAGCACTGAGGCTGTTCTCACACTGTAAATCACACCTGATACCCTGTACCCTCCATATTACCTGCTTAACCCCCACTATTAGATGTTTAAGCCCAACTAGGTGGGAGCTCCAACACTTGTCCCACCTTCCGTGGGCACATCCCAAAAGAAACCCTCCAGCACAGCAACAGGTTCAAACCCTCCAGAGCAACAGGTTCAAGCTTTCAAGACAAATTATACTTGGATGTTTTACACTTACAGTTACCTTTAAATGTGAATGCAAAGAAAAAATATTAGATATTTGAATACAGGTCTGTTTATCAGATATATCAGTGTCTTTTCTGTTATAGTCTATTTGGTTATTAGTTGATAAGTGTCAGCCTATAAATAAACCAAACAGTGCTGCCATTCCCGAGGATTTAACCTTGGCTCATCATCAGAATCCTCAAAGACACAGATGGGAGCAGTTTGCAGATTTTCAGACAAAACCAAATCCACTTTTACACCTCAAAGTTTGGAGGTGTAAAAAGAGCCCAGCTGAGAGCACAGGGCAGTTCAGAGGAGTGGGACAGTTCCCTCCATGGGGAATTCATCTGGGATTTGCTCCACTCTGACTGCCCCAGAGGTGTTTGGGGCTTGTAGGTGTGAGGGGAGAGGTTTTCAGTGCTGAGGCTGCAGCTGCTACACCACAGTTCACCTGCTCTGTCTCTGCTGGAAAGTTCTCTGCCAGGAACCTCCTCCCCTCACTTCCCTCCCTCACCTCCAACACAGCAAAGAAACAAGCTGTGGATTATAGAATCATGGAATCATTCAGGTTGGAAAAGACCACAGCACAGGACAGCTCCAGCTCATACCAAACCTTCTGGAAGCTTCTGGGTGTTACATCTTACTCCCATGAATATGAAAAACAGCCTCTGCTTATCCTTGACCAGACACAACACTGAATTTTAATGGCTCAATAAGAATTTGATGGCTTGCAGAGAGGAGAGCTGTTGTAATAAGGTTTGATAAAACATCACCCCTGGGAGAGCTCGTACATAAACACCTCTAAAGAGTTATGCAACCCCAGCATGCAGCTCTCCTGACAACAAATCCATCCAGCACCAGGAGCACAACCTGACTTAAAAAGGTTATATCTCTGCATGGCAATGAGCTGTTCCTCGCAGTGCTGCTCCTTTCCACCCAGGAATGCAAAGGGAAGCAGAAAAAGGCTCCTTCCTCTCCTAAATCTTGATGAAATTATTGTTTTCGGGGAGAGGATCGAACCCAAGACTTTTGCCAGCGAGAGAAAACACGTTGCTTGCACAATAATCACCTCCCTCACCCGGCAGCTCGGTGTCATTCCATATTTTCCTGGTGCCAGCTGGCAGCCAGGGTTTCTAAGGAAACACCAACACTGGGGGAGCTGGAGGGAGGGGAAGAAAAGGACAGAACCCAAAAATAAGCGTCACACGCCTCTGCCAGGCATTAAAACCACCTGATGGAAGCACTGCCAACATCTTGGAGTGGTAACACTTCTGAGACACCCCCACAAGGCTCCACCCAAGAGGAATCATTTTGCCAAGAGGGAGCTTCTTATTTCTGAAACCACGTTTTTTTTTAGAGGGTGTTTGGGGAAAATATGCTGACTGGATTACTCCTCAAATTACCCAGAATAACTGGCAGCTTTATCATTTTGCACCACTGCAACCTTAAATAAGACTTGAGGTCTTATATGGAGCACGAGTAGGAATTTCACTGATTTTGAGGATTGATGGTTTTCATGCTGGTAATGTAGGATTTTTTTATTTTGAATTAATCTGAAATGGGTGTGGGAGGAGAAAATAATCCTCCTCTCCTTGAGCATGGACAGGCCATGCTGGAATCAGACATCCAGAGCGCTCCAAATTAAATAAGCCCAAAGAAACGACATCACAACACAGAAAGTTGAGCACTTTTTAGGTCGAGCTGTGGTTGAGTCAGGAGGAAGCAAAAATACACCCAGAATATTTCTGGAAAGCTCAAAACCTCTAATTTTTCAAGATGTCATTGTTTATCCAATTAACCCAGAAAAAGATCTCCTCTTGGAGGGCTGCACATCAGGAATATTTCCTCATCTCTGATGAAATCAGGGCTGTGCTCTAAAAAGGGACTCAAGCCTGGTCTGTATAAGCTCTGAAGACAAATTTATTATAAAATAACTGTGACACAAAGCTCTCTAGAAGCACTTAAGTACTTTACCATCGCTCCCAGTTACGTAGGCAACCACAACCAGTGCCCAGTGAAGCAGATGATTCCACTGGATGTGACTACTGGGCTTTAGGCTACGTAGAAATAGTCAGAGCTTCACTCTCAGCCAGTCACTAATACACTCCACAGGAGGGAAATGTCTGTGGAACTGAAGTCAGAATGGTTCAGTGTGTTTTTAGAAGTGGTAGCCAGACAGTTTTTTGGGTATAACTTCGATGCTTTGTGCTGTTAGTGCTTAGATAGAGATGCAGGGGATTTTGGTTTCACAGTATCCCTCACTCTGAGTACCACATTTTACCCTGAAAACTCTCCCTGCTTCAGGGCTGAATTAGTTCTTGTCCTATATAATTCAGGTTGCCCAGAGAAGCTGTGGATGCCACACCCCTGGAATTGTTCGAGGACAGGTTGGATGAGGCTTGGAGAAACCTGGGATAGTAAAAGGTGTTCCTGCCCATGGCAGGGGGTGGAATGGGATGAGCTTTAAGGTCCATTCCAACCCAAACCATTCTGTGATATCAGAGAGGAACAGTCAGCCTATATATCACAGATGTAAAGATATATATACACACATATATAAAGCTAATTAATTGTTTCCAGGCATCATTTTTTAAAGGAGCCCTTGGTCTGTATCTGGGAAGTGTGCAAGTAGAAATGTAAGTATATAGCAATCAAATTCCTATCAATTATTCTCAAAGGATTACAGGGATACATCCCCAGAAAAGAAGCAAAGCTGGGCTGCTTGTTGGGTGCAAAGTGGTCCCTCCTCTCTCCCAGAGCATCTCCCAAGCTCTGCCCACTTTAAAAATCAACCTCCTTCCCTTCCTTGTGCTGGGGGCAGGGAGGAAGAGCCGAGCTTAAATCCCCAAGGCTCATCAGCCACGTTAAAGGATAGTGACGTGTCCCCTTGCTTGATTAAAGGCAAGAGCCTCTCACCCCTTTGCTTTGGCAGCCGAGCAGCTCCCGTGCACAGCTCGCAGGCTGCAGTGGGGGGAGTGCCCAGGGCTTCCCCCATGGCTTTAATCAGGGCTTCACTCAGCCTCCTGATATGCTGGGAGAGCGTTCCAGCATGTGGAGATTCAGTTTTAAGTGTTCCCATGGATCATGAGCTATAAAGGAATTCATCTCCTGGCTGAGGCAGGTTAAAGCTTTACAAATTCAAACAGACATTACCTTCACCACCACGCTGAAGGAGCCTCCTCCCATCTGGAACTGCACCAGCTGGAGCCCGGGAGATGGTTTCAATTAGCAGCTCACACACAGCTGAAATAAAACCAGAGAGAAAAAAAAAGGCCCCCTCACTTTTTTTCCCCTCTCTCTCTCCTGACAGTCAAACCCACACCGATGGAGTTGTGCCTTTCCCGAGTTTGGTCTTTTTCAAGTTTGATTCCTGATGATGAAGCAACACAAAATAAATCTCCATGCCCAGTTTAGCACGTGGGCAGAGCAAACCCAGCCTGGGCAACCATCCCAACCTTCCAAAATGCTGGATTTTCATCCACTGGTCACCCCCTCCTCCCAGGATGCTGAGGCTGCAGAAGGGCAGGACAGCAATGGGCTGAGATGGAGTGTTTTGCCATTTGATATATGATTAGGGGGGATTAAATTCTTCATTTTTGTAGCAAAATGCTGATAAGGACAGTAAAAGACTCTGAGAAGGATGAGGAATATCTGAGATTGTTTAAGGATTCTTGGGATATAAAAAGGAAATGAGAAAACATGGGAGAAAAAAAAAAAGGGGAAATGAGAAGGGAGAAGGCGATGGATGTTATAGTTCTAAAATCTCCCAATTAACATTCTAAGTATATTTCACATTTTTTAGAATTTAAAGTGAAACATTTACAAAAATTCAGTTATTTAGAAATTTAACAAGGATTTCTTTGCATTGCTCTTCTGTGTTTCTGTCATTGTTCTCCTGGTTCCAGTGGCACCTCGAGATGTTCTTCAGCATCTCATGGTGCCACTTATTTCACAGAACCATCAACACTGGAAAAAGACCTCCAAGATCATCAAGCCATAGGATTCTTGATTAGGAACCCACCATTCTTTAAGACTAAACTACAAAAGAACAATACATATAAAACCTGTGTTCAACTTCTAAATAACTGAATTTTTGTAATGGATACACAGGTTTCACTTTAAATAATGTGAAATACGTCTGCAATACTAATTGGGAAATCTTAGAACTAGAAATTCTAAATGATGTGAGACATATCTAAGAATACTAATTGGGAAATGTTAGAACTATAATAAACATTATCTTCTCCCTTCTCATTTTCCTAGTAGAGGTTTGCATATCTCCTGGTCCCAAATATCCTCCCTGTGTTTCTCCAGACAAAAGAAATATGACTCCTTTTATCTTTCAGCACATTTCCCAAAGGAACAGTTTCAGCTTCAGTCTCAGCTATTTGTCCACAGCGACTGCAAATTGATTTATTCCTCAAAATGGTCAAACTTTGTCATCAAAATGCTGGGAAAGGCTTTAATTCAATCTTTGCATGTCCTTTAACTTTCTTTTATCTCTTTTGCTGCTTAAACCACTGCTCCAATGTTAAAGGCAATCTTTTATTTATTTATGAAGCAGCCAAAATCAAGGCAATAGATTAGAAGGGACCTGTGTGCTTTCCTTAAAGCTGCAGAGAAGCAAGATAATGGTTTTATTTGGATTTTTCAGCCCAGGTGGAAGACTAAGAATGAGGCAGCAACAGACTCCTCCAAAGTATCACTGATAAAACCTCTGGTTAAAAACATGATCCAACTAAAGTGGGATTTTAAAAAGCCCCAAATATCAGTTTTTGTGTCTTTTCCCTCTCTGATAGCTTGGGTTTTTTGTGTGTTTGTCCATATACAAGTGAATGTGTACATTTATATAATATATTATATAGATATATTACATAATAAATGCATAAATTTAGCAACTACATGTGCTGCAGATTTTCAAATGCAGAGGGACAGACATAAATGACCTGGACATGCTCAACAAAATTCCTCTTTTCAACTGAAAACGTTGCTAACCATTTGTTCATGTTTTATGTAACACACCAACTTGTCTTTCACTTTTTTCTATTCCCAGTTCCCATCTTTTATATATATTTAATGTCCTGCTCTCAACTTGTGGCTTCATTTCTTATGCTGAAAAGCATATTCAGCAAAAGCTGTTTTTCTTGAAGCTCTGTCATTATTTACTGGAATTTAAGATCATTAATCAACTTCTGTGTTGACTTTTAGCCCTCAGTTTTCAGCCTGCCATTCCCATCTCCTTATAGTGGTGAGAATATCTGGTTTTATGAGGGTTTCTTTTGTTATTCTGTCATGTAAAACCTGGTTCTTTCGTGGGATTTTAAGGAGGGAAAGGGAGTATCTAAAAACCTGTCTACAAAACCTTGGTGCAGCTTCAGATACCAGATATCCAGGAGCAGGAAAATCCAAATTCCTCCACATCAACATCATTGCACCAGTGCATTATTTTCTAGATCAGATCCCAGATCATCAAAACCCTGGCAGATAACACTAATTTGTGAGAATTTTCTATCAAACTATATTTATTTTATGCTTGGATTATTTTTGAAGGATATATAAAATATGAATATTAATTTTCTGGGGGTTCTAATTGCAGAAACCATCTCAGCTGTTGTATCAGATAAGATTTTAAACTGTTAAGTTTTATTTCATATATTCTCTGCTTCTGTATTGAGGGGTTGGATCATTTAACACGTATCAGGTGTTTAAGTAGAGAGGGCTGGTGGTAAAACTGGGATATGTTTGGTATTACTGGCTTGAATAAATTATAAATTACTACTTTTATTTTAATTTACTACTTCAGTTTTACCACCAGAACCACCCATAGGAATATCTATACTTCCCACAAACAATTACTTACATTATAACTTAACACAGATGATTTTCCTCAGCAAACTGCCACAAATACAAATCCACTCCCAGACATGAAGGTCAAAGTGTTGTCCAGATTCTCTTGTTTTATTTCCTTCTGAAAAATACAAAATAACCAAAAAAAGGCCTTTTGGATTAATATGGGGTTTTTTATTATTTAGTTGCTTTAGTTTCAGGGTCTCAGAAGCACTTCAGGACAAATTATATTTAATATATGTTACATATATGAAGATATATAAATATATATAAAATATATATAATATATATTATATATATTGTATATTTTATATATCTATTATATTTTTTTTCCTGAATAAGGACTTTTTGTCTGATTTAGGGCCTAACCCAAGGGCACAAACTTAGTTTTGATTCCTTCAGTAGCACATCTATGAGAGCAATATTAGAGCAGCCTTTAAACACTGAAGTGTTCCAGGACAGAGAGGTTTATTAGGGATTTCATAGACCATCCTTCAAATCAGACACCTTAAAATTCTCCAAACTGACAGAAATAATAAACTTCCAGCCTTTCTTACTGAAACAGCTTCATATCTAAAGCTGAGTCTCCCTCCCCTTCCTAAGAGCACTTCAGTAAATTAGGATTGAGTTATGCAACCTGATGAGGGAAATTAATTTCCTAAAATTACCCTCAGTGAATGAAAACATAAGGAATATAATCAGATTTATTTTTTTTTTCTAGAGGAAAGAGAATCACAGTGAACGGAACAAACCGGGATGTCTCAGATGGAAAAACGCTTCCTTTTCTTTCCAAAACAATTTTACATAATAATTCTATTTTTACTCTCCCACTGACTTCTATCCAATCTCTCTTCACTTTGAAAATGATTGCACAGATAAAGCTTTTTTGCTCCTTAGGTATTGATCCCATACAACCAACAATAAATTTAAAGATTACCTACATAGGATTTCTTTCAGGATCTTTGAGGCTCCTCAGAAATACTCCTTCAGATAAGAACTTTTGATACTTTTGGGTGCACATAACTCAACTGGGATATGTTTTACTGCTATATTTTTATATTACTGCTCCTGTATTATTAACAGCTCTTCAGAAAGTGCACAGTTTTCTAGTTTTATTCTAGAAAGTGCCTCCAAATCCAGGATTAAGGCATTAATATTAATAGCCAGAATATGACCCTTGTGGCATTAAATTCCTGAAGCATCTTCCTACAAATTCATGAGACGAGATTATGGGGGAGTTTTTTGTAGATAAAAGAGCCAGTCTGAAAAAAAAATAACAACGACCCAACCAAAAAATGCAAACCTCCAATACTAAAATAAATGAACTCCAAACCCAGCTGAATGTCCTTCTCACTGGCCAACCCTGTCGTTTTTCCTGACAAAAAAATGGGGAATTCTGTAGGACAGGAGACCAGTTAAGATTAGGAGCCAGTTGTTATAAGAGGAGTGTTCCTTCTTGCAGAGGGAGCAGTGAAATCTGTCTGTGTGACATCCAGCCCACAGCACCACTGCCCAGCTGATGTGTTGGACACTCTTAGCCCATGCCAAAAAGTTTGTGCTCCCTGTTTTTTATTGATAAATTAATGCTTATTCCCTGACAGGTCAATATGATAAATATTTTTCCAGCTACTGTGGGAAACTTCGAAAAGGTTCCGATAACTTTCCTCACTGATGGGAGTAAAGAGCAAAGGTAGATAACAGATTTTTATCTACAGAAGTAACAACATCTCAATGCATGTGAATGTATTGATCTAAAAAATTACCATGTGTAGGCATTCTGCAGTTTTCCCATGGAAGCTCTGTGTAGGAGTCAGGGAGAAACAAATAATACAACCAGATGTGCTCTGACTGTCACCCATGTGGTGTCACAAAGGCTTTGGGGTTGTGATGTTCCCTCAGCCCCTCGAGAGCTGTTGGCTCGTGCCCAACCAGCTCTTTTTGCCTGGGCTCAGTTCCTCTGGGAGAGGTTGATTTTCATCTGAAACTTCCCAGGTTTAACTTTTCTGTGGAAAAAAAAAAAACAACCTGTGATCTGCAAAGGCTGAATTGTCAATATTCCCCAAGCTGAGTCTCAGGGCTGGGTGTGGACCCACCTTGGCTGAAGATCTGGAATTGCCAGAGGTTTTCTCGGAGAGTCCTCAGAACCACGTTGTATTTCATGGGGTGCAGCTTGGAAAGATGTTGTATGGGAAAAGGAGACAAGATTTTATAATCAGATGAACTAAAACTACAGGATTGATGGGGACTGTCACCCTAATTATGGAATGAATCATGTCTGGCTCTGCAGTTATTAGTCAAAGTAATTCATTATTTGCTTAAAAATAACATTTAAATTTAACCAATAAAGCCATTTATTGATGGCTGCTCTGACTTTTTTTTTTCCTTGTCTAAATGTCATCCCTGTTAAGAAAACATAAAAGTCATTAGATTATCTTAGGCATAAAAAAAAAAAATCCATCTTTCATCATTTAAATAAATAGAAAAGTGAGACATTATCTGACATAGATTTAGACACATCAGTTATGCAATGAAATATTACAGATTTTTTTGCAAGTGCCCTGAGGAACTTACAGTTAAACAAAATATTATTTTTACTAAAAAACTTGGCATTACTTAAAGGTAAATAAACATCTGGAGGTGTGAACTCTCCCCACATTCTTGACATTTCCATACCTTGTCCTTTTCCCTATGCCAGGAACAATTTCTACCCTGACAGAGGTGCCTTGATTGTTTCCTCCTGTTGATCTGCCTTTGTTTTTTGGCAATTTCTGTCTTTCCTGAAGAACTAAGCACCAAACTGAGCAGGATTGCAGGGCGTGGGATGCAGGAAGGTCACCCCAGTGGAAAACCCCCTTTGCCACCTGATCACCCCGCCCCAAACTCTGCACCTACAGCTTTGTCCCACCTTGGCTTCTTCTCTGCAAAGAGCTGTGGACAAAACAACACTTGGATCTGGAGCAGAGTGGAGAAAATAAGAGAAGGGGAAAGAAGGAAAACAAATGGAAAGGGAATCAGAAAATTTGCCTTTCCTTCCAAACAGGGTCCATCGGGATTTGTCCGAGAGCAGCGGCTGCTGCTGAGGGTCAGAAAGATACGTGGACTTTTTTCCCCTTTAAACTGGGAAAATAGACCACAAGAGAGGGAAAACAAGGAAGAAAACCAGGCAGCTGCATGGACATTAAGAGCCCAAAGTGACTCCAGCAGCAGGGCTGGAGCTCGGGGTAGTTGGATGGATTTCAGCTCGGTTTCCACTCGTCTGCACGAAGCCTTTACGTAGAAATGAGCAGAACTGTTCGATTGCTTTGCCTCCAAACGGGGTGAATGTCGTGAAAACCAAACTCCTCCGATGTCATTAGTGCTGGAGCAGCTGGGGATGTTCCATGGCACAAATCAACTGAGGGATGAGCTGCAGGAGCCTGTGAGAGATTACAGACGAGGCGGGAAGTTCGAAAATTCAGCTCCTCATCAGGATCTAAATCCCAAATTCAGATCACGACTGCCGAAGGTGGAGGAGAAGATTCCACAGAGCAGAAGGACCATGTTTCAACGACCTACAAGCCTGAAGTGATACCAGTGACCTGATTCTGCAGAAGACCAGCTTGTCCTTCGCTGTTCCCCCCTGGCTCTGGACGAGGCTGATGTCCAAAGCGGGAGCAGAAATGGCCAAGCAGCAGCACGTGCCTTGGGCAGGAGGTCCTGGAGGTCCTGGGGGTGGGTGACAACCTTTCTCCAGGCCCCAAAAGCCTGGGGTGACACCACACCTCCATCCCTGGGGTGCTGCAGGGCTGTGCTCTGCTGTCCAAGGCCCTCACTCTGCTGCAGTGACCTACTTTTATATTCTGCTTTCACGAAGTTTAAGAGGGGGAAAAAAAAAACAAACCACCCAGCCCAGAAACCCCCCGAGCGCCTCAACGACAAAACCGCCAACAAAGAGACACGTGACGACTTTTTAACTTGTTCTTTAACGTTCTTAAGCTGTTGTGGAAAATAAATAAGACTCAAATCCTGTAATTCATTCTGCCGTACCTGAGGCAATACAACACAATATGCATTTTTGTAGGCTGGCTTTTTGCTTCCAATAGCTTTGTAATAGTCTTATCCAAAAGATGAACTGCAAATTCTTTTTGTTTTGGTTTGGGTTTTTTTTCTTTTTTTTGCATAAGATACTTTCCACTGTTGGAAGCAAAGATTTAAGGAATGAAGATTTTCTTTTAAGATCTACAGCAAATAGGACTTAGATTTGATTATTTACATTTGAATATTAGAGACTTTAAGTAATCTGCCTGTGAAAGACAAATAAATTAAGCCTTCAGAACAGTGAGAACACAGTTTTAATCGTGTTTTCCGAGAGGAAAAACATAAACTCTAAAATGTAGGTTATTTATGGTCCCTGAAATATCCTTGCAGTTACAGAGCGAGAAGATTCAATGGTCTGAACTATTTGGGCATCTGAAGAAAAAGTTAAAAATATGTAAAATGCCAGATAAAGTGAAGAAAGAGAATAAAGGATGGCAATTGTCTGGATGAGTCCCACAGTTCCATAATCACAGGACATGTCCATACCAGGCAACAGAGATGTCTAAAGTGGCAGAGACCCAAGTCAGCAAAGCCAGGGATGTGCAGCACATACTATTTAGATTAGACTGGCTTGGGTACACAAGCCCTGAACTACTGATAAACTGTAGACCAAACAATAATTCTTTGAATTCAAAATTCAATCCTGACTATCCAGCAAGTTGCTTTAATTAAGTGGTTGCAGATCCTCCTCTCCCACGGGTCTAAATCCCACATCCCCCAGATCAGCAGTGGGGAACTGCTCCAGTTTTAGTGGCTTTGCAGCAAGGCAAGACTAAAACCTGTGGAGCAAAGCAGTGGGAAATTTCCATCCCAGGACATCTGGATCAGCTCTGTGTCATCGTGTTTCCTACTGTCTTACTGCTGACCAGAGCACCAGAGGGGATTTGGGGAGGGTAAATGCTGCAGGATTCTGTTCTCCACCATCACTTCTGTGGTTTGTGAGCCTGGGCTGTGTTTAACGTCAGTTCTTATTGCAGCACCAGAGCACCCAGTCATATAAAATGAATCCATTGATAACTATGCCATTCCTCCACAGGAAATGTCAATTTTATAGACCAGAAATGGAGATACAGGAATGCTAAAATCTTATTTCCAGTGCACAGCCTTCCCAGTGGAGCTGCAAACTGATTATCCTATGGAGTCATTAATTATTTTGATCAGGGAGTCCCCTATTCTGCCAAAAGAACTTTCTGTTGTTGCATCAGGATGCCTTAAAGCTCAACCAGATAATTCTTAAAAGTCATTTTGTTCTCTAGAAATAACTGGCAAAACTACTTGTGCTCGGAACAAGCCCCAGATATACAAGATTTCACTGCACCCAAGGCTTGAGTTCAAAATTCATTGTCTTATATCTCAGTCCACTTAACAAAACTCCATGAGTTTGTTCATAAGGAAAGGTTTTCAGAAATGCAGGACAAAGTATCCAAAAAATCCAAACACTTCTAATACTCTCAGTCCTGATGAGAAAAGATGTAAAAACTTGACAAATCCTACCTCTGAGGAACCCATCGTGTTCCAGGAGAAACAAACCCCAGCAATCAGAAAAGTTGTCTGACATTATTCTGTGAAGAAAAAAGACATTTACAAAGGGATTCGTGGGAATTAAAACCCAAATCCAAAAAACAAATAGGATTTGATGATGAAGCTCCTACACAGGACTTACAAAATGCTCCCCCAGTTTAAGTCCATTAGGATGCATTATATAAGGACATATGACAAATCAGCTGTAATCTGTATAAATACAGTGCCTGGAGCTTTGTTCAGCAAGTAGGGACACATGGAATTACAGCTCTTACCAGGGAAGCTGCCCAGCCAGGAATTTGCCACCAAAATTGAAGACAAAAAAAGGTAGGAGTCCATCAAAACATGGAAATAAAGGCCAGAAGGATAAAAAAAGTGCTCAAGAGTGCAGCAGCACCCTGGCTCACATTTTATATATAAAAATGTATATATATATATATTATATTGTATTACATTATATTTATTATAGGAAAAACAGGTTTTAAGAGCTTGGGGAGAAGACAAAGAGAAGTCAATTTGCACACCACATGACTGATTTCATGGTCAAATATCTATGGGAGCTGCTGTCTAGCTGTGATCATGGGAGGAATCAGATGTGGAAGAAAAGAATAGAGAAATAATATTTCAGGGGTGTCTAAGCTGTTAATAACCCTAGAAACAAAGAAAACTGTTGCTGAGGCAGTTTAAAATAGAAAAGCTAGCTAAGAAATTCATAGAAATAAATTCCATGCTCCAAGAAATGGACTGGGATAATCAGGTTTTTTAGCAGGTAAAACAAGACTTGTCACAGTTGGAGAAAAGAGAAGATGTGATATAGACAAGACTTATGTGTGGAAACATATATTATAAACCTGCTCTGGAAAATGTGAAAGTAAAACCTGAATATTAGAGAACTTTTGATTAATGCCCCTTTTTCCTGCACTTCCATCTCTGCATTCAATCTCTGAATTAAACTGCTTTGATGGTGGATTCTGCCACTCCTCAGCACAGACATTTCGCTGAACTTTACCTTGCAGGAAATATCTCCAACTTGAACGTGCCCCAACATCCTTTTAATCCATTCCCACCATTCCCTGCAAGCACAGCCAAGTGTTCCATTGATTTCCACAGTCTTCAGAGCAGCCCCATGGGGCTGAGAGATAAATGCATTACAGACTCCAGAAAGAAGGTTTAAAAAGAGAGTGCAGGGAGATTAATGCATTTGTAACTCTTGTTTCCACAGGGCCAATAAAGGGTAAGAAGGATAAAGGATTGTGACAATATATCCTTAAAACACATCGCTTGGAAAGGGCTGCACCGACCTCAATGACGTGGATATTTTCTCCATTCCACAAAGTGGGAACGTGCCCAGAGAAGCTGTGGGTGTCCCATCCCTGGAAGTGTCCAAGGCCAGGCTGGAGCAACCTGGGATAGTGGAAGCTGTCCCAGCCCATGGCAGGGAGTGGAACTGGATGCTCTTTAAGGTCCATTCCCACCAAAACCATTCTGTCGTTCCACTCTCTGAAAACCCCCCGAAAAGTCACTTCCTGACACCCTAAAGAGCTGTTCTGCCCATAAATGTGATAGGGGTTATTTGACAAAATATAGTGCCTGACATGCAGCATATTTAAGAATTAAGACCATTATCAGCACTTTGGTCACAGCTCTTCATTCTTTGCCATCATAATTTTACATTCAGTAGCCAAACTGAATATTTCTCTCCCTCTTCACTCAGTGGAGGCAGAGGAAGGTCCCACCTCAGCCAAAGTGCCCCCCAGCACCCCCTCTGCAGTCAGGTTTGGGAGAGGAGAGTCTCCCCCAGAGCTGAATTGTGCCCAATCTCTTGTCAAAATCACTTCGCTTCAGGCAAGTTTTAACTTGCTTTGCTTTCCTCCTGCAACCAGAACCAAGAATATATATATATATATATATATATATATTTTAAGGCTTATTCATGCTTGTTCATCTAGGACTTGCTGCAGATCCAATCAGCCAGGCAGCACAAGGTGACTCAGAGCTGGCAGGTCACAGAGAAGCAGCAGAGCCCAAATAGCAAGTGCTTATTTAAAATGAGTTCTGGTCAATATAAGGACTTAAAAATTTCCCCAAGACAACAAGCAGATAATTTCAAATAATGGGGGTATTTGATAAAATTGTTCTCTGCTGGTGGATATTCTCTGAGTCACATTGATCAAATGACTTATGAATTATTTATTCAGCTGTGCCCTTAACCTTAAAAGTGAGAATTATTGATTTTGCTTCATAGATCATATTATGAAATCAAAATATAGGGAAAAATACCATGACTAAAGTGGCACAGAAACAGCCCATCTGTCCTGTAACAGAGAAAGAGGGAGAGTTTGCAACTGCAAAGTTAGAGAGTGGTTCTGCCTTCCCTGGCATCTCCAAAAACCCCATAAAGAGGATTATTCCTTTGAATCGCAGGAAAATATGTTTTGATTTAGATTAAAAATGTCAATATTCTACTCTCATTTCAAACAAAGCCACTGTTTGTGTATAAACCAAAGCTGAAACAAATATCCAAGAGAACAATAGCAAAATGAAGTGTTTATGTCACTGCATTAACAGACACGGTTGGGGGAAAGAGCACTCAAAGTTTAAAGAGAATTTTCTATTAAGAGCTGAAAATTTTGTCCTTTTTTTTTTTTTTAGCACTAAACTACACAGAGAACAGTAGATTTTGCAAGGGGAAGAAACAATAATATCAGAAGTCAAAGTTACAGTGATGAAAAAATAATAAATCCTGTTTCCTTCTCGTTAATACATTATTAAAAAGCAAACACGGGGGTTGAAGGTGGACAACACCAGGAGGTACAAAAAGGAGTGTTAAGCCCTTGAAATAAAACAGCTGGAGATTTCCCAGGGGGTTCTTGGTCCATTAATCTCCCTGTCATTCCCAACCAGCTTTTTCATATCTTCCTTGGACTCGGTGACAACAGGAAGCTCCAAAGGACTCTGGTTAAAATAACAGGTTACAAGGACAAAGCTCAGCCCTCAATGGCATCTGAGCAAAGAGTTCCTTGCAAAATTCAGGCTGGAAAATTTTACCCCCAAGTGCCTTTAAAAAAAAAACCAACTTACTTTAATTTTGCACCTTCTTTTGACTTCACAAAACCTGTGAAAAACACGTGGGTTTTTTATTTTTAGTGGCCTCACGCAGCAAAATTTGGGAATCACGGCTCTGAAAGTGTTTCCATTTCCAGCTCTCAATGGAAAATACCCCAAAAAAAAATATTAGGAAAAACTGTTATTCAGTGTGGGGTTTTTTAATATTTCCATTAATACCTGCCTTGATTCAAATTAAGCCTCAATGGCCCTGAAGGGAGGACTCAGCACTGATGACACCTTAACCAAATTTCCTGAATTCCTCTCAAATTTAGTGTTTATTAGGAGATACTTCGTGAGAATGTTATATAGGGTTTAAAAATAAGCCATTCAGTGATGTATGGGCTTGTCACCTCTATGGAATGGAACATTTCTGCTCACAAGGAACTTGGATGAAGTGTTATTTTGGGAGAAGAACTGAGAGCTTTTGTCCTCCGTCCCCCTTCTCTGCTTGGGAATAAAATCCGTCCTAGGAGGAATAAAAAAAAAAAAAAGTCCCCCAAAAATCAATATAAATATTTCTTCCTTCAAATCACAAATTAGATCCAGGTTTCTTTGAGAGCAATTGCTTTAGTGTGAAGCATCTCTATCAAATGAGATCTCAAATATCTTGTGTTTCCAAGCTTTTTGTGGCTGCTTATATAATACTTGTACTCCACTGGAAGAGTTATCCTCTGGACTGGATTTGTTGACATAATCCAGAGGTATCTTAGCATCATATTTCACATTTTGGAAGATATTTTGGCTCCATGTGCTTATTTGGTGCAGTGTGGGGAGTTGAGGTGTTGCATTTGACACGTAAACAGCTGTGAGTGATGTCCAACCTCGCAAATGAGGGATGCAAAGATAATTCCACCTCCCACAGCAGGACAGGAGAACTTCAAACTGAACTGAGGATGAGGAAACTACTAGAAAAAGGCTGATTATTTTATGTGCTGGGTGAAATTGCCTCATTGAGAGAACACTTCTCACTGTTCTGCATCTTAAAGACACTTGGAAAGTGTCACAGTGGCACAGCAGAAACGAGCAGGGCAAGCAAAGTCAGACTTACATCACTTATAATGCGATTTCTCAGCACACAGACATTGATTTTCCAGGCAGGGATGAGTAATTTAACAATAGGTATCATTTTGAATGTGCTGCCTTTTGTTTGAGATCATTTTCAGCAGGTTTGGGACTACCCAGCTACTGCATTTAAATCCTAAACCCACTTGTGGCAAGTGGACAGGAGGGCACCGTGCAGGACAATCAAACTTCAACCTTCTTTTGACAACTTGATTTGATAACTGATAACATTTGATAATTGATTTCTGAGATCTCAGCTCTGGGATGACCAGCACAGGAAGGACATGGAGCTGCTGGAGCGAGTCCAGAGGAGGCACCAAGATCAACCCACCCATAAATAAAGCAAAAAATAATCTTATTTGGTCCATAAAATATAAGAAACCAAATTGCTTCCCTTGATTACTTATGTTCAAGTGACACTGGCCTCTTCACAGCAGAATTTGCTGTTAAAAAAAAAAAATCTCATTTTGAATTCAGCTGTAAAGCAAAACCAATTGCATTTTTAGGAGCAAACAGGACATTCAAACTTGAGTGTAGTGGAAATAAACAGTAGAAGCTGTTCAGGCTTAAGGTCAACACATATTAACAATCAGAAAGCCAAAGCAAATTCCTGAGAAATGAAAACTCTAATAACTGTCCAGTGGTAAAGCAATTATGAAATTAGGACAACTCGACCAGAAAACCCTTTTGCAGCTATAAAGCTTTTGGAAATTTTTAAATTTTAATGTTTTGCTGTCGGATTTTCTTTCTGTGAAGAAATTTCAGAGAATTGCAAAATAAATGAGAAAAAAGACTGCAGGATTTAATTTTTTTTTTTTTTTTTGGGGGGGGTGTCAGAAATAGAAGAGTTTTTTCCCCCTAAAGCAGGAGTTATCACTAAGTGGAAATGAGCACATTTTCCAGTTTATGATGCACCTGTATTTAAGCTTCTGAATCAAAATGCTGCTGTTGGGAGTTGTACCTTCCTTCCCCTCATTTTAAATCCCTTTGTCTCTGGAGCAGGAATTACTTTCTTTTCTCTCTTCCAGGTGGAAAGGAGGCCAGGAGGAAAAAATTAATCTATTCAAGAGTAGCAGAATTTGTCAAAGCTTGATCTATGGCTCACTCTGCCTCGAAAAAAACATCATTTCATAGAAATCTGATGTGGTTTTTTTTTTCATTACTGAGGCAGCTCTCTGTTTAATAACAGCATTCCAACGTGTTATTGATCTGTGTATTGGAACAATTCTTACCATTCACGGTGTCACATGGATATAATACACATTTACCAACATTCTCTACAAGGTCAAGGCCATGCACATGGAATGGATAAAGAAATGAAACATAAGGCACATTCTATATGGTCTTACACTGTTCAAAGCTGAGAAATATTTAAAATGCAAACTATATTTACCAAGCAAATACATTCATTTAAATCATAACTCATTTGGGTTGTGTCTAATCTATTCAATTTTTTTTTTTGTATGATTCTGAACTTAAATTCAGATGTAGAATATTAAGACCAAAATAAATCTGAAACATCTTATTGACTTCAGTCTGACCCCTCTGGACACACCAATGCAACTGAGAAGAGAATTTGCCCAGCTGAAGATAATTCCATGCTCAGTTTTTACGTGAAAGACTTAAGGGTCACCACTTTGAACAACTTGACACTAAATACGATGAGAGCTCCGGGAACCAAAACTCTTCCACGAGGGACAGATGCTCCTGTTATCTCTGCAGGGAGAAAAGAAGCCCAGAAGGGTTTGGGTTGGAAAGGACCTTAAAAATCACCCAGTCCCACCCTCTGCCATGGGCAGGGACACTTTCTACTGTCCCACGTTGCTCCAACCTGGCCTTGGACACTTCCAGGGATCCAGGGGCAGCCACAGCTTCTCTGGGCAACCTGTGCCAGGGCCTCCCCACCCTCCCAGCCAGGAATTCCTTCCCAATATCCCATCTAAACCTCCTCTCCTTCAGCTTAAAGCCATTCCCCCTTGTCCCATCACTCCATGCCCTTTGGAGCACCTTCTGCTTCCTCTCCAGTGAGCGTTTCATGTCCCTGGGCTGCACCTTTTGTTGTGATTCTCACTCCCTCTTACTGTCTGATCTTTCCAGTGGGTAAATCTGGTCTGGGATTATTGACAGGGGACCTGCAAAGTGAGGTGGTTCAAAGCCATCTTCCACCCAGCCCATCCCTTCATGGGTGCATGAATATGGAGCCATTTTTATAGGAGAAAACCCTCTGAGTTTCCCAGATCAGCCTAACAGAGGTTTCCTGTTCTTGTAAACAATTTTGGAGCTGTAAATGCCTCTGCTGTGAATCGATGCCTCTCAGGTACAAAAAGATATATTGTCACAGGATAATATCTCTCCCTTTCTTTTCCTGCCTTTTTTTCAATACTGTCAAAACAAATGCTTTGCCTGAAAATAATTCCTGCAATATTTTGGAGTCCCACTCGTTCCACGAGTACGAGCAAGTCAAAATTAAAGGGATTTGTAATCGCAGAGTCAAACCCAGGAACTGAGCGTGAGGCTCGTCCCATCCCAGTGCTTTGTGTGAGGGGAATCAGCTCCTAACAGGAGAAAAATTGCCCATTTGGGATGCTCCAGGTGACACATTAGACAGAAACATTCAGACAATGCAAGAACAGGATCCCTGCTACGAGTGAAAACAGTTTTTGCTGCTTGTAGAAGTTAAGAGGAATCAATACCCAAAAGCTTTGTTGCATGACTGTGTTTCCTGGAATGATTCCAGGTCCCTCCCATCCCACCAATTTTCCCAGGCAGTTCTGAGCCTGTTGTCCCTCTGACATGGCTCTTCCATGGGCATTTATAGGATCTGCTTATTCCACTGCCTTTTGCCCTTTATTTATGTCTAATGCAGAATTATCAGGTGTCCCTGGGCTGTAACTCCTTCAAAGAGAAACCAGATTATTTCAAAATCAAGGGGCAATCTAAGAGTTTAGTCTGGGGCATTAAATGAGAGTTTCCCATATGGAAGGTCGTTCATGATTAATAAATTCCTTGGAAAAATGGGAAAAAGAAAAAAAAAAAAGCCAAGGAGAATGGATGAATTAATCTCAGAGTTCAGATTGGTGTGATTGCAAGGAATCAAAGCAAAAACCATAAGTAGGTAGAAAAATAGAGACCTACCCAAGAAATTATGTTGCTGTGAGAAGTCTCAGACATTAAAATGTTTTAAAATGGTTCTGCAGTGCCAAAGCAACTAAAGAAAATGTTTAACCAAATTTGTCTAGGCAGGGTCATTTTTTAAAAATGGTATTAAAACACAAATCATAGCCCAAAAGAACGCCTGTAATTTCAGCAGATGATTACTAACTGCACTAATTAAGGAGCTTTAATTGACTCCATCGAAGTCAAGAGACAATTCGTGTGTATATTGCTGCAAGACTCAGTAATCATCATTTCTGCAAAGTAACTTTTAAATGAGTTATCCTGCAGCTTTTATCACCCAGAGAGCTGCTCTCAGTCCTTGATTTGCAGATCCCACGTGGCCATGGATTGCTTTGGAGGCACTGAAGGTAACCAAGAAAAGCTTGTTTGCTGTCAATGCACCTTCCCTGGAATCTTCCAAGGCTCCCAAAATTGAGAAAGATAAGAGAAAAGGGGACAGAGGGAATACATTTTTCCCGCTTTATTACTTTATTAAGCTTCCTAAACTTCTGAGCACTTTCAAAATATCAAATGATACCTTCTTGCTTTCCCCTGAAGAATTCCTGTTTTCCTGCCCTTCTTAATTACAGAGACAGAACATTAAAAATTCATTTAAATGCACAAACCCCAAACATTTTAACACTTGCAACCATTGCTTCTAAAAAACAGGTTTTGTGCCTTGGAACTTGACCAAAACTTGGTTTTGTAAGTGGGCAACTGAGGATCACAGAAAAGTTTGGGCTGGAAGGGACTTTAAAAGGGGTCTCATTGTATGTTAAAAAGGGGTCTCAACCCCATCACCTAGTGCAAGGGGTTGGAACTGGATGATCTTTAAGGTCCCTCCCAACTCAAATCATCCTAGGATTCCATGATTTATCCCTATAATGCTTTTGTTTAAATTGAAGCCCAACAAGAACAACCAGTCCCTCAACTTCCCATGCAATCCTTTCATAGATTTTCAGCCTGTTGCTTTATTGACAATCTTTTCCTCCAACCCAAACACACTGAGCTTTCCTGGCCTCCAACACCACAAACCTGTCATTCTTTGATTTGCATTCCCCACCTCTCTTATTTATCTTCCTTTTCATAAATTTCACTCACAAAAGCTTAATGTAACTTTTCAGATGTGACATTCCCAGTTCAAAATTGAAGGGACTGTATTTTGTTTTTTTCATTTATAGCCAGGGTTTGCTCCCCCCTCCTGTCAGTGAGTTGCAGAGCCAGAAGGTCTCCCCTGAGCCTCCTTTTCTCCAGGCTGAGCACCCCCAGCTCCCTCAGCTGCTCCTGCTGCTCCAGTCCCTTCCCTGGACACACTCCAGCCCCTAAATACTCATCCCTGTATCCCCCCCTCCATGTGCAGCCTTTCCCACTCCAGGAGTTTGGTGCTGAGCACTTAAGACAGCCCCAGGTAGATGTTTTACCCCACAACCTGTTGGAGAAGAGATAACTATCTAAAGAGTTAAAAAAAAAAATACATTTAGAAATTTTCACTCCCAGAAACCCCCTTGGGTCTCACCTGGTTCTGCAGATTCCTGCAGTTCCCCGGGGGAGCACAGTTGAACAGGAACCATCAACTCCAGGCAAGTCCCCCCAGGGCTTCCCCAGGTGTGTGGGGATGAGGATTTAGGTGATGGCATTTAAATAAATCTCTTGCCAAATCAGTTCTCCTCGAGCAGCCTTTAATGCAGGTTCAGCTGTGACAAGGGAAGATAAGGTTGTTCTCAAGTCCCTAAAATGCAGTCTCATGTCAAATAAAACCAAAACCACGGTGCATATCAAAAAAACCTTGTAAAGGAGTGATTTTACACAGTGTGGGAACACTTTATGCTTAAGAATCTGATTATAAACAAGGACCCTACGTTTCTTTGTGCTGTAGTTTGTACCAGTCCCTGTCCTGGCTACAGAGATTTACACCACCTTGGTGCCTGCAGTGTGTCCTCTCCCATTCCTCTGAGTGAGCAAATAGACTTCAAATACACATCAAACATACATCATTTCAGAAACCCCACCTCGTGGCAGGCACTGGGAATCGACCTCCTGGAGATTATCAACACTTCAGAGCTAATTCTGGAGGAGGGGAAAAAAAAAGGTTGAAAAAGTTGCCAAAGTTTTAGAGCTCTGATGAGAACTGTCATTGAAAATTTATTTTTGTTTGTTTGTTTGTTTGTGAATACCAAACATTTGTTCACTGGGTTGTTTATTTAAGGAAATAATTATATTTGTGTGTGTGGTGCCTTTGCATGGGGGGGGTGGGTGCTGGATTGAGGATGGTTTTGGCACTTTGGGAGCCGTGACAACCCAAAAAGTCTTGGGCTGCTGCAGCATCTGGAAGGTGCCACCAGAGGCTGTGAAAGGCTCCAGGACCTGCTGGGCTCTGGCAGAGCTCAGGAATGTGGGATAATGTACATGGGAAGGCAAAGGTGTTGCAGAAGCAGCAAAGAACCAACATCTGTGGTAGCTCCTTTGCCTGGAAAATTAAGCAGTTTTATGCCCCATAACTCGTTTTTCAGCTCCTTCTGCAAGTTATTGTTGGAGAAATATTAAAACTGCCTCATGCTTGGGAAAAAAAGAATGGCTTTAAAATCAGAAATAACTCGGAGGATTCACAGCAACACAATGTTCTGAGCACCTGGAAAGCCAGAAGACAACGCAGAATGCAAGGATTTCCTTCCCTGAGGAAAAGGAGCACAGAAAGATTAATTCAACGGTGTGAAAACACCGATCATTCCTGTTTTCAGCTGGTTCATCCCTATGTCCACACTTGCACTCAGAGATCCATGTGAACAACCACTTCTTGATTTCTGCACCAAAGTTACTTCCCTGCCTCCTCAATAACCAGGGGACAAAGGGAATGTGCCTTTTGCAAGGCACAGTAATTCTGGCTCACTGCTCTGTGCTGGTTCTCAGCTGGATGTCACTTCACATTACCAACTTCTGTCCAAAGTGCAACACGAGCCTCACAGACCAATTTCTGTCCTTTTTTTAATACTCCTGCCTGCACTGACACTGTATAAATGAGTACAGATATTGTCTTAATGTATTTAGGGAGACACACATCTGAAAAAAAAAAATCATCTTTCTTCTTCGCTAGCAATTAAATCCCATTCTGACCTAAAATAAACATTCAGACTGGAGGATGAGCAAAGAACGTAAAATTTGGCTGAGTAATGAGTAAATGGGGGCATGAACTACATATAAATATTTGATGAATGAGCTGAAGTAGGAAAAAAATTATGTGGGGTGATGTAAGGGGGTACAGCTTAAAGGGATGGGTCTTCTTGACCACGAGGTAGTAGATTGTGGAATAAGATTATGAGATCAGTTTGTCTTTCATGAGAAGAAATATAAACACTATAATGTAGATAATTTAAGATATGGGGCTGAGGTGATTTTTCATCTCCTTAAGTGGGTTCTATACCTTTACAAAGGGCAGATTTGTAGTGTTTGCCCTGGGCTAAGGCTCTCACCTAACTGCAAAAATGGATGTGCTGGATCTTTTTTACCTTTGGATTTGTCTGCACGTCCACATTGTCAGATAAATATCAATAAATAGATGATACATCTGTGTTTAAATACATAATTTGTATATATTCATGTAAGGAAAGACTGGACATGACACTCAGTGCCATGGTCTAGTTGACATGATGGTGTTTGGGCACCGGATGGACTCGATGGACTCGAGCTCAGAGGTCTTTTCCAACCAATTGTGTCATACATAAATATAAATATACAACTTGTGGTGTGCAGAGAAGAGGGTTCTCAGGACAAGCTTATTGAGATTCAAAGTACAACAGACCTTTTTCCCATCAGATGAACAGCAATATTTCCAGGTAAATTTGCATTTCATAGCCAGGGGCATCGTTTGCAGGTGACTGAACAATCAATTAAAACAGCTCAGGTAGGTTTTTCTGTAAGGGTTTTTGGTTTGTTTTTTTTCATATAACCAGGTCACTGCTGCTTATTCACATGGTTTGGGGCATTTTAGACATTAATAACACAAAGTTTTCCTCAAGATTTCTGGTGCTGTCTCATGGATTTACATTTTGTTTTGCCCAAGCTGATGGAGGACCAAAAATGCACCTTCCAACAGCCTGGGACACTGATCAGCCTCAGCAGGGTTATGGATCTGTGCTGCTGTGACCATTTTTCTATATCATTTATTAAAATTTACCAATTAAACGCAGACAACGAAGCCATCACAAAATGTATCCAGGGTGACTCCATGGCCTGGATTCCTTGGACTTTGGATAAAGCGAAAAACGAGTCTTTGGACTTTGGACACGGTGAAAAATGAGTCTTTGAGGGTGATAAAAAAACTAGGATGGGTTGCCCAGAGAAGCTGTGGCTGCCCCATCCCTGGAAGTTTTCTGTGGCTATTTCCAATTTCTCTGTCATGTTCAGCTGCATTTTTTCATCAGCCTCACCTTCCAGCTCCAATCCACTGCTCAGTGGGAGCCTGTTAAACAGCTCATGAACTCCACAGCCACGGCTACCACAGCTCCCATTTCCAGTAGTGATTAATAACTGTTTTTTCTTGGCATAGATATTTTTAGTTGCCTGAACAAATGCTCTTATGCATAACAGGGTTCAACACTTTTATGATTGAGCTGCCTTTTTTTTTTTTTTTATGGTTAGATACTCAATCGTGGAATAACAGTTTTGTCACTAAAGCTGAGTCAATCATCCTAAAAAATACATGGTTAGTGTTTGGGTTTGTTTCTTTTTTCAGAAGCTGTTCATCAAACACTTGTAAATAATGAATGCATAACTTCTCATCAGACATGATATGGAAATTCAGGGCTCGATCCATCCAATAATTTATTTATCAGGAACAGTTTGAGCAGTGCATCAAAAAGCAGCAAATTAGTTCTCTATCAGCAGCCAATTGAACTTTCTGACTCTGTGTGGAAGTGTTTGTAAACCAGGGGCACAAATTGCTGTGGGTGAGAGGAGCTTTAGACAAAGTTTATTAGAGAAAGGACCCCCTTGCTTTCTAAACTCCTCCTCAGAGAGGAGCCTGGATCCAGTCTCAGCCTCAGACAGGCAACAGTTTAAGTACAACTTTGTCCCACAGGGTTAAAGATGGCCAGCTGGGTATATTAATACAAATGAATTATTTATCGTGACAAATGATCAGACAAAAGGTCTTAATCAGAATTATTTTCCGCAGAGTATAAAAGCTAAAACGCCTGGTCGTGTAATATAAAATAGGGTAGTGCACTATATCAAAGCAATTATGTCAAAGCAATTATGTCAAAGCTGGCAACAAGAAATAATCATTAATTAGAGGCTGATGTAACTCACCAAACCAAAGCTGGAGGGCAGATCTCGTTCTCTGAACCTCGAGGAGTGTCCCCATCACAAGGGAGAAACTCCACGCACTCCAGGAAGGGTTAAATTGGAGGAATCTGCTGGCATGGAAGTGGCCTGGGCTTTTAGAGTATAAAGGGATTGGCTTAGTCAAGTCCCCAGGTCAGTTTAGCAGCTCATCTGCCAGATCTTTGCCTCACCATCATGATATTAACTTGGGATTGATGAGCCAGACTGGTTTTTAGCAGAATTCAACACCAAAACCTTGCAAAATAGGGCCTTGTTTGAGTTGTTTGACCACATTCCAAGAGCAGAATGTCCTGTTTAACACACACACACAGAGCCCAGGAAAAACCAAGGTTTCCCATCCCAAACTCCCTCACATTTCCATCCAAAAACTCTCCAAACCCAACAACATTCCATGGATGTGTAATCTTTGCAAACCCTTCCCGTTCAGTTCAGTATCCCAATGGTTTCCCTGGTTTAAGACACAACCTCTCTGATTTATTCAAGCACCACCTCCAGTTTTGCTGTGGTGTGGCCAAGGTTCAGTTCTCATTTTCATTATAAACACTTGCAGTGGCTTGGAATAATTTGTTGTAGAGCACACCAAGTGTCTGCTTGGATGCCTTGGATTTTTCCTCCCTGCAACTGATTTAAATCTTAGAGGACATTTTGTAGAGAGGCCAAAAAATAAAACTACATCTCTTTATATATATATATATATTTCCTCTCAGTAGTTACACTTCAGAAGGAAAACAAAAAGCTTTTCAATATCAACTATTATTCAGTTCTCACAAAAGCAATGGGAAAACAATACAGGGCATGGAAGTTTTATCAGCAAAATAATTCAGGTTTTGGATGGAGTGATAATAAAGTATATTATGAAGGGTAAAACTATTAAATCAGTATATTAATACAACTTTTCTAGGGATTTCAGGGTGTGTAATCTGCTTTCTAAATGAGAGCAACCGATGTCAAACAAGATTTATTTCACAGGTGATTAAAAAGATCAAGAAAGTCAGGCTCTAAATACTGTAATTTAGGTATTTTATGTGCAAACCTTCACTTAATCCCTCTGAAGTCCACCAAGCTGCCTGTGTATTTATTTACTTCCCATGAAAGAAGGATTTCTTTCTTATGTAAGGAGTGGTCAGAAATAGGGAAAGAGTGAAAGTTTCACAGGTTTGGATTTTCTCTCTGAAGAGCTGGAGTTTGTCCAGCTGATTCCAGGAAGAATTGTCAGCCTTCAGAACTCTGTGATGCAGATGCTCTGCTTTATTGATCTCAATTTAATAATTAAAGCCTTGTCCTGGCATTTACAAAACAGAAGCATTTAAAGCCCCATGATTTAGTTATGTCATATGTTGCTCTAGTAAAGCAATCAAGTGAATCACTGGGCACTCAAATATGCAATGACATGTCTAAAACTATTCCCTTCACAGTTCATGAGGGGAAAAAGAAAAAGAAAAAAGCTGGAATTGAGAACATTTTTGCAAATCAAACATCTCAGTTAAAAATGTCAGTCCGTATCAACTGAAATATTTTATCCCGGATCTGACAAGTTTAAGTAAGATTTGTATGTCTGTTGGGTCAGGTTTGAAACCAAAATTAATTCTGGACCCGAAAAAAATCAGATTGCTGTCCTTTACAGAATGTCAGAGCATCACCCTTTTGCAACTCTGCTGCCAGAAAAAATAATGGAGAGAAGGTAAAAGAAATGGAAATTGCCAAAGCAGAGGCTTTTGTGCAAAGAGTCCAGAGATTTTTTACTTTTTTTTATGTGACAGAACAAGGGGGAATGGCTTCAAAGTGACAGAGGGGAGGGTTAAATTAGATATTAGGAAGGAATTGTTGGCTGGGAGGGTGGGGAGGCCCTGGCACAGGTTGCCCAGAGAAGCTGTGGCTGCCCCATCCCTG
>JAWWLV010000011.1:2040511-2050643 GCA_035041135.1 Platyrinchus mystaceus | reverse complement strand
ATGAGGCCCTGGCACAGGTTGCCCAGAGAAGCTGTGGCTGCCCCTGGATCCCTGGAAGTGTCCCAGGCCAAGTTGGAGCAACCTGGGCTAGTGGAAGGTGTCCCTGCCCATGGCAGGGGGTGGAACTGGATGATCTTTAAGTTCCCTCCCAACCCAACCCATTCCATGAAAGAATCACGAGTAGTTCTTCCTCCTCAGTGTTTGAACAGCAGTCTTTCCATGGGGAAAAATATAGATGTTGTTGCTATTTCTGAATCTGTGTGTTACCCTTCCAACTGACCCTCGTGTGATGGCAACAGGAACAAACATATGGGGAATATATTTGGCATTAACCTGCCTGTGCTCCATGGCAGAAGGTCTCCAGGCTGCTCACCACCACCATATGCTGGAAGCCAAACAGAAAACATCAAGGATTTCTAACTCACAAACGTCTCCACAACATTTAAAACCATATGGCACAATTATATTTCTTACCAGTTATTTACTCCAAGTGTCTCCAGCCTGACAATCAGCCTTGCAAAACACAGAGCAAAGCATATGTTGGATCAGAGAGGAGCTGGACCACAAGTGACATTTGCTTTGCAGAGATACGACACATTATCATTATTAATATTATTATTATTTCCCATTTTTATACACATTTCAAGGCAAGTGTGAAAAAGAAACCAGACCAACAACACAAATTAGGAAAATCAAGTCCCCTTGGTAATTTAATGGGATGCCAGAATAACAAAGAATATCTTGTTGTTTATTTGTTCAGATTCATGAATTTAAAAAAAAAATTAGAGGGAACACAAAGAGTTTTGGATACAACCTTTTCATGGCAGCAATAAGTTTTTGAGGAAATACATTAATCTTTATCCAATTCTATGTTAAAAGCAAACAAACAATAAAACTTAATAAATCCAAGTAATCTAAAAATCAATAGAAATTTGGTGCAGGGTGGAAAAATCTGCCCTTTTTTTCATGTATTAATAAGGTCAGTTAATATATATTTCACATTTGCTGATATTTTCAGGGGCATCCAAGAGCAATAACAATAATAATAATTCTGCCTCTGGTTTCACAATTTGTATTTCTCTGTGGCATCAGTTTCTTGAGAGAGCTGTGCACACACAGTAGTTGTTCAAATCCTGGGATGGGGATGACAAAACACACACACCACTTATTTAAATACTAGGATAGGGATTAAAAAGGCCCAAAATCAGAGGTACAATAAAAAGAAACAAACAACAACTCCAACTTATCCAAGCACTGAAGTTTTAGAAGTCATTTTTCAAATGTAAAGAACAGAATAAATAAATTCTTTAGGCAAATCTCCTTTAAACTGGGCTAAAATACCTCGGTCTACTGAAGCAGTTTGGAGCCTTTTAGGTCCAGATCCACCCTGGGACAGGATTTTAGACAGAGAAGGAAATGAAGACATGGAAATTCTCCAGGAGGACAAACAAACAGCTCCGTGCCTGCTCACTTTGCTGCCCGGATCCCTCATTCCTCACGATCTAATCAAATGTTTATCTTGACATCACCCGGGAAAATTGAACTTAACCAAGCCCTGAACCAATTGAAACGTCAATTCCTTTGATTTAGCAGGGGGAGCAGATGCATCACAAATCAGGAACTCCACAGCCACTGCACCTCAGAGGCACAGAGGAACCACAAACACGACTTCACAGTCGTGCTCAGGAGCAGATGCAAAGCTCAGGGCTCTGATGTTACACCAGGGTTTGATTTTTTGGAAGCATCCAAAGGCACCTGTGGGCACCAGCAGCACCAGTGCCTCCCAGTCCTGAGGGGTACAAGAGACCCCACAGCCCGAGGTGGCTCCTTAGCACCCAAAGCTCAGTCCTAGAAGACAAGTCCAAAAGAAAATGTGTTTTAAAAAAACCACAGAGCAACGTGATTTGTGTGAGAAATGAAGCAAATTAACCCACGGACGAGAAAAAGCCAAAAGGGATCACATAATAATCCCAAGATTTTCAGCTCCTAAAGGATTGGGAAGAGGAGCAAACCCTCCCCAGAGCAGCTCGTGCAGTAGCAGGTGGTTATCCCTGCTCCTGATTCCTGAAGAAGTGTGCAGGTTCATTCCAAAAGTTATTCTACACCTGTACTCAGATCCTGTTAAACTTTTACAGAAAATAAAATGATAACAATTATTTGAATACACCAACCTGACTCCAGCAGTTCACAACTTACCACTCACACAGACTGTGAAGGAAGCACCTTGGAATAATGACTCTTGCACTAGTCAATCCCAGAAAACAACCCCAAGAGAAAATCTATTCCAAAAAGCCAGAGCAAACTGATTTGTGTGAGAAATTAAGCAAATTAACCCACAGACAAGCTGAAAGTGATCACATAATTATCACAAGATCTTCAGCTCCTAAAGGATTGGGAAGAGGAACTAACACTCCCCAGAGCATTAAGAAATGCCCCTGAATTCTTAAGAGGTGTGAAAGTTCATTCCAGAAGTTATTCTACATCTGTACTCAGACCCTGTTAAAATCCTGGGGCAAATAAAATGATGTAATTATTTGAATACACCAACCTGACTCCAGCAGTTCCCAGCACATCACTCACACACACTGTGCAGGAAGCAGGGGATCACCTTGGAATAAAGATGATGAAAGAAATAACAATTCAAGCAAGATAAACTCATCCACAACCAACATTTAAAAATACCAATAGCAGCAATTTTAGCCACTCCCTGACCCAAATCATTTTTATGAAAGTTCATGGTGTGAAAAGAAAATGAAGCTTTACAACCTCCCTGCTATTTATAGTCTGTGTATATTCACTGAATTAGAGATAAACCTGTAGCTGTATTAAGAGATCTTCTTTCAGGGATATAAAGAATGTTTGTTCATAGGAAAAAGAAAGGTGAATGGAGCCAGGAGGCACAGACTGGCATTTTTGGGAGCTGGACCAAAAGCAAGAGAGAGTAATAACAGTTATCTATGAGACATAAGTGCCACCTTGTGATGGAACACGGCAATTCAGGGGGGGCTGGGGCACAAAACTCTTGGTTTATAATTGTCTCCCCCTCCCAAGGCATCTTCAACCTCTGGAGGAAAGATTTCAATGATTCTTTTTCATAGATTTTCAAGAGAAGGTGGCCCAGATTCCCAGATCAAAGTGAGAAACAAACCCATAAACATTTCTGATCCTTAGGAATCCTGTGTGCGATCAACTCCTGAATGAGGAGGACGTGTTGTGCTTCACTATTCTATTAATCACCAATTAACCCTTAATTAGCAACACCACATCAAAAAAAATAAAAGAAAATATATCTTGAGAATACTCTTTTTCTCAGACAATTTCTGTGATTACCCCAAATATCACGTGGTTATGTGTGGGAAGGAACAGTCCTTCCACTTACAAATAAAAGCATTGAGAGGATGTTGAGGTGGTCAAATACAGAATTTAAAGAAGATTATACTCCCTGTCACACATTATGAGAAATTGCATTAAGAGTTTAGGAAAGTTCTACCTCTGTATTGGAAATTTCGTTTTGCACATGGAGGCCACTAAATCAAAAACACTCATTAAATTATTGTGAATGAAATCCTGAAGAATTTCTCATATAAATAATGTTTTTATTCCAGATTTCAGTGGGAATATGCTCAGCACATCTGGATTTCCCAATTTTCATAGACATATCAAGTTCCACTGGTCCTGTCATCCAAATCCAAGTATCTGGATGTGATTAATCAATACAAAAATAGCCACAACATGACAGGAGAAGGTAATGAAGATAAACAGTGAAAATTATATGACAAAAGAAAAGCCATTAAATTAGGTTCCTATTTTTGAATGCAATTTCTCTCATAGAACAAATATTCAAGCATTAAGATTTTTATAAGATAATTCAATACTTTAAATTTACTCTTGTGTTAAGAGTACACTTAGTATTAGATACTTAAGTGAATTAAAAGGGCAAAGAAGAAGGACAGAACAGCAAAAAGGAGAAGCAGAAAAAACTGCTGTTAAAAATATAAGGTAATTTTACTCAAAGTTCACTTCTTTTAATACAACTTTGGTCACTCAGTTCCAACCCAGACCTTTGAGCTGGTTGACAAGCACATGATTACTGGGAGAAGAGACCAAATCAGACTCAAAAGTAGTTCAGAAGTCAACTTGTTTCAGGGAACAAGAGAAAAACCTGGAAATAAGGAGCCTGATGACTTCAAAGTTAGTGGCACATCACGTGGATGCTCCTCATTGGCAGCTTTTAAATAGGAAGACATTTAAGGTTATTTCTATCAAATAAGACATTGCTAATTTGATCCATCTGCTCTGTTGAATCCAAATTACATACCTGTACAAGCCCATGAAAATTCAAAGTAATGCAATTATCATTTCAGGATTATATAGTCATTTTAGACTATATAAAAGTCTTCCATCACCATGGCATTTAGACTTATCCTTTCATGTTCTTAGAATAGACACATTCCTATCATATATGCATCCAAAAGTAACTTCTGCCCTTTGTCTGTAAACAAGCTTGAAGATTTCTGCCTGTAAATATATATATATTTATTTAATTATTTTTTATCTCAGGAAAAATTACTGCATTAAAATATTTATAAAATTTCTTATGTGGTTGTGTGCATCTCACTGGCACTTGAATTTTTAATTATTGTCTTAACCAAGGGTTAATAAAAACCAACCCAAAGCGAATTCCAGCAGAACTATAATGAGTTTTGAGGACTTTTATACATGATGAAGAAGCAGTAATTACATGGTCAAATCTACATCCAGGCTCCTTCCCCTCAGGCCAGGGAAGCAGCAATGAAGGAAAAGAAAAACCTTTTATATCTTGCATTATCTTTTTGGGTTCATTTTCTTGTACCCAAATCCGTGGCATAAGTGGAATTTATTGCACATTATCCTAAGTAATTAAAGATTTCTTTTACTCCTGAGAGTTTATAAAGAAGCATCTCAGTGCCATCCAGTAGCTGAAGATGAGCCAGGAGGTGACTGGGGACAAGGGATGGAGGGACAGGACAAGGGGGAATTGGCATTAAATTCCAAGATATTAAATTATTAGTTATTGTATTTATAAGATATATAAGTTATATACAGTTATATATAGTTCTAAGTTATTATTAGTTATTAAGAATTATTAGCCACAGGGTAAATCTTGAACAATGGAAACTACACACACGTGATATAAAATGATATAAAATAATCCCAGATGCTGAACACAACTCTTGTTGTCTCTTGTTCATAATGATAAGGTGCCACCTGATGACTGGATGCATCATATTATTGGCTCCAGAGCATCAGCTGGAGAAGCTCCTTTTCACACAAACCGTGTAAAACAGCTTTTGAAGCGGGTTTTTAGGAACACAAAGATGCAGTTTTAGCTGAGCTCTGTTGTTCACACACTGTCACACCTGTGTACCTGCCAATTAGCAATTCAAATGCTCCATCAGTTGAAGATTTGTCCTTGCTGCACCTGCACAGCCTCCAGAAAGAGGGGCTGAGATGTGGGCACCACGTTCTCAGTCCTCTTTCTTGTGCAGAGCTGCAGCTGAAAGCCAAGGCTATTACTGTGCTTACAAATTCCCTCCTCAGCTCTGCCCACAAGTGCTGATAGCTGTGTCACTTCCAGGAATCTGGGCTCTTATCTTGGCAGGGCTGTGCTGATCTGGAAGTTCATCCTTTTTCAGTCTCATAACGTCTGACAGCCAGAGGGAAAATTGCTTCGGTCGGAGAGCCGGGTGTTTTAAACTGCTGCCCGTGCTGGATGCTTGGGGTGTGCAAAGGCAGAGCAGAGCGAGGTGGTTTTCATTTAGAGGTGACAAAAAAACCCAGCTGGGGCTCGAATTTCAGGTTGTCACCCCTGCCACGGGCACACCCTCATGGCAGGGTGGCCTCCTCCCAAAATACAGTGTGGAGAAAACCTCCAGGATCACAAAATCCAACCCGTGAGGCACCACCGAGTTCACCGCTAACCCCTGTCCTCAAGTGCCACATCCACACATTTTTTGAGCACTTCCAGGGATGGTGACTCCACCACTGCCCTGGGCAGCCTGTTCCAGTGCCTGGCCACCCTTTCCATGAAGAAATTTTCCCTAATATCCAATCTAAACCTCTCCTGGCAGAACTTGAGGCCGTTTCCTCTCATCCTGTCACTTGTTACCCAGGAGAAGGGATCAGCCCCCACCCGGCTCCAAACTCCTTTGGGGAGCTAAAGAGACCAAATACCAGTAGAATTACATTGAGGACTATCTCCTATGGCCAAAGAGATGTTGTTTGAGCTCCAAAATTAACTATATCCAGAGCTATAAGTTTAGGTTCTAAGCTATAAGTTTAGTTCTCGCTCCACGAGATGTCAAAAGTCGAAGCTACTCTCATGAAAATATAGAGAAAAACAATCCATACCATAACTAAATTCCAACATAGAACTTTTGTTCAGGGATTCAGAACTACAGTAAAGCTGCATTTTGGTATTTGAACACATTAAAATCACTGAATGTTTGGGTTGGGAGGGACCTCAAAGCTCATCCTGTTCCTCCTCCTGCCATGGGCAGGGACACCTCCCACTGGACCAGGTTGCTCAAACTTCTATCCAACCTGGCCTTGGACACTTCCAGGGATGGAAAATACATTGTTTTAATTCAAAGGCATCCTGAAAAACAAAAAGTGCAGAAGCTGTGCAAAGAATTTTAAGTGCTAAACACAATACAGTTAACCAGGGTAGAGAAAGAAACATATTAATCCTCACCTTATCACACTCACCCACAATTATTGTCCTAAATCCCTGGACTAAAACAGGATGTGCTTCCATGCAGATATTCTGCTGCTGAGAATGATTCCTACCAGAAACACTCACAGACGGTATTCAAGCTACACAATTTGGGGTCCAAAAAACTGCTGAGGATGACGACTCCACATTAGTTAACCCAAAGATCACAGGGATACGACTGGAAATGAGAATTCCAAAGAGCAGGAGTTTTACTTGCTGATAAGACTGGAGCACGTGGAGACAAAACTCTGCAGTTCCAGTCGTCTCTGTAGTGCAAAACCTGCATAATAACAAGAGGGGTTTTTTTGGCAGAAGATGAGAAGAATCTTTCCCCATCCTGCAGAAATTTAATAAGCAAAACATTCCCAAAATAGCCTCCTGTGAGTTTTGTCTGGTCTGTGTTTCGTGACTGCAGTTGCAGCTCTGTGAGGTTCAATTGAGCACAGGCTCAGTTTTGAACAGAAGAGTCCCAGCAAGCTTGACAAATACAGCCAATTTTTATTTTTTATTCCTGCTGAAGTTTAGGCTGTTTTATAACTATGTGTTTAAAAGGTACAAATGAGCAGCCCACAAGGAGTGAGCTTTTAATTTGGCCTAGATCAATGTGATCCAGACAGCACCAGCAACACAGCTACTATCAAACTGGGCTTAAGAACAGATCAGTAACTCTTCTTAACCATCAGTATTTATTTGCAAAGCTTGCTGGAGTGTAAAATGGATAAAGCTGAAGCTCCCATAAAACTTGTGAGTTGAAGAAAGGAAGAATCAGAAAAATAATTGACTATAAATATGCCATATGGATTTGTCTCCTTTTTGGACGGTTTTTATGGGGTTGGTTGAGCTCTCAACATATAAAATTGAGAAATATTCCCTTTACACTTACTTTAGGAGGGGAAAAAAATAAAAATAAACCCCAAAATTGTTCAAGAAGTAAATAGAACCGATACCCAAAAGCCATAACAGAAGTATTGCTTAATAACCTACACGGATTTTAGATCTTTCCACATAACTTTGCCAGACAGACAATTCCCAGCATGGCAACACTGCTGAGATTTCAGGCTGCATCTCTTCAACCCCTTCAGAGCAAATTGTGGGGGCAGCTGGAAGCAAAAGTGGGGTTGATGCCCAGTTTTCCAGTTTTAGGAATCATTGCCCCTCAGCGTCAATGATCCACCCTCACCCTCTCACCTGCTGCAGTGCAAAGGGGATTTAAAAGCCTGGCTTAAAAATCCTAATCCCAAGAAACCCTCATTTTTAATTAGCCATAACCCTGCTGATTCCAGTAAAATGGGTTTTATTCAAACCCAGAAAATCCTCCAGCCTTCAAGCAGCAAAGCTGGAGGATTCACACACAGGGGCTGCCCCAAATCCTGCTGAGTCAGCACCACTGCTGGAGATCACTTGATCATTTAAGGCCTGTCATCATAAGCAAATTCCCCAAATCTTCCAGCCTTGTGCACTATCCAATAAGGAATTATTAGAAAAACACAGGGGACAGCACATAATAAACCCAGTATCTTGTTAACCGTCCTTAATCAGCAGTCAGATTAATCTATATTTATTTATCCCAATTAGATCATGAGCTGAGTGTTCATAAAGAACATAAAACGTGAAATTTCTACAAGTCAGAGGGCAAAGTAAAAATGTTTGCAGTATTTCCAACCCCCCAAAACGAGACTAAAGATCTCTGACCACCAATTATTACCTTTTTTGTCTGAAATCCAAGAACCAAGGCCTTGAGAGAGAGGATTGCTTTTGGTTTTCACTCATGTTTTTACATAATCCCCTCAAAAATAAACCACAGTGGGAAACATAGTAAAGCTGTGATAGTTGGATTTCAATCATAAATATATGAATTCAATAAATTCAATCATAAAATCATAAATATAAATAACACAGTGAGCAAAGACCCCCCTTAGGAGAAGGGAGGCCCATTAAAAACAGGGAATTAAATGTACATTTAAAATGTCTGATGTGCCCATTTGCTGACCTGGCCCAAGTGGAAATGCAGGAATTTAAATTAACTCCAATATTAAATAAATACAGGCAAGTTCCTTCCCAATCTCATCCCAGTGGGGAAACTGGTGGAGACAAACACTGGCCTGAAGGATCATGGAATCCCAGAATGGTTTTGGGTTGGAAGGGACCTTAAAGATCATCTCATTCCAACTTCTCAGCATTTCACTGTCAGTCCACAAAAGTCTCTACAGGAGTTGCCTAAAAAATGGGCTGGAAAATCAAATGTTTTCACTAAAAAGAGTGAAAACACAAACAAAAATGAGCAAGAGCTAAAAAAAAAAACAACAAAAAAAATCAAATTATTTTATTTCATAGAGTTTTCAACTTATTTTATGTTAAATGAAGTATTTTCACCCTCTAAAGTTGCAGTTCCAGCCACCTGGAGAGGAGCTGGAGCCTCCTAAACTCTTCATCTTCCCACACTGATAAAAGGAGTAACGACAGCGCAGCTGATCCGAGTTTTTCCATGGAAAACTCCATCTCCAATATCCTGCAGGACAAATCAACAGCTCCTGAACCATCATCTCCACGTGAATTACACTGGCAGGGTCTCCACCCAACACTCTCAAACCCACTTTGCTTCTCCCTTTGGGCAGAGGGACAAGAGCCATGGGGGGGAGGGTTTTGCTGTTTTGCTTACCTGGATTTTCTTTTTATTATTATTATTATTATTACTATTGTTATTTTGACTCAGAAAATTAAATTTAGTGAAGTTCATCCTCACAGATCGACTGCTTCGTGCTAAACGAACGGTGAGAGAGTCCTTTGCTGGTGCTTTCAGTAAATTAGAATTAGATGTTCAAGCCAATATTGAACTGACACAAATTAGATTTACCAAGCAAAATTTTCCCCAAATATAATCTTATCGAGCAAGGGCTGTATTTTGCACCTGTCAGAAAATGTTTATTGCTTTATTTCATTAGCCTGGCCTGTCAACCTTTAATTTTAAATTGCCCAGCAGAAGAGAAAAGGCATTTTGCTAAGAGAGAACTCACTTTTCATGGCAAGAAACATCAGTTAATATGGAATGAAGCACCACTGGGTCTGCAGGGTAAATTTTTTTTTGGTAGCTACTTGGATCACATTTTTTTCCAGATTATTAAAATAGTTAAAATAAACAAACTTCCCCCTGTTTGTAACAGAACATTGCAAGCCTAAATAATTGTAATTAAAGCAATAGTAACTTAGTTAAAGATATGTGGGGGTTTTTTTTTCAGTTCTTACTCTGTGCAAGATTAACCTTCCACCAAAAAAAACATGGGGTTTGTAGAACCCATTTAAGGGAAAGCTCAAAACAGAGACATAAAAACATTTTTATTTGCTGCTGCTACAGGAGATTTTTCATTTTAATGGAGGAAA
>JAWWLV010000011.1:2010202-2029059 GCA_035041135.1 Platyrinchus mystaceus | reverse complement strand
TATGCTAACTTAAGGCCTTACTTATGCTAACTTAAGGCCTAGTCATGTCAAGCAAAGCTACCACACATTCACTGGATTGTTCATCTGATTATCAAAATATTCCCACACTGCCATGGGCAGGGACACCTTCCACTAGCCCAGGTTGCTCCAACCTGGCCTTGGACACTTCCAGGGCTGGAGCAGCCACAGCTTCTCTGGGCAACCTGTGCCAGGGCCTCACTAACCCTAAATCCTGCAGTAATAAAGCAGGTCCCAGGGCTAAAGCAGAGCTCAGGATTAACACTGTCCATCTGTGCAGGTCCCAGGTCCTTCCTGTGCCCACAGCACTCCCAGCACAAGGGTCAGGTGTCCATCAGTGTAACACCCACCTCTCTGCAAACACAGTGTTTATCCACTCACCCTCCAGAGCTGGGCACTCTCTCTTGTCAAAGGGAGCTCAAGGGGCTGCATTTCCTTCGTAAATGTGATTGTAAATTTAACAACAGGGCTCCATTTCCTCCAAGTGACAGCAAGTGTTGTGTCCCCCTGCCAGAAATACCTGAGCTAAAAAACCCTCAGCAACAAAGTGAAGGGAGTTGGGTGATGGACAAGGAGGTGCCTTTGGAGCCCAGTATGGAGCAAGGGTGGAAACAGCAAGCTGAGCTGCTGGAATCGTGGATGGGGAGGGAAAAATTATAATCAGGAGGCAGGAAAACCACATTTATCCAAAACAGAGAAAAACTTCTCCCTCTGCCCCAGCTGGCAACAGTCACAGGCTGGTAGAAAGATGGAATGGGAGCAGCGAATAAGAACAGATATTTGATATTCCTAATGTTCAGTGTTCTGTTGATGTCATAAATATTAATAAAGAGAATATTTGTTCCAGACATATTGGCCATTTTTACCAGGCTTTCTGTAAATTGGGATTGTTTAAAATCGCTCCACTCATCAGGGGAAAATAGGATTTTTAAAGGGGCTGATAATGACACAGAGATGGAAAAAGAGCTCAGGGAGAGGGGCAGTTTGATTGGGTTTTGTCTTGAATTCACATCACTGCAGCTGACACTTGACTTTGAAGGGAATAAGTCCACGAATATAAGATCTAACAAAGTATTTCAGCTACATCAAATCCCAGAAATGCACACTGTATAAATGCAGAGAGTGAACACAGGGGCATATTTACACTGCTCTTCTCTATAGATTAAGTATATATTTTAAAAAGTCTGTCTTTTCTGACTTCAGCTAAGTGCATATGTCAGCCCCATAAAAATATAGCACAAGTATATTAAACTCTCCCCATCAAAGTCCTCCTTCACACAGAAAGCCCTCTGGAAAGTAATTGTTCCCAGGGAAGTTTGCCCATATAATTTTTGAAACCTTTTCTGAGGGTTTTATAGCTTGTCTGGGAGATTTAGAAGAGCTCTGCAGATCCAATGTCAAAGCCTTCCGCTGCAATTTTGAAATTTTACTATTTAATTTTAATTTCTGACAACCGGTAACACGGCGCTCAGAACAGACCCTCAAGATACAATCACAGCACCTGCAATAACACAGGAATTAAAAATGGTATTACTGAAAGGCATGAGGACTGGTTGGGAGGTGACACATGATTTCTACAAAGCCTTCCCACAGCCTCAGAGTTCAGCCAATGTAAAATATTCGGCAGTTCCAACACTTACGGACACTAATTGTTGTATTTTACTCTAACGTTGCTACGCATCATCTACAGAAAGTGCCACAGCACACTCTGCCCTCTGTCCCAGCATAAACCTGCTGAAACTGTTAGAAGTAAAAATTAATAATTCATTTTCCCTCAAATTCCCCCTTATTGTGAAGCTGTGTCAGGGCAAGTTTAGGATCTCAGGAGAAGGTTCTTCCCCCAGAGGGTGGTTGGGCACTGAACCCCCTCCCCAGGGCAGTGGGCACAGCCCCAAGGCTGCCAGAGCTCCAGGAGATCTCAGGCACATGGTGGGATTTTGGGATGGTCCTTTGCAGGGCCAGGGGATGACTCAATGTTCCTTTCAAGCTCAGGATGTTCTGTGGTCTAATGATATCCCACCAGAAAAATAAATGCTGGACACTGAGGCACAGCTGCACCTCCCTCAGCTCTGCTGCCTGCTTGGCTGCCTTGCCCCAAAAACCAGTGTTTGAGGCTGACTGCCCTTCTCAAAGGGTTTTTCCAATATCTGGACTCCCATCCAAACCACAGTTAACTTTGACTGATATCAGTGTCTACTCTGGCTTGATCTCCACTCTCCCAGCAAGCCCAAGAAGAGCAATGACTGCAGTTCACACCCCTAAATTTCTCTTTGTTTCTTCACAATCCCAAACTCCCCTTCATTTCTCACCCTAACAGATGAAAAGCTTCAGGCATGAAAAGCTCCTTAGCAATGCCCTGTTTTCCAAGAGCTCAGCACACTCCCAAACTAAAGATCATCCCTATAAATCAGACTTCCCTTTTTAATTGCAACGTCTCGCCGGGCCTTCCTAATAAATATTTTTAATCCATTAAACAAGTTCCATGAAAGCATCACCTTGGGCCCTGTAAACACTTCAGAGTTTAAAATGTGAGCCTGGCTCAGAGCTAAGAACCCATTTGTGTTTCCTGCTGGGGTTTCTTAGTTGACGTTGGAGACCTCGTTGGGTTTATCGACGTTTCGTTGCTCCCGGCTGCCCCTTGTGAGGAGCTGGGGCTGAACAGCAGCAATTCCCATCTCTGATGGGAAAGATATGGAAGGAATGGATTATCTGTAGTCTCCAACCACCCCTGGATAACTTGGATGACTTTGCTGGCAGAAAAACTGACGGGAAAACAAACTATCTCACGGAGGTTCAGGTGCCATCGCGGTTGGGACAGGGCTGGTTGGAGATGGCGTTTTGCAAGGCTCTCACTGTTGGGAGCAGAGACAGAAACAGCATCAAAGAACTCCCTCAGACCCTCAAGATACACAAAACTCGTTCTAAAAAGGTCAGGCTGATGATTTACTAACTCCTGGTCTAAACCTTGTGTAAGGGAACAGAGCTGAGGGAGCAGAACCACATAAAAAGATCATTTCTACTGCAAGAAGTTCCTGTAAACACCTTGGCCAGAGCCTGGGACAATGAAACTGGAAAGACACTCCTCCAGTTCAAACAGGAGGGAGGAAAATGGGACTCATCCCACATTTCCTTCCTGCCTTGACACAAAACCAACCATTTTGAAGTGTTCTTGTAAAGTAGTTTAAATGCAACACCTCAAGAAAAAGGCATCAAAATTCCTTCCTCTCTCCCTGTAATTTGTGACATTTGTGGAAAATTATCAGGTATAAAATAATATCCATAAACTCTTGGACATGCCAAATCTTCATATTTTTTTTTCCTAAGTGTCTTTATATTCTAATACATCACACTCACTAATCAGGCTCTTATATTTTGGGATTTTTGGAGCCTTGCTTATTCTGGAATCTTATCATAAAATAAGCACATTTAGAGAGGTTTTATTTCACTGCCATTTTCACGTACCAGCAAGAGTTTCCACACCTACTAGAAAACATTTTAGGTGGGGGGAGGGCTTCCTTTTCTTCCCCACAATCCCCTTTTTCACCCCAATTTTTCTAAGATCTCATGCAGAAAGATGGAACAATCAAGCAGATACAATGAGCTGTCCAATGGTCCTTCAAACTCCCCTAAACACAGATCATGTATAAAAACTGAACTCAATAAACAACCCTGCAACAGGAACCTCTGCAGTAGTTTGTAATTTTATAATTGAACTTTTTCCATTAATTAAAATCAGAGCTCAGGAAGGGGGAAAAGTTTTATCTTCCTATTTTATTCATAAAAATTAAGTCAGCTGCAGCAGCTCAGTAAACACAGCTTAGACCCTGAAACTCTTCCAAAAAATGGGGAAAAAAAGGAGTGTTGGCAGTTCTTTGCCAAAGTGAAACTTTCTTATAAAGTCTCCTGCTCTGTCTCTGAGGACCCTTTACTTGCAGTCAAGAAAAACATCTCAACAGAAATATCCTGAACCAGAGGATTTAACTGAAGGGCAGATAAATTTCTTTAACACGAGGATCCTGTGAGATAATGACAAGCAGTTGACCGAGATTTCTATAAGTATTCAGTATAAATGGCTTGGCTGACCTTTGCTGTTCCAACACCTATTCCCTCAACATTATTTTTAGGGATAAAAAGCCATGTTTTAATTAAAAGAACAAGTGCTTTGTATGGAGGGGTTGCTATTTCTTAGCTGATTAAACTTATTTTTTAAAAGGGAGCTGCACTTGTCAGGTTTTTTTAGTTCCTAGTTGTGCTTATCATGGAATCATTTAGGTTGGAAAAGGCCTCTAAGATCAGATCCAACCTTCCCCCAGCACTGCCAAGGCCACCAGTAACTCACATCCTCAATTGCCACATCCACACTTTATAAATCCCTGCAGGGATGGGGATCCACCCCTGCCCTGGGCAGCTGTTCCAGGGCTGGACAGCCCTTTCCAGGAAGGAATTTTTCCTGCTATCCAACTTAAACCTCCCCAGCCCTCCTTCATGCATCTCATCCACCCATGTCTCAGTTTGTGGATTCACACCCACAGTCCCAGCAGTCAAATCCAGCATAAAATCTGGCATGAAAAGCAACACATGTGAGGTACAGGAGAGGAAAACCCTGGAGGAAATAAATCAATAAGTAGGTTTCATTTAAGTAAACGTTGAAGGAGCACTGGGATTATTTTGCTGTTCCGTCCCTTTTCAGAATCACGGAATCCTACAATTGTTTGGGTTGGAAGGGATCTTAAAAACCATCTTGTTCCACCTCCTGCCATGGGCAGGAACACCTTCCACTAGCCCAGGTTGCTCCAGCCTGGCCTTGGACACTTCCAGGGATGAGGAATCCACAATATGAGGCTCTCACTTTGCCACTTCAAGAGAGGAAACCTTTGCAGTGCCCACCTTGTTAAATCAATTGAGAATATATTCCCTTTCCTAAGCTTCAGAATTTTTCCTGCAAACCTTTCACTTCCAAGCCCACGAAATCTGTAATTCCCAGCTGGATGGACTTCCCAACAAAGACCCAGGAGGTTAAAAAAGAAGGAAAAAAACCCTCTTAAACCAGCTACAAGCACTTAATAATTATGAGAAGATACATCCTTAATATTCCCCCATGCTGCTGAAAGCTGCTATCAGAAATCTGACTCACGTTCTCAGCAATTCCTTGGACCAGCTGCAGTCACTGACACGGACAAATTATCATGGAGCTCACCAAGGAATTTTCCTGATAAATATAGAAATCAAATAGCAGGTTTCAGACACTGAGGTCAATATTTACCAAGTACTTGATGCTCATAGTTCTCCTCCTTTCCTAGACAACAGGATGGGGGAGTGAGGATTTTTATATTTTTTTTTTTTTTTAGCAGGAAGAGAAAAATCAAGTTAAAAATAATATTAAAAAAAAAAAAAATCAAGCAAGACCAAAAATGTAGTGCCAGCTTATTAAATATTCAGCCAGTCTGGACCAGCTGCATGTGTCTTACTCATTTTGGCAAGTTTACTCCTCTCTGCAGAGATATTTATTTTTGCATTAAACATGCATTAAAAAAATGAAGTTAAAGGGTTTGACAGGCGAGTTTGGGGAGTTTAACAGGGAATTTCTTCCTCTGAAGTGGTTGCCACCTGACCACACACCATGGAAGTTTCTCCCCCATCCTCTCCAGAGGGATTTTTTTTTTCCCCACCTGATCTCCAGTAGCCAGGAATAGAGGCAGCTGTTTTCCTTAAGCATTTCATTTCTGAGGGACTGTTTGCAACAAACCTATTGGATTAAAGCTTTTTTTAGGGTGATTAAAATAAAAAAGAGAGAAATCTGTATTTTAATGGATTCTTTCCCTTCAACAAGGCATGTAAAAATAGTTACCTTGTGCATTAAGTGAGTTATAAAAGAACCTGCTATCATTTCATTTGCTTTTATAACCTTCCTCCACACATGATATCACATTATGCACATTATAATGAAAGCTGATTACACTGAAAGTTGTCAGGCAGCTGGGGGGTGTTCTCAGAACAGGGATCACTCCACATTTTTCCAAACAGCCTTGTCTTCCTTTATTTCCCAAACACAGCGGAGGTTCAACAGCCTCATTAAAGAAACTGTATTAACTGAGCAAGAACAGTAGGGAAAGAATTTTTAAATAAATAAATAAAAAAAAAAAAAGTTACAAGTTCAGGTTGGGTTTGGGGTCTTAGCCCTTGAGTATTTTAAAGTGGGTTTTTTTGAGGTGGAGTTTTTTTGTGGCTTATTTTATTTCTTAATTTTTATTTTTTATTTCTATCGTATTTTAAATTGAGGATGGGGTGGAAAGTGCTGCGTGTAATTCATTTGCATATCCATATAAGTTTCTCCAAAAAAAACCAACCAAACAAACAACAAAAAAAACCCCTCAAATTCAAATCATACTATTAGATTAAGCCTTAATTGATTGATAAAATCAGGTTACCTGGGCCCTTAGGGGTGGACACGTCCCCATTCAGCACCAACACACCCCGTGACAGCCCTGACACCTCCCCAGCAGGGAAAGTGCTTCCCTTGGAATGTTTTGCTGCCTGGGAAGTGAAGACTGGCAGATGTTCAGTCCTTCACTTGCCAGGAAAATTAGCACTTTGCCAAGAGCTCTGGACGGGGAGAGGAGCATCCCGGAGCTGCTGACAAAACACATCCCAGCGTGACAATGGCCCGCTGGAGACAGGAGCTCCTCGAGCTCAATCTGTCAACAAAGGCCAAGCAAAGTTGTTATTCAAGACCTCAAAAGTGTGTAATTACACTCGATTTACCACCCACCCCCAGCAGCTTCACCCAGTCCCCTCATTTACAGACCTTCAGTGGGAGGGGTGCCTTTCAAAATTCAGGATTTAATCATAAAAAACCCTCAGATTACAGTGGTTTTCAATCACTTTGTTTGTATTAGTTATACTAGTTATACTAGTTTGATTTTTATATATATTATATATAACATATATAACATATTATATATGTATGATATATTTATACCTATTGATATATCATAGAATCATAGAGTTAACTGGGTTGGAAGAGACCTCCAAGATCATCAAGTCCAACCCCACTGTGATTAATATACACATTAATGTACTCTAATATACTGATGAGAAAGACACCTAGTTTTTTGAGCTGATTTAAGTTATAACTTCAATTATTTTCAAGAAATCATCCTAAATTAAGGGTTTTTTCTCCCCCAATCCTTGTTAAACCATCCGAGTGGTTGCCACAGTAACTCTCAAACCTACTAAACTTCTATCCAATGTTCTGCACGTTTTGTGGTTTCACTTGAGACGTGACAAAGATGGATTTGCTTCCATATGTAAAGAAAACCCCTGGAAATACAAAGGAAGGGAAAATTGTGCCAAATCCTTTAGTATCGACACCCATGAAGCACCAAAACCTGCGAATTCTGAACGTTAAGGTGGAAGGAAGAAAAACATTCGACTTCTGACACAAGTGTTTCAGGCCGTTTCCTCTTGTCCCAGTAGGACAAATAGGAGGGGATCAAGCTCAACATCCTTATTTGCCCATCTCTCAGTCTCTCAAGCATAAAAATCATTGCCTGGAAGTGGTTTCAGTTCTCTTCCAGACAGGTTAACTCCCAGTTCAACAGCGCTACGTCCTAATCCAAGAATCCTGGAGGAATTTTTCTTCTGGTTTCCTCTTGTCATGGTGCTTCTACATGCTCAGGAGACAGGATCCAGATGGAATTAAGGCTCTTCCTGCACCAATACCAATGGCAGCTGTTGATGAGCAGCAGCTCCTGATCATGGAAATTGTGGTTCCTGCACTTCCCACCCAGAGCTCAACCCCTCCAGTCACTCAGGGAGCGTCTCCAAGCCCAAGTTCTCATCAAAGGCTGTATTTGCACAGTCCCCTGAAAACCCCATTTCACCCATAATAACTGGGAATGGTTCCTCTAACTACAGACACAGCATAAAGGGGCAATTTGTCACCATCACCCTGATTTTTTTATTTCAGATCATCCTGTTTGGGTTTCCTGGTCACTATTTGAGGTTCTCCAATGCCACACGCAGCCCATAATCATTTTGAACAGTACTTTCTTTCTCTTGCTCGTCTGTTCATAATTGTCAGGTGTGAAATACAGCCCATCTCGGGCCAGCAGAGCCCCAATACAGGATTGCAGCTACATTTGTCTCTTCTATAAATAGCATTTCAGAGCAGACTGGGAGCGTTCGCCATGGAATTTGTACCACTTGAGCAATAAAACGAAACTCGTGTTGTGGAAACGGCATAAAAATACATATTTAACGACAAAATCTTGTCAACCCCAGCCTAGAATAGTGTAAAAGTCATCCTTTCCTTGCAAAAACATCAGGGGGAGTTATGCTGACCAACCTAACACGGATCAGGTGTTTGAAGGGTTGGGATCTGCAAAGCAGCTCCAAATCCTGATCCTCCCTGCTCATCATCAGCTTCTCCCACCAGAGCTGGTCTTCATCTCCAATAACAGATTAACAGTTAATTTTTGTCCAATTTGAGCCTATTGATTTTGGCTGTAACACAAGGAATGTCAAAGTTCTGGCAGGTAAAGCAAAACACCCAAAAAGAGAAGAAAGGGAGGATCGGGTTAAAGTGATACAAGTCAATAAAACAAAAAAAAAAAAACGAAACCAAAACGACCCACCCGAAACCAAAACGACCAAAACAAAATAAATAAAAAAAAAAAAAAAAAAAAAAAAAAAAACCAAAAAAGCAAAAAAAACCACAAAAAAAACCCAAAAAAAACCCACAAAAAAAATCACAAAACAAGCAACAACAACAACAAAAAAAACACACCAAACACATCAACCTCTTCTCATTTATGCATGTAAAAGGAAGAAACTGCTTATAATCAAGTCCTATTTATTCCCTATTTTCCACAATCTTCAGGAATTAACAGAATAAATGGAGAGCTGGTTTTCTCCTTTTCCCAGCAAGCAGAGTAAAACCCAGAGGAGAGTGGGGAAGGACCAAAATGGTAACTGAAGATTGGGAAATTAGGGGGGAATGGGACAGGGACAAAAGGAAAACAGGATGTAAAGCTTGGCTTCCAGAGAGTGTATTGGAGCTTTGGCTTCATCGTCTTCATGTGAAAACTGAAAGAACATTGCTTTCAAATTAGCTTTTGAACTCCAATAAACTGCTTTTTGCCCAGAAATGTATTTGCACTTCTTGGGTGTCAGGGTTGTTTTTTTGTTTTAATTAGAAAAATACATACATGCAGTTCCCACAGAGGTTATTTACAGCTCTTTTCTTTGGAAAAGCAGCAAATCCAGCAGGAAAGCCTTACTGGAGACACATGTGTGTCGTGTCCATCCCAGGGTTTGACTCCAGGGGAACACTAAAAGATCTCACCCTGCTGCCCACCCTTCTCACTTCGTTTAGGAGAACCCTGATGTTATGGACTAACAACAGCTCTGCAATAATTCCTGAGCACTGGAAGTTGACCTGGCCCAAAAAGTCCGCTATAAATGACCTATTTAGTTAGTTTAATAGAAGGGCTTTAGGAAAAACAGGAGGAAGATGATCCAAAACACGCCATTCCTTAAACTTCTTTAGGGATCCTTCAGTGCCAGAACCAGAGGGTGCTGCCCCTCCATAAAATCCAAAGGGCAATGCATATTTAAAAGGAAAAAAGCCACTGTAAACACTGTAAGGGCAGACTGGCAGTGAGTCAGGGAGCTCTGCCTGGAGCACAGAAACCAGGAGGAGTCTCATGGAGCCCGATGAACCCGAAGGAATCAGACGTGCCCTCAGGAAGGGAACACGAACATTAAATATTCGAGCTATAAATACACCTCCCTCTGGCAGTGACCCGGGACACACACTTGGGATAAGCAGGACAAACATCTAAAGGCTTTTTGACCTCCCAACAAGGCCCTGACCACATTCCAGACAGCCAGCAGGGACACGGAGGAGCAACAGCCACCATGAACTTCCCATGGACCAGGATGCAGCATCAACACTTCCCTGGACCAACAGTCCCAGGCTAATGGGGGAAAGGAAACGGGAGAAATGCCCTAAAAACGTCACCCCAGTGCTGCAGCAATAAGGGTGAAGAGCTGCAGGTCCATCAAAGAGCACTGTGGGGTTTGAGGAGATTAATATTTCTGTTTTGTTGCACACAGGAGGGAAAAAAAAAAATACAAGCTGACTCAGTTAGCATTTGCTTTGCACTTCCAGTAATAACTCACCTCACATTTCAATAACAATGTGACTTGTACTTTAAAAAGATGCTGCATTTTACTCCAGTAACTGGAATTTTCAGCATGACCTTCCAGAAATAGCAAAAAGCAGCTCTGCCCACCTTGAAGAAGTGGGGGAAAAATCGCTTCTGTAAAACCAGATAGGCCAGAGGATCTTGTGTCTCAACACCGCAGCTCCAAAACCATTGAAAGCTCTTCCCAGAAGAAACTCATAAATTCATGAAAAATTCCTTTAGTATCACCACGAGGACTAACATGAGTTTTGTGAATTATTTACTCGGCCCTCACAGTGCAGGAGGCAAGGGAGAGCTCGCAGCAACATCAGTGCTTGACACATGAGTCAGTCCTTCACTCTGGTTTCATCAGCCTGCTCATGTGCTCTCAAGTTTGCTGACCCATATTCTGGAGCTCATTGAAAAGAGCATCTGTGAAAAGATGTGACAATCTTGTCCACGTTTAACCAGAGCTGTAAACTCAGATCTCTTTTTTTTTTACAGTCTCTTCTCCTGTAGCCGCCACGAAGGTGACTCACAAAGAACATCCGAGATTTAATTCTGGATCTTCCAGGGCAAAGAGCTGGTAAATCATTGTAGTTATTGCCCACAAATAAATGCCACAGCTAAATGCACATTTTAGCAAAATATTGGTGTCTTGTCAGTCTTTCCACTACAACATTTTTAATTTATCGGTTTCATCAAAGTTTTTTTCAGGCAGAGAATGTAAGAACTCTGATCTCTTCAAGAAAGGCTTTGCCTACAAATAAAACAGCAAAACTCTTCCCCTGCTCTCTCAGTAGGGAAAGATGCAAAGGGAATGAATGGCCAGATGTCCTTCACTCTCCGTCACACAACAGGGAAGAGGCCACACAAGAGATGCCATGAAATCAGAAAAAGCTGAGAACTCGCAATTTTTCCCATGATTTCCCTGTTGAAAAAATCCTCTTTCCCAGCAAGATATGAATTTAAGAGTTTAGAAGGACAAGCAGCTGAATTTCCATTGAGTTCCTCAGCACCACCAACAGGCTTTTGCTTCTCTTACCATCATTTAAGCAGCATCACACAACCACCCAATTCTGGGCCCTCACAGCAGGGCAGAGAATTCAAGGACTTTTCCTTTTCACTACTATTTTGATAGTTTTCCTTCCTGGCTTGAAATGCTCTTTGATGTCACCCCATTTTCTTTCACTGCTGATTATAATGGCTTTAGAGATGAAAAAAAAAAAAAATAAAGACTTCCATTTCTGTAAAGACTTAAACAAGGGCTCTGCACTTAAAATGGGGGTGCTGCCACAGACCTGTGGAAGAACACAGTAGACTGTTGGAACCAGTCCAGAGGAGGCACCAAGATGATGAGAGGGATGGAGCAGCTCTGCTGGGAGGAAAGGCTGAAACAATTGGGAATGTTCAGCCCGGAGAAGAGAAAGCTCCAGGGTGACCTAATTGTGGCCATCCAGGACCTGAAAGGAGCCACAAGGAAGATGGAGTGAGAATGTTTACAAAGGATGGAAGGGCAGGACAAGGGGGAATGGATTCCCACTGACAGAGAGGAGGTGTAGGTTGGATGATGGGAAGGAATTCCTGGCTGGGAGGGTGGGGAGGCCCTGGCACAGGTTGCCCAGAGAAGCTGTGGCTGCCCCTGGATCTCTGGAAGTGTCCAAGGCCAGGTTGGAGCAACCTGGGCTGGTGAAAGGTGTCCCTGCCCATGGCAGGGGTGGCACTGGATGGGCTCTAAGGTCCCTCCCAACCCAAACCATTCCATGATATAAAGAAAAATAATTGAAGCATAAAGTATGGACACCACCTCCTTCCAGATCAGCCTTACTACAAATGGATTAACAGCCTAATTTCACCAAATTTGATGGTCCAATTAGGAATTTTTATGTCCATAGACAAACAAATGACAGTCAGATGTAAGAGGCAGGAAAACAAAAAACATTTTCCTGATGTCTTTACACTCTTCCCTGATTAAACCCAACAGTCAAACCCATCAGGGTTGAACAGTGACCACGTCCCTGGTTCAGAGGGAAAAACCCCCATTGAAAAAGGCTACTTGGAATGAGGAATTAGGCCCACTGATATTTCCCAGAGCAGTTACAGAAAGGAGCCTATTTCAGCATCTCTCAGGTCACCAGCAGACCTTACAATTCTGTGCCTCCCCACAATTGAGGCACAGATGGAGAAAGAACATTGGGCTTTGGGGGATAATCAGATTTATTTTTTTCAATAAGTAGAGCATATTATTTTCAAGTGGTTAACTGAGAATAACTCTTGCAGAAGTACAATATAACAGTAATTATTCCAAAAATCAATGGCACAAAAGGGTTCATTTGAAATCATATTATGATTGCTGGATTAAAGTAGTGATTATATAATCGGGTAGCAATTACTCCACCTTAATAATTTTTGGGTTTCTGAGGGTGAAAGTGATAATACAAGCTACAGCAGGTGTCAAATTTTAGCTGTTGGGAAATGAATATTCCAAAGGCTGGAAAGAAACAAACATATTAGCATATAAAAACCACGAGCATGGAAAACAGCTAAAAATATAAAACTCCTCCAAGCCTCTTGCCTTGGGCAGACATTCAGCAGCAGCTCAGTCCTCACAAAGGACTTGCAGCAAGCAGGTTAAAAATCACAAGAAAACTGAAGATTCTCCTCTGCCCTTCTCTGAATAAACTCAGTGGTTTCTTGCATAATCAACTTTATTGGCTGTGACTCCGTCGTGTCTTCACCAGGAAAGTGAGACAAGATTTACAGCTCAGAAATTCACAGGACAATGTAGAGACTCTTCCACATCTTCATGGGTTTGCTCCGGTTCAAAGCTCTGCCAGCTTATTTGGAGACTCCAGCTCATGGAGTTTCCCTCTCTGGGGATATTCCAGAACTTTCTGGATGCAATCCTGTGCAATGGGCTCTAAGAAGACCCTGCTGGAGGAGGGATTTTGGACCAGCTGACACCCTGGTGATCACTTCCAACCTGAACCTTTCTGGGATTTACTGCAAAGTTCTTCCTGGGTTTCTGGCTTCTTTAGCTCATTTCTTTATAATCCGAAACTCCCTTCCTTTTTATTTAATTTCCAGGTGCAAACTGCCTTTTAATCACAGTATAAGAGCAGCACTTCTCCAGATGCCACCCAAAACCCAGCTGAGAAGAGTTGGAAAGAATATAAAGGAGAAAAAACCCTCTTGGCAACCTTCTCCAATCCCCATTTCCTGTGGTGGTTTTTCCTTCTTCCCAGCTCCTGAAAGAATTCCGTGCTAACAGACCAAAGCAATGAGGTTTTCACAGATCCAAAAGCCTGTCCACGAGGCCTTAGATAAGGAAATGAGGTTTTGTTCCTAGTTTCCTTAGAGAAAAGATCTCATTTCTACCTCAGTGGACACCATCAGTGCCTGACAGAACTAAATACACAACTGCCTTATTATTCCTTAAAATACAGCTCTCTTGGCACTACAAACTAAATGGCAAGTTCAAATGAAGTCCACCTTGTTCCTAAAGAACAAATATTTGAGGCATGCCATAGAATGCAAATTCCATTTGGGAATGGAAGCAGACACTGAGGTTCAATATCAACATGTGCAAAGTTTGACACAGTTAAAGCAAAGAAAAAGGAAAGTCTCTTAAAGATACTTATGCACTGATTGTAGATTTAGTAGGTGAAGTTCAACACACTAATTTTTTCATAACGCTGTCAAAATAGGGAAACATTGAGGAAAAGCAGACCTTGGAGCACAGTGATGTAGGAAAAGGGATTTTTGTCACTGAATGTTTCTGTCGGATTGGTTTCATTCTGTGAGGATTTGCAGTAACCAAATTACTACAATTGCTTCACAAAATCTAACCAGTTATGGAGTTTTGAAGTGAAAGCCATTAACACAGGAAAGATTTGATTAAAAGCTACAGAGAAACAACATTTTAGAGCGTTCCAATCACAGTAATCAGTAATCCCTGTCAGGGAGTTGCAGAGCCAGAAGGTCCCCCCTGAGCCTCCTTTTCTCCAGGCTGAGCCCCCCCAGCTGCTCCTCACCAGACTGATTCTCCAGCCCCTTCCCCAGCTCCATTCCCTTCTCTGGAGTGGCTCCAGCCCCTCAATGTCTTTCTTGCAATGAGGGGTCCAGGACTGGACACGGGACTCGAGGTGTGACCCCACCAGCACAGATGGACAGACCCTTCCCTCATCCTGCTGGCCACACTATTTTTCATTTGGCCACCTGAGCTCATGTTCAGCTGCTGTCAACCAGCACCCCCAGGTCCTTTTCTGCTGTGCCCCTTTCCAGCCTCCCTTCCCCCAGCACTGACCAGAAGTGCTGCCAACGACCCTGGAGACACAAGACTGAGGGATTTTAGCACCAGCCCTGCACTTACCAGCCCATCCCACCTCACAGCTACTCTCTGAGCAGCAGCCACAGCTGGGCTCCTGTCAGCCAAAGGACCCTTCCCTCTCTCCCAGCCCTCAGTGCACCTCTGCACATGAGCGAGCAGGGAAGAAAACAGCAATCTCCAAGTCCGTGATTAATTCATGACCCACGGTGTGAGACTTGCTTCTGCTCACTGGCATAATTAGAAGTGCTGCTCCTGGTGGGAAGAGCTGGGTTGGGATGCCAGGAGTGTCCACAAGGCAAGACAGGACGGCACAGACAGCGCTGAATCACAGCCCCAAAGCTCTCGCCGAGTTCCCTGAGCACGAGGCAACCTCACTGTCCCTCTCTCCATCACAGCAAAAACCCCTGTGCTAAAAAGTGTTTCTCAGGAGCAAGTTATTAAACATTAAAGCAGACACTGACAATATTCATGTGGCATAAATAAGCCTCTTATTTTCACAAAGGAACATTAACCCTTCATCTCACCAACCTTCTTCAATCTCATCTCTCTGCCTCCTTTCCACCACAGCTGCTGTGTCTAATGCAGGCCACCCAATCTCTCCCTGATTTCACCTTGAATTTACACTTGCTAAAACACTGAAAACGTGACATGGAGACCTTTCTGGAGATCTGCAAAATGTTAATCAAAGCTGGGAAGTCAACTCCATTAGAGATTTTTTTTTCCCCCTCAACCTAAACTGAGTTACGTAAGTAAAACATCTGCATATGCAAAAAAAGGCAAAGTTGAAAGAATTCCAGACAAATATTTCTCCATCCCCACTATGTATCATCACATATATACTTACTGGACTAAGAGAATTATATTAAAGATGGTATAGAAATATCCAGTCCACTGAAATAAGTTCACAGGGAGGATATTTAAGCAGGAACATCGATTCCCAAAGATCAATGGCTGCAAGGTGCAGCAACTTCTTGTTGCTGGGAGCTTTTGAAACATTAAACCAAGAGCCTTAAATAAATCCCCTTATATACCTCAGAAGCTCAAAATACTCAGTAAAACTAATGCTGTTTCATTAGAAAGACAAGAAAGACACAAAAATGTAACAACCAAGGAAAGGAAGAGTTTGGTGGGAAACCATCCCAATGTTCGAGGCATAGATGGGAAACCTCCTTCCCACAGGACTGCTTCCCAAAGCACAGGAGAAGGAGAACACCCAGCTCCCACCCTGACACCAGCACTGTGTGAACCCAGGAGGCTGCTGGGTCTCCTGGCACAGACACAGATCCTGGGAATTCATGTACCACTGGAAACAACTGAATTTAGCAGCCCTGGGGAGATCACCTCTCCTACGGCAGCCAGAAAACAGTAACATCCCATGGGGAGCAAATCCATCCTCAGCCTCCTGTTCTGAGAGAGATTTTTACAACTTGGACTTCTTACCTTGAAAGCAGCAGTTTTCCCATTCCCAGGATCACCCAAACCTTCTGTTTGCTCCATCCCATGGATTCCACAACACCATCACAGACCTGTGCTCCACTTTTCCCTTCTTCCTGCCTTCCTTTCCTGATAAACCCCCTCCCCAGAGCCCCCTCCTTCCCAAGGGGCTCTGCTGGCAGCAGGTGTTCCTGCTCTGCAGCACAGATCTCCCACAGGTGGGAGGGATAACACACATGGAATTCCTTCAGCTGGAGGGAATTCCAGACACCCACCTGCCAGGAACCCTCTGTGAAGGGCAGGGGCCACCCCCACACATCCCTCTGGACACTTTATTTAAAAATAAAGGGCTGGACTCTACCTGGAATAACAGGATATTCCATGGGATCTCATGGGGTTTAACAAGACCAGGTGCAGACCAAGAGGAGTCATTCCACTGTGGGAAACACCCCTGAACAACACATTTCATGTCTGTCCAGTTCCCTCCTCTTCCAAAAGCTCCCAGCTCTGGGTTCCCCAGCACGGGAAGGACATGGACCCGTTGGAGCAAGTCCAGAGGAGGGACACCAGTGTTCCCACAATCTTCCAGAATGTTCCAATATTCCAGGATTAGTTAAAAAAAAATTGAGGGGCTTTTTTTTTCCTACTATTTTTTCTCCCTCTTTAAGTTTTGCTGTATTACAGCAGGTTTTTAAATTTTAATTCTTGATTCTCCTTCCCAGGTTGAGTCTTTTGTAGGATACATGACCTGAGGTGTTGCCTGCAGATTGCAAAGGTCTTGGAAGGGCTGATTTCTTCCCCCAGAGCAGGAGTAGACAGTGGTTATTGGTAACTTTGACTGAGCCTGAGTTTGAAGGGGTGTTTTATCTCCCCTCAGATCGTCCCTTTTTCATTGTCATGCAGGGGACTCAAACCCCTGTGCTGTGAAATTGCAAAATGTTTCCATGGAGATGATTAATATGTTCATAAATCCACAATAATTCATTCACTGCGGGACCACAGAGGGTGAAACACTGATTGTGAAAAGAAGAAGAAGCCCTTAAACCAGATTTTTTTTTCCTTTTAATAATAATCCAAAAAAAGAAAACAATTAAAGCAAGTGAAAGGCAAACGAACACAAAATTTAAATTATTATGTCTCCTTATGTTGTTCAAGTCTTACCCCAACAACCCTCTTGATTTTTAGCCTTAGATTTCAACATCTCAAAGCTTGTTCAATGATAATTAAGGGGTGTAGATGGTGGATTATTGTTTTTGACACAGTTCCATCACGTGAGAGGCATTTTTGAGCAGATGATTTGCAATAATCCCCGTTCAAGGTCACTGTTGTGCCTTAAATAACTGCACAGGTATGACAAGAACCATCCACTGCTCATGAAACTGCAGCATCTCCGAGGGTATCACGTGGCAGCTCTTGGCAATCACTGCCTTTTGATGGACACCAGTGCAGACAATCTTGTCCTCAGCCAATATTGAGCCTTTCCAAACAGTTTCTTGGAAACTGGAGCAGCTGCCAATCATTTGGAACAGCCCCATTTTTAAAGAAGTCGTGGTTTTACTCAAGACCCAAACAGCAAAATATTATGCAAAATTAAACATATTGAGTTTTCCCTCTGCCTGACCCGAAATTAATAACAATCTATGATCAGGAATGTGTAGAAAGCCAGTGGTCAAATTATCACTTAACGAAGAAAGAGAAGTGCTCTGTGATTCTGAGTTTTCACACGTGTTTTACCTTCTTTATTTCATCTCCCCTTAGTGAATCATTCTCTGGTTTATAAAATCTGTGTTTATAAAATTCAGCCAAACGTCCTGGGATGTGAGAGACAAGCAGAGCCTTTTCCACTTCCTTAATATCTCCCTCCTAGCTGATGGCAGTGCTGTGAAAACTCACTTCAAAGCAGACGAGGGGAGATGAAGGGCTGGATGTGGGAGATGAAAATACTCATCCCAGTCTAGACTCTCCGAAGAAGCAGAAGCAATTAATTTTAATTAGATTAATTAAAAGCAATTTGAAATTCAAAATTCTGTGATGCACTTCTGACACCCTGATTTATCAGTTGCCTCTTCTGACCCCAGGCAGTCTCAGGGTTTGGCAAAGGTGCAGAATTTGGGATTAAAACAGCAGAAGACGAAGAAATTCGTTGTCTGATTTTCTACACCACAAAGAGCAGCAACACTGTGACCTCACACAGGTCCATTTTCCAACCTGGGGCTGCAAAATCACATTGTGGGACACTCAATTTAGGCCAGTGGAAGGAAAATCCATTCCCTATCAGAAGACCAGAACCATCAGTTCAGATTTTCTGGATCCCGCTGCTCAATCCTACTTTTTGCAAGTCTGAAAGACTTTTGGACAGGTCTGGTCATAGGAGAGCTGTGAGAAATATGGTGAGTACACTGAGGGTGTGTTTTGCACATTATAACACACTCAGTTCTGGAAGTTTTAGGAGACAAAACCTGCAGAATTTCTGCCCTTCAAATCCTACAGGAGGAACCTCCTACAGAAATTTCCAAATAATACTGGCACTACTCAATACTCCTGCAGCAGTGCAGGATTTCACTCCTCTTTGATCAAATGGAGATTTTTACAAAGTTAAAAAAGGTAAAAAAGGAGCTGTAGGTGCCCTTCCCCTAATAGTGTATATATAAATATTTTGCTACTATATGGGCAACGTAATCAAATTGAAATATATTCCTGTTTGACACTTTCATCTGTTTCTTTCTGCTGGAAAGGGACTTTTTGCAAGGGCACACAGTGATAGGACAAGGGGGAATGGCTTTGGGCCTAAGGAGTAGATTTAAATGAGATATTGGGAAGGAATCCTTCCCTGTGAGGGTGGGGAGGCCCTGGCACAGGTTGCCCAGAGAAGCTGTGGCTGCCCC
>JAWWLV010000011.1:1991407-2008346 GCA_035041135.1 Platyrinchus mystaceus | reverse complement strand
GATCCCTGGAAGTGTCCAAGGCCAGGTTGGAGCAACCTGGGCTAGTGGAAGGTGTCCCTGCCCATGGCAGGGGTTGGAATTTCATGATTTTAACATCCCTTCCAACCCAAACCATTCTGTGATTCTCTCAAACAGCTGATTCCATGAGAGTTCAAGGCACACAGGCAGCAGAGTTTTCACCTGGCAAACTAGTTCCTAGCACTGAAAGGAGACTTTCTATTTCCAAATCCATTTTAATGATCCTTTACAGCACTGCCTGTTAACACAGGTCCAGGAATAGCTGGTGGAGAGAGGGATAAATGCAGCAGTGCCTCCGAGGCAGAGCTGGTGAGGGATGCTCTGGCTCCAGCAGTGAAACGGGGCCAGGGACATTCCTACCCTGCCCCTGTGCCTCCATCCAGGAGGTTTGGATCAGCCCCCAAGCCCAGCTGCAGCTCCTGGCTGGGGGATGAAAGGAAAAGCCAAGCCCTGGGCCACGGCTGCAGCTCAGGGCTGTGCTGCTGACCCATCTGCAGGGCTGGGGCAGCTCCAAAACACACTCCAGAGGGCTTTGCAGCTGTGCCACGCTGATTTATGGCAGCCCAAGTCACTGTGCACGCAGGGAGAAGGGAGTTCTGGAAGCACAGAATTGGAAAATCAGGTCCAGTGCAGACAATTTCTTAATACTCTAAATTTCTCTCTCTTTTAATTTCTCCACCTGGAACTTCAACCTCAGTTCAGTCTGCCTTTTTAAGTTTTAAGTTTTTAAGTTGTCAGTTTTTAGTTTTCCTATACCTAAAGGGAATCTACCCTTTATCTTAGGATCACATTCCCAAAATCTCACATTTGGGTGTGACACGGTGAGCATAGGAAACATATTCCTGTGCAACGCTTTCATCTGTTTCTTATCCTGAAATCTGTTTCTTATCCTGAAAATAATGCAGGAAACAAACAAACTCAGCTTTCATGGCATGGAAAATTTGGCTTTAATGAAGAAAGACAAGGATGTTATTTAACCCTTCCAGAAGAAAAGGAGGGCATCTGATTCAGTGCTTTGCTTTTAGCTTATAAGAAAACAAGAATTGGTTTAAAAGTCTCAAAACAGGTTAATTTTTGCATTATTTATTCATTAACCATCAAACCATTTTACCATGACTACTTTCCTAACCTGGAATGGGAATCAGATCAAACCAGAGTCCATCAGGTTTAACAGGGCGTTAGAAGTTTTCAGGATGCAACAATTTTCCCCTTTCCAGAGGGTGCAACATCCACAGATTATTTGTGTAAAACAGGTCCTTCCCCCTTTGGAAAGAGGCAATAAATATCACTAAGAACCAGAAGATCCTCTGCTTTTCACATCCCAAAACCAGAAGGAATGGTCTGGTTTGGCTTCAGAGGACCTGGGAGGAAAATCTGCTCGTGAACTTTCGGCCCCTCAGTTAAAGGCAAGACAACCCTGAGCTCAGAGGAAACTTCCCTCAATAATTTCACACCATTTCATGCTCTGAAAGGGCCAAGATGGACAAAATCCCAACTTCCCCCAAAGCTTCTGAGGGAAGAAAATCCAGGTGGTCCTTTCTGGAGGACTCTCAGCACGAGGTTTGTGTGGATCAAACGGGGCTGAGTTCCCTCCCTAAGTTTCTCAGCAAATCTTAATCAATCCCATGAGGGGAGGAAAGGGAAAAAAAAAAAGTCTTATAGTATTAAAAATAAAGCAATAAATCTAATCCAAAGTAATTTTCCTCCTCCTCTGTGGTCCTGTTTCATTTAGGTGGATGGTATCTCCTGTAAAATAAAGCCCTTTTAGCAAGGTACAAAATGAAATTCACACTTTTCTATTTGTATCTTCTATTTGTGAGCTGTGAGTTGTCATCAAGAGAGGGGAATTTTAGGTCTAATTACCTGCACCAAGAGAAAAATGGGCCCATGGAGGTAGAAACCAGAGCAAACACATTTATTTGAACATTTATTATAGAATATGACCAGCACAATGAGATTTGGTGCTGTGATGACACAACATCATTTCAAACAGATGCCTGAATGACTCGAAAAGACAATTCTTATCAACCTACAGGCAGCTTTTAAAACATATTTACTGAGAGGGACCAACTGGAGAAAACAAGGAGCTCGTAGTCTGCTGCTTCTTACATATTTTATTTATAGACTCCCCAATTTGCCACTTAACCACACAATCTGTCTTGGAAATGGAGGCACTTTAATAAAACTGCTGCTCTCTCCTAGTTCATTTTGCTCCCTGAAATCCCTTGAATTGCTCACGGGTCCCTCCAGCTCCCAAAATTGGGCACCTGATGATTTATGATGACAGCGCTCGCCTCAAATGGGCAGAGAAAATAATTGTTACTCATTTTTATGATTTCATTTATTTTGCCTCTCTTCAAGTACCATCTCCTAATGTGTTTTTAAAATAGGTGGTTTCAGGAACAGAAAGACTTATGATCTCCTGTGCAAGGGCTGAGATTGAAATGGCCTTAATGGTCCCAAATTGCACAGAGAGCAAAGGGAATTAAGGGCATCACCCTGATCCAGGGGCTGGGTCTGACAGAATTACCCTCTCTGATGGCTTTTAAAAGAGCAAATGAGGCTGCACCAAAAAAATGACAATCTTTTTAATCAATGTTTCTCGGGTTTTAATGCAGCTGTGCATCATCTCCCCCGTGCTGATAAGGAAGGGAAGGTACCTGTAGCTCCTGCACCTCCAGGAGTCATTAAAGTCCCACAGCTACTGCAGGGGATTAAATTAAATCAGAGGAAATTATGGACCTTCAAATTATAAACCAAATTCATTCTGCTGCCGGTGAGAGGGCTGTGATTGCCAGGAGTGGGTTTCTAGTTTGTACTCCCACCCCTCCAACTTTACAAGTTAATCCCAGACATGGTTATTTCTTCTCTAAAAATCCCCAGCAACTGCATCGCTCTGCAAAAGGTGGGTGAGTTCCTTGTGGCAATTCCTGGGTCAAGTTTCAGGAAAATTGTGTAAAAATCATGCTTTTTTTTTCCCCCTCCAAATCTTAAAGAACACTTGGATTGGTTCAAAATCAGCAGTTGGACCAGAAAGCCAAAATAGCACATGAGAGGCTGAACTGGGTCTCAAAGACCCCAGAGTAGCCCAGAATAAAAATCTGATGATTCCATCATGCAGTCCATGAAATGGTTACAGAGCAAACCATCACATAAATCTTCTGGGTGTGATTGAGGATTATTTTGAGGGCTTTATTCAGGCTGGCAAAGCCACCCTTTGCAGACAGTTATATATTGGATTCTTCATCAGAATAAGCTGCAAAACATTCCGTGCCCGGGATTCCTGAAAAGAAATCTTAAATATTGATAAAGAATGTCAATAGCTGAGAGTACAAAATTTCAAATCTTGTTTGATGGTTTGGCATTTGAACTTGTCTCATTGCACAGTGAATTTACTTTCACTGTTATGCCTCACAAACCTCCAATTTTCAGTTGTTCTGATAATAATGGGAACTAAAATGATGGAGAGGAGGTAAGAACTTAATTTATCAGTAGAGAAGATGTATAAAAATATATAAAATATAAACCTGAAACTATTCTTTCTTGGATAAAAGTGAGCTAGAAAACTAGAAAATAATGCTGCAGGGGGGGAGAGGAAGAGGAGAGGAAAGGGAGAAGAAATGGGAGAGGAAAAAGAGAGAAAAATGAGAGGAAAGAGAAGAGGAAAGGGGAGAGTAGCTCAAAAAAAATAAGAGACTCTTTCAACAGCAAAGTATTAAAAAAACCCCAAACCCAAACTGGCTCAATTAGTACTATCCCTGCCATTCATATTAATTAAAAAATGCTTATCACCAGATTATATTGCTGGTTTGCACCATCCTTACTTCATTAGTGCTAATTGGAAGTAATTAGGACTGATATGTGAACTATTTAATTAAAAGATTTATCTGCTTCTATTGTCATGTTTCTGGACCATCTGCAGCATCTCCAGGACTGAGCTGGTACCTCTGGAGCTGCTGTCAGACTTCCCATCCTCTGTCTTTTCTCATTATGAGTCAGAGTCCCATCAATCAGTAAGAAATCTAAATATTAGACTTTACCTTCCCCTCAGGAAACCAACACCCTGAGAGAAGACCTGATGTGTTTTTACCCTGGTTCCTGAGGAACTGAGGTACAGAGAGTCTCTCAGACATCCCTCTCCCCTTCCAGGAGTCTCCTCCTCTTCCCTTTGAAGTGTCTGACCCAGTTCAGCCAAATTTGAGCAGAGATGTCCCTGTTTGCCCCCAGGTTTCCTGACACCTCCTGTTTGGGTAGAGGACAGGGCTGTAACTCGCTGTCCTCCCTCCTGAGGGCTCTTGGCAGAATTGATTTCTCCTTTTAACAATCCTGAATCCCCAAGCCTGAAGGATTCACCACAACCTCACCCAGGATCAGAGGCCAAACCCCAAACTGCATTGTGCTCAGTGGAAAGGCTCACTGTAGGTAAGAAACTGCTGTTTCCTGCACAAATATCCTGCAATTTGTATTATTTTATATTCAGTGCAGCCTGGTGATTACCCTCCCCATGCTCCTGTCACCCCTGCAATCACCAGCACTCGTTATAGGGGTTTATTTTGGGAGCTACACTGTGAAAAGTTCCTTTTATGTGGTTTATAGTACCAGTGATTTCTATAAAATTGGGGTTTTTTTATAAAACCACACCGTGTAACTTGGTCACAAGGCCCTGCCGAGCTTCAGCATCTTTCTTTGCCTCAAAATGAATCCTCTGGATCATCAACTGCAGCTGTCCAAACCCAGCTCTTCTGACTGGTGAGAGTAAAGTGCCTTTTATAATCTCATAAACCAGGGGGCTGAAATTATCACTGCAGTTGTCAAGAGTTTTATATAGATTAAATCTCCTCTGATAGACTGGCAGCAAAGCTGAGGGTTTGTTTATGAGGAAAAAAAGCAACCATAAAGAGAGAATTGGCTTCCCTTGCTCTGCCCAAACCTTGTTGGAAAACTTCCTGGCAGTCCTACAACAAAAAAAAAAACCCACAGGAACACCAAAAATGAAGAGTTTTTTCCTGATTTTGTCTGTCCTTATCAAATATCCTCCTATAGGAAGTATCATCTGCAGAATGACATGGTTTCAACAGGGATTGGGAAGGGTTTTCAGGGAAAGAAGGGCAGAGAATATTGTCTCAAATTTATATTTTACAAATTTGGTTTTTATATATTTTGTACACTGATGAAATGAAATTCTTGCCTCTTCTCCATGTCTGTAGTTCCCACTGTTAACAGAACAACTGAAAATTCACAAGTGGAGCAGTGCTGAGAAGAAACCTCTTCACTTTGGCTACAGTGCTTTGAGGGGGTCTCTTCAGCTGCCACCTTTTTAAACAAACAGCTCATGGGGAAACAGATTTTAGGGCAGAGAATATCTCTTGGACCACAGAACCCAAAAGAATGAGGATTAGGGAAGGGGTTTGTGGTCTGCACAGTAAAAGGTCAACCCCACACGAGGTGCTGAAAGACCTGTTGGCCAAACTTGTGTTTTGATCCACCTCAATTCACACCTCAATTTTTGTTTTGACCCACCTAAATTACGTTTATTTATTGAGATAATTAGTTGGGTAAGAGTTAGGAATTAGCTTTCTCTGCCTATCTGAATAAATGCCTTGGCAATCAGGCCCAGCCTGGCACGCAGCTGAAGGGACACTCTCCAGTTGGAGCTCTCCATCTGCATCCTGCAGTTCAATAAAGGGATTTACAACTAATTCAAGGTACTTAAACTACATAAAACCCCTTCCCCAAACTCACAGGATGTTTTTAATGGGAAGCTGTGGTCAGGTATGTTTTGTTGAAGGACTGGGATGCAGCCAAGTAGACCAGATCAGCATCCCTCAGGAATCATTTCATGGCAGATATTCCCAGCAGATGCTGAAAGCAGCTTCTCCACATAACAGAAGAAAACTAATAAAAGCAAAACTTTAAACTTGAGACAAGCAGACCTCCAAAAAACTCCACTCTAGATATACTTAAACTGAAATGTAACTTGTGGAAATCAAAGAAACGGGGACCTTTTTTTAGCAGGATCGACAGCAGGTATTTGTAAACTCATGCAAAAAAATAAAGTCACTTTCCCCCAAAAGTTCACACTTGGATTACTTTTCCTTCATGTTAACTTTCAAATAAGCCTCACTCCTGCATCTGGAAGAAGCCTTTACTCTGACATTGCCTTGAGATGCTCTGGCTGTTAGTAATAATAAGGACAAGTGAGAAATTATTAAAAGAGATTTATTGAAAGTGACTGAATGCTCCAGGGCACCGTAGTAGGAGGTTCGATCCTCAGAACAATTTTATCCAGCAGATTGAGGCTGTTCAGACTTTCAATCTGAAAAAATTTTAAAGTTTCTCCTGATTCAGAGCTACTTTGACACAACTTCAAAGCAGAAGCATCTCAAAGCAGCGTGGAAGGAAAAATGGAAGTATTTTACAATGACAGCTCTAATATCCCAGCTCAGCCTAAAAGCTGTCAAATAAATTAATAGTGATCTGGCAGCTCTGGTAGGGAACCTTCTAATGTACAAATGGCCTTGGGTTTTAGCCTACTTTTTTTAGGACAATGTATTTGTAGATGAATTTAGGAAATTCTTACTTCTACTACCAGTTTGGGTGGCACTTGACCATGACTAACTAGAATGTAACCTGATAAAGCCAATTAAAAATACAACCATCCAACTTAGCTGAGCAACCTGGTCTAGTGAAAGATGACCCTGCCCATGGCAGGGGGTTGGGACAAGATGATTTTTAAAGTCCCTTCTCTTTTGTGATTCCATGATTATTTCATTTTCCCCAAAGGCAATGAGGTTGTGGCCGAGTAGGATCCGTGTTGCGCTTCTTTTGGGTTTATTTTTTTTCCTTAAATGTTTGTGTTTTCTTCACAGAATCATTCAAGTTGGAATGATCAAGATCACCAAGCCCCAACCTTCGACTGATACCACCACTGTCCCCTAAACCATGGCACCAAGCTCCACATCTGCTCAGTTTTGTAGAAAAAAGTAATTCTGTTTTGCAAAGTTCCACCCATCCCTACGAAAAAAATCAAGTCTGTTTTACAAACTCACTCAACTTCAGCAAATGAGAGTCTGAACAACTTCTTTTCCTCCTCAAAAGTGTTTCTGGGTTCCCACTCTGAATTGATTTCTGTTGTAAAAGACCACTCTTGTCTCACTTTTCTGCACATAAATAGTGCTCTGTCCTACAGCTTCAATCATGTTGGGCAAAACACATCAATTCCTGCCTTTTTAAAGTCTAAAAAAAAATAAAATCAGACCTCCTAATCTCTGTCCCATCGTGAAAATAGCAGGGTAGAAAGCAAACAGCCACAGTGAGTGTCGTTGGGGATTAAATTATTTATGAATTCCACCTATACATGGATGAAAAGAATCTTCTGTCAAAGTTAAAACTTCAGAAACATGAATTTTTGTTGGGGGGAGGGCAGGTATTACCTTGTATGGGGCTCCTGTGGTTCAGGGGCTGCTGCCATGGAATGAAACCCAAACTTGGGTGTTTTTGAGGAGCATCAAAGGAAAGTGCATCTGTACATTATACCAGGTTAGAAATTTGCCTCCAGTCTTAGCAAATCCGTGTGTTATGTACCAGTTTGTGTTTCCCAAGCTGGTTGTTCATTCCAGCAAAGGAAAACATCAGGAAAAGCTGGTTTTGTTTGGATCTTAGTTGTCTGTGCAGCCCAAATACAGCCCCAACAGAGCTCCTGGTGGGAGAAATGTGCCTGCTGTGAAGGAAGGCTGAGCTTCTGGGAGACTCATGTCACAGAATCCCAGAATTACTCAGGTTGGAAAGGACCTCCAGGATCTCTGAGTCAGGAACACCTTCCACTAGCCCAGGTTGCTTCAAGCCCTCTCCAACCTGGCCATGGACACTTCCAGGGCTGGGGCAGCCACAGCTTCTCTGCTGCAGGAGTTCCCCTGCACTTATGAGCAATCCCTTGTAAACACAGCACAAATTTTAAATTCCTCACCCATTTCCAAATTAGAAAACCAGAGATGCCAGTTCAACTCCAAATTGTGCCATTTAAATGCACCCTGGCCTTTTGTTGGAAATTGTGTGGTTGACTCTAAATTAGGTGAATTATTAATTGCTTTGCCTTTTTCTCTTCTCTGTCAGGACTGGAAACGGTGAAATGCTAAACAGTGGCTGCCCAATGTACTTCACATGTGTATTAATTACCAAGGGTGAGTTCTAAATCAGCTTGCACAAGGGAAAGATTAATTGAAACATTTGGAAAATTACCTCAAAAAGCCCTTTTGCTTCCAAAGGAACAGGAGAAGAAAATCTTTGCAATTACAGGCTGAACACTCAGTAGCAGAAAGTGTCTGTTCCTTGGATTTTTGTTCCAGGACTGCACTAGATTTAATGCAACTACAAATCAGTTGCTGGGCTTTGACATCCAATATAAATTTTGTTATATCAAGACTTCAGGGACTCTGCAGTGAGCCATTGTAAGAAGCTTTTAGGATTATTTGGACATTTTGAAGTTTGTTCTTACCTTCCAACCGCGTTCGAGTGAAACAGGGCCGAGGGAGACGGATTGTCGGAAGCTCCCGGTGTTTGTCGGGATGTTTTCCCAGCAGAAAAAGTCCTCCCAGTGCTTGTCACTCAAATCCCACAGCTCTGAGCTGCAAAACTGCTGAACCTCACAGGGGAAGCTCAGTAAGTAAAACCACAGCCGGCAATTAATTTTCTTGGATGCAAATGTTTTCACGCTTGGGATCCTTCTCTCAGGAGCGGGAGCCGGATGGTTTCCTCTCGGAGCTCAGGTGGGATCTGGACCTCCCAGCTGCTGCTCTGCCAGACAGCCCAGCAGTCCAATAAATCCTAATCTGTCTCTGGGCACTCGGTTTCCTTAAATTTTATGAGGATTTGGTTTATTGAATTTGGGTATTAGAAAAATTTAATGATTTGAGAGTGAAAACATGCAGAGTCGCTTTCAGCAAACAGAGCCTCCATCCATGCTAAGAACTCATCCCTTTAGGGCTGGCTTTTCTTTGGACCTCCTTGGGAATGGAGGTGCTCCTGACCTTTAGCTCCACTTTTTTCACCTTTTCTTCCAAGCTTAATGTCTAAAAAAGTCAGAGTTCAGCACGTGCCTGAGTCACGGTTTAGACAGCACAACCTCCTCCAAGGTACAACAACAACTCCTCCTTTCCCAATAAAGCCTGTTGAGAGAAAACCTTAAAATGGACTTTAATGAGACAAATGAAGTCTCTTTGGGTTGTATTTTACCTCAGTTTAAAACAAAATTATTCCCCAACAACTTACTGAGCTGGCCCTCTGCAAACTGAAATAACTGCAGTTCACAATCTTCATAACAACAACATATAAAATTCAGAGTGACTTAAAATTCATTTGGACAGCACAACCCTGTGTTAATAACAGGATGTGAAACCAATGTTTAGGGACTCTCAGCAGGAAAACGACTTATTTATAAGTCACCTTTTCTCTCTTAACTGGCACTGAATCACTCCAGATCACAGGTAATTAAAGCACAATAAAGGAAGGATGGGATTTAAGAGCCAGAGTCCCTTTCTAGATATGCTGCCTGAACACTCCTTTGCTCAGGAAAAAGTCCCACTGGTCACAGAGTCACAGAATCATTTAAGTTGGAAAAGACCTCTAAGATCGAGTCCAACCTCGTGAAAGGTCACAATTCAATTAACTCTGTAAATACAGATTGTATTTACATACTGTAAATACAGTCACTGCAAAAAGCACAATACTGGCTTTTGTTTTAGAAACACTCTCTGAAAACTTTTTTTCTTTACCAAATGCACTCTGTTTTTTTTTTCATTAGGGCATATAAATGAATAAACAAATGCTCCGTAAATAAATAGATACCGCTGAACATCCCGGGAGCACAGCAGCTCTACCAAGTCCTAACTACCAGTAAAAGGGAATTTTGATGTCTTATCTAGACATGCTTGTTATCATTGATCCTGGCAGTGCCAGAGCAGCACAGTCAGTGATCTGAAAATGAAGGAAAAAAGCCCACACAGAACCCGGAGCGTTTCCAGCTCTGTTTGACAAAGATGCAGACGACGACGTTTTTCCTCTACCTGGTGAGGGATTATATTTCAACTATTTGATCTGGGGAAAGAATTCATCTGTTTGAAAATACAGGAGCCAAGCAAGCTTGTTATACAAGCAAAGGTTGTTTTCTGCAGTGATTTTGAGAGCAAACTTTCCCCGCCGAACGCTGATGACAAACAAGCTCCGTGCTTTGACATCTGCAGCAGGAGCTGAGCTTGCTAAATTGAATCCCCTTCTGCCTCCTCCAAACTGCCTTGATAATTGAGCAAATGGGGAAAAGAGGCTCTTCCCTGACTGTTTCAAAGCTTTCCTGGAGAGAATCATAACTGACAGGAGCTGCAGTTTGTGAGTTAAAGAGGAAAAGCGGGAGTGGGGAATTAACAAGTTGGATTTGGGAGGCGAGCACTCCTCTATAAACGTGTCTGTACGTGTGGCACAGCCCCATGCACAGCTTTCCCTGCCTTCCCCCTTTGCTACACGAGAAAATAAATGAAATCAGGAGCCACACTGCTCACCTCCAGCAGCTTTGGAAGGGACAGGTGGTGGAGAAGTGAGGACGCCACGAAGAGGTCACAGGTGAAGGAGCTTCCCTGCAGGAAGGACAGCACGTGAGGTGGAATGCCATCTGCTCACTTCCACCACACAAGGGCAGGGGTGTTGTTGTCTGAGTGGGTTTGGTTGGGGTTTTTTTCCCCTTCGAGGACTGCTCAGGGAGGTGGTGGAGTCCCCATCCCTGGAGGTGTTAAAGGAACAACTGAACGTGGCTCTCAGTGCTCTTGCTCTGGCTGAAAAGGTGGGCGTTGGCCAAAGGTTGGACTCAACAGCCTCAAAGTCTTTTCCAACCTAACTGGTTCTGTAATTTCCTAACTTGTCTTTTGCCACTTTTCAACTTTCAGGCTCTTGCTGGAATCTGCTCTCTATTTCCCTGCTGAAGAGTTTCAGGACTCCAGGACTGCAGCAGCGTGGGTTCCATTAATATTTTCCTTTTACTCTCTTCTAGGAGACTCCACACTGTCACCTGTGCTTTCTTTGTCAGCCTTGCCTGGGACTTCGGAGCTGCACTGCTATTATTTCCCCTTAGCCACTTCTGTTAGGGCTTTGACTCATCATTTTTGTCAATCAGAAAGGATTGTGAAGGATTTCCTCCCCAGCTGGGGGAGTAGCTGGAGCCCAGAAATCATCCAAAGCCAGCTGGGTTGTGGCAACAGCCTCTTCATGCACATGGGAGTGAATCCCCTCAACTTGATTTTCAATTATTGGAAAAATTGGTTTAAATACCAAACTGTGCTGAGGAGACAAGAAGACTGAGATTGTATAAAAAGATCTGCTGTTTTATCCCTTTGGTGCAGCTCAAAGCTGCTGTTTAAGCTGATATTTGCTTTTCAATCCCATCAGGTCACCCCAGGATACGTGGTGTCCTACAGTCCTCAATCTGTGAGTGCTTTTAGGGATGCTGGGAGGGATGTTTGTAGGGATGCTCAGAGGGAAAATCTTGGGGTTTTTTTAAGGGAAGGAATGATTTCTGGTAGTTTTGGACCTCCAGACACCATTTAGAGGGAATGTAAAAAAAAAATGACAAAAATCACTCGAAAATTCATTGTCAAGTTCTGCTTTCCTGCTCGGGAGGAGGTTGTGCTTGATCAACACCTGAAATACTAAAACAGATTTTTAAACTAAAGGAATCCAAACACCAGGCAATCATCTGCAATACACATGGCTTTGGCTACATCATATGTGAATTAAGCAGCAAAAGAGATGCATTTAGAATCCAAATTAGTTCCTTGTAAAGAAGTGGGAACTTGGAGCAAGCAAATTGAGCCCCATCCTCACTCAAGTGGCTTTCAGTGTTTTAGATGGACAGTCTTTGAGTTGCAGGTTGAGATGTATTTTATCCAAAACGAATTTAATTATTCCCAAAATTTACAGCAAAATCAGAGACTAAAAGCATCTCTCAACATCTTCATCCTAAACATCACCAGAGGCACTGCAGGGCTGAGGGACCTGCCTGGGTGGGGTGTGGTGGGGTGTCCAGGAGACATCCCAAAGGAACCACCCACCTTCTATCCCTGCTTCTGATTATTCCATGTCTTTCCCTCCATTTAACTGCATTTCTATTACAAATATTCACCCTCCACCATCCCTGTTTTATTCCTTTCAATCCCTCCTACAGTCACTTGTTGCTCTCCTGCCCATCTTTCAGCTCTTCCTGTCCACTTGCGTTCCTTCCCATAATGTTTCCATTCACTAAACCATTAAAATAAACTATTAAAGTGTTTAAAAAAGATTATAACTTTCAATTCCAACCAGCTTTTCCATATTTTGCTGTCCCTTTCCCCTTTGTTAAATCAAATCACTGCCTTCTAGGAGAGCATCCCACCCTCCATCTGCAGCAGCTTCTCCAACAGAGCCCCAAACATGGATTTCTCTTCCCTGTTCCACAAGCACTGGAAGGAGCAGCCGCCTCATATCGACAAGAAATCTCCACTTGCACCTAAGAATGTCGATTATTCAATATTTTAGTATTCAGTCTTAAGCTCTGCCAAAAGAGTTCCTTCCAGAAGTGACAGAATTTGGCTCTTCCCCAGCTCCACAAGAGGCAAACACTGAAAACCACTTTCTGCTGGTGCAGAGTTTGGAGAACTCTGAGCAGAATTAAAAAGCCCATGTGGCCAAAAGGATTTCAGTAACTTTGAAGGAACACTGCCAGGTCACACCTAAGCATTGGAGTAAAGGTCATAAAAGCAAAACAATCCAAAAAATATAAGCCTGGGTTAAAAATAATACAGTGCAGTTCCCTATATACACTTATGTGTTTATTTTAATTCTAGTTTTAGCAATAGTACAACTTTTGCTCCTCAAATGCTCCATTGGAATGGATGACCATGGGTTGCTTGGAATCAGGTGGCTGCCCTTACCCCAAGGCAGGGATTTAATATAATCTGGGGGTTTTTTTATATTTTATTGGAACAGACAAGGAGAGTTTATGTGCTCAATTAACATCTCACAGGAATTTCCAATGAGGAGCTTCAGCTTTCTAAGCCAGTCAGTTCCTGCCTGTGAGAGTGGGGCTGATTTGCCCTGGATGTGGGAAAAGCAAACTCAGATCAACTGCAAATGAAACCACTGTAGGATTCTATAGACCTGTTTTCCACTCACTTGTCAATACCTGAGTTTTAATTGTCTCCTTTTGTTCTGTTTTTAACAGTTTTTAACAGTTCGGTTCTTTAACTGGTACTGGAGGTTGGTCATAGAAAAACTTATCCTGTTTTTTCCCCTATTATTTCTTTAGGGAGGAAAGTTGAGAGGGGAGGTGCCTGTTTGTACCATGATTGCTCCTTGCCTTCCCAGCAGGTGCATGGATCAAAACAAACACAAAATCCCAGAAAAATTCCACCTCACTGATTTGGGAAGCCAATCCTTGGACACCTTAGGGGACAGCAGAGGCAGGAGCTTCACCGATTCCACATCCCTATGGAAGCACTGAGCCAGGAGACAGCCAGCTACTTGATTTATCTGAAGTCTTCCCAGTCTTATTTTCTGCCAAAGGCAATCAAGCAGGAGCAGGAGGATTAATGGCTTTGCACAGCAAAGCTTCTCCTTGGCACTTGTCAACATCCCCCCACCTCCCACCATCCCTCCTTCCATCCCAGTGCCAGTTCCCTGCCTCTCCCTGCATCAGAATTCCCGTGAAACACTGGGAGATCTTCCCTGGAGTCACCTCCAGTGGGGGTGAGAAGTCTCAGGGGGCTGCATTTGGAGAGGCTCTTTGCTCAGCTGTGCTCACTGAAAGGAAATTCTTGGAAAAAGCGGCACCTCCGTGACCAGGAACGCTCAACACACAAAGATCTGCAAAGATCTGCAAAGTCCTCATTTATCACAGCCTCCCAAGGGTGGTGCTGCAGTGAATATCAGAGGTATAATGTGTCTCTAACATAACAAATTCACTGTCATCCTCCTTTGATTCCAGCACTAACTCCAAAAAAATATAATCAACTACCCCTTCCATTGAGAAACTCGGGGTTTCTCTGCGTGGAACAGAAGGAGACTGTGCAGCATCTCAAACTCCTTTGGCATCAGCTGGAGGAATTCTGATTTTCCCTGGCAAATGCTGAATTGTTGGAGGCATCTTTTATTTTAGGAACTGGAAGCATCTCTCAGACATTAATTCAGGAGAATTACCCTGAGAAAAGCAACACTGGCCCTTTTTGAGGTGAGCCCTGGACACATTAAGTGCTTTGCTTGAGGCCAGGAGTGAGTCACTGGGAGAAGCATCACCCACAGCACATCTCTCATGCTGCTGCCACCACCAGCTCTCAAAAAGAAAGGGAATAATTAATGGGAGCCTCAGAATTTATATCAGAATTTCAAGAGTTCATGGTCTGAGCCCGTTAGAATATGCAAGAACCCTCCAGCTATAATTTATGTGGATATTGTTCACTACACATTCTCACATGGCTACTTCTTTCTTTTGGGAAAGTCTCCAAGGACTTCCACAAATATATTCTTTTGAATGCTAAAACAACTCCAGATTACCCTAAAAGACACTGGTGCTGAATTAGCTCAAACACAAACCCAATGCCTTGAAAAAACCCACTAAACCCCAAATCTTCAGGGCTTCCAGAGGGCAGGAGGTGCCACATCAGCCACTTCACATGCCTAAAAAGCTGAAATTACTCACCAATGTGAACAAGGGTCATGACTTTTCTGGGGCCCTCACCACGACGGGATTTGTTTTTCACTCTCCTAAATGAAAACTTTAAATGTACAGTTGTCATTTGCAGGGGATGTTTATGGATCATTTACTAATAGTTGATGTTCTCCTTTCAGCTCTAAAAAGGAAATTGTTGGGTTATGATTCATTGGTCAGACCAATGCAAATGCTGCCCTTTAAACACAGTGTGATTAATGTAATAGTTCACTTTGGCAATAAACAAATATTCAATTCCAGAGGAATTTCCCATTGTTTTTCTAACACTTGCAGCAATATATAAACAAGTCAGAAGTATCTCAGAAACAGTTTCAGTAGTAATTGCCATATGTCGCTATTAAAAATTATCCTAATTCTTGCGCAGTTGCAATAATATGAAATATTTCAACAGGAATAACACTGGAAAGTCTGTCTGGTAGTTTCCCAGCCTCTGTGTGTTGGGATTTTGAAAGGTTTTTAAATTATTTTAGAAAGGGTAGGCTAAAATATGGAAATAAGTCCAAGGCACGTAAAGCAGCTCAATTAATTTTCCTGAGTTGCTGAATGGGAGGATTTTGAATAGAATTGGGTTGTAGGGGGAAAAGAAAAAAGCAGCGTTGCCCAAATCCATCAATCTTCACGCAGGACCAAAACACTGTCTTGTACCACCTCATATTCATCATCTACGTGGGGACAAGCAACTCATCACTCTCTTTGTTCAGTGAGAGGTACAAAATAATACCTGCACTCCTGAGCGTGGTTTTGGGACACTCTGTAATGTTCCCAGGGCAAGGCTGGCAATTTTTTACATGGAAATGCAATGCTAGAGACACTTGGAATGTACAATGAGCCAGGGCACGCTGTAATTTGGCTGCCAGCAGGGAGGAGGAGATCCCTTCTCCCAACACTGGGTCCCTCAGGATGCTCCTGTGACGCTCAGAAAACGTCCCACCGTGCTGGTGCTGCAGGTGCCTGATGTGACAAACATTCTTGTCCTCACAGCCCACCTGCAACTCCATTTTGGGCTTGATAATAGGCTTAATTTTTCAAAGGTGGCTCCACTAAACCGAGCCTGCTTCTAAAACTGACTGGGGATGACCAACCACATCTATCACTGCAAACCTTTCTGAACAGTCACTCGATTTGGACAGGGAAGGGTTGGCTGAGGTTGCAGCCAGTCCATCAGTAACCCCAAATGCCACAGGCAGCTCTTGGATGCCAGACCTGCAGAAGACACCACAGACACCTCAATAAAGTCACAACAGACACCAGCCACCTCTTTTTTGCCGAGATCTCGAGTGCTGCAGGTGATCTCCTACACTGATAGACAGAACACACAACTCATTCGCTCCTTCACCATGAAAAACACCAGGAAAAGCCCAAAAAAGGCTGGAGGTGCTGGGTCTACTTCTGCAGGTGGAAAAGGCACTGCAGGAAGACTTGGACTGGCAAGATGCCATGAACCCACAGTCACAGCTCTGGACAGAGGTCCAAGGAGAGGCCGAATAACACGTTGCCATGCCAGGGAGATTCAGAGTGAACACATCAATCTTTAATGCTGGAGCACAGGGTAACATCCTCTTTGATTTATCAGCTTGGGCTGTTGCTTTTCATTTAAGGGGAGTTCAATTTAATCTTTTGAAGTGCAAGAAAAGGTAGAGCAGCAGCCTAAAAAAAAAAAAATCTCTGTGGTTTGACACCTCAGCACATGAGATGATACAGAGAAATCTGCCTGTCCTTGCTGCACATCTCCTTCTGGAATATCTGAAGGAGAAAGGACAGAGGAGAAAACTTTCAAGGCCCTGAACTTGTCTCAGTGCTGGAGGTCAATGTTGTCACATTCATCCAAACCCAGACTGAGCGTCCTGGTCTCCCCAGTGACCTCAACATATGGCTTTGCTCAAGGAAGTCCCACCACCTGAAAATGAGGCCGCATTAATATTTCAAATCACATTTAAACTCTAGTCCTTCAAGAGAGTTTCCACTCACTTCTCTCTGTGTACTTGGAAAACCAGCATTAAACTGCTTTCTTACCCAGGCACTGGGGGAAATCACAGAATCCCAGGATGGGCTGAGCTGGGAGGGACCCACCAGGATCATCCAGCCCTGCACAGGACCAGCACCAGAGTCACCCCCTGTGCCCCAGAGGATCATCCAAACCCTCCTGGAGCTCTGGCAGCCTTGGGGCTGTGCCCACTG
>JAWWLV010000011.1:1977535-1991371 GCA_035041135.1 Platyrinchus mystaceus | reverse complement strand
TCTCCCCTCAGTCTCCTCTTCTCCAGCTGAACACACCAAGTGCCCTCAGTGTCCTCACACGGCTTCAAATCAAGGCCTTTCCCCATCTTCATGGCCTCCTTTGGACACTCCCTAATGGCTTCAGATCTTTCTTATAAATATGTCCAGCTGTGCTCTGCAGCTGCAAACATCTGTTTTGATTTATCCACCCTCTACCAATCACCTGAGCCCTGTGCCATCCTCCTTTCAACTCTTTTATCAGCACTGCAACACAGCAGGGGAATAAAACACGTGAGGAGACACCGAATCAGGTCTCCAATTGTCCCCAGCAATTACAGAAATTGCCCATTGCCTTAAATTTAAAACTTCACAGCATTCTCTGAAGATCTGACCAATTTATATGATCAATTCATAGAGCACAAGCTAGAAATATGTATGTGTATTATCCCCATCTCCCAGTGCAGGCAGCTTTCCAAAAAACCTTTGCTATGAATTTCAACTAATTAAGTCATTTCCAAGGTACAATAGTGCCTGGAAGAAGAAGTTAATGAAATGAGTACATGATCCTTTAGCTAAACTCCATAGTTTAGGAAAGAATTTTAACCTGTCATCGGGTCAGGGTGAAATTATTCATGTTTAAGGCCAAAATCATTCTGAAATAGCCTGAAGTTAATAATATGGTGGATAAAGGCTTTTGTGTATCCTTTTGAGCATAAGAAGGAAATCCTAGAAGAACTGCTGTGGAATTTTCAGTTCAAGTTTTTTGTAATGGCATTTCCTAGAGGAAAGACAAACCACACAAACCCTGTCTTTGATCTGCCAAATTTCATATAGAAATATGTCATTAAACAGTCACAAGAATTAGTCTTTTTTGCATCCAGAGTGATTTATGCCACACAGGCTTATGAGATGGATATCCTGACACCATATAAGATGCAGCAAAGTCAGTTTGATCAACTATATTTATCATTCAGCAATTCTGATCACTTCTGAAGGTACTTGGCCCTCAACAGTCCATTTTCATCTGAACCATTTCTTATAATCCACAGCTATTGTGCTTCCAGCAGCTGCACAAGAACAAAGCCCTGCTCAAGAAACATTTCCTTGCAGGACATGTAATTATTAAATTGGATTCTAATTACAGATCATAAATTACAGACACTTCTTTAGAGAGAAAATACCCAGAATGCTACAGAGAAATTCAATGCCTATTTTTGAAGTTAATCTAAAAGCATTTTGGGTTTAAAAAAAAAAAAAAAAAAGAAAAAAAGGAGCAATTCTGGGATGAAATCATGACTTCTGTATGAATTCCATGTGATTACATTAAGATGCTGTCAGGCATTAGTGTACACAAATATTAATTCCTATTAAAATATATAGAAACATATGTCACTTGTGTGTGGCACCAGCAGCCAGAGCTGTGCAGTTGGCATTTCCTGGAGGAAGAGGAACGAAAGATGCCTCTGGGTATGTTCTTTCTACGGAAAGAGAGACATCAGTGTGCAGCCAAAGCCCTCCAGGAAAGCCTCAGCTCCAACATCAGCTCCCAAAAAGCAACTGTGAGCCAAGGAAAGATTAAAGAGATTAAAGCAAACCAGCAAATCTTGGTGCTGGTTCCAGCTGAACCCACACCACGAGAGCAGCGCCCTGGCAGCAGCCAACAACTGGGCACCGAGGCAACAGGCACACAGATGCAAAGCCACAGCGTTGTGGTTGACCAGGATGAAGGTTGGTGGCTCAAAACCAGAGGGAAGAGGGAATGGGGCCTGTAGAAACCTGGGGTTTGGCTCCAGACACCTCGGGAAGGAGCCCAGGGCTCACCTGGGCCGGTTGTGCCAAAGGCACGAACGGGTGGCAACCCACAAACCCACCCCTACAGGTGGCCACCCCAAAGCCACACCAAGAGGGCTTGGATGGGCAGGGAAGGGTCCACCCTGGGTGATCCCACCAAAGACAGACCATCCAAAGCACCACTGCTCCAGCCAAGCCACAGAAACCCGATTAAGGCCTTCACCCACTGGTCCAGAAGCACCAGCTTCACGATGCCACAAGGAATTGCCCCGACCAGGTGGATGTGTGGGACCAGCGGAGCCCTCCCAGCTGGGAGGAGCCCATCAGCCCTGTGGTGCAGCAGGGCTTCCCCAGGCTCCCAGGATCCCACAGTGAGTCCCCTGCTCCAGCAGGGCCATCCCAGAGCACGGGGTTGTGCCCAGATGGTTCTGGAACATCTCCCCAAAGGGAGACTCCACACCCTCTCTGCTCTGCTCCAGTGTGCAGTCACTGAACAGAAAAAGTTCTTCCTCGTGTCCAGGTGGAAATTCCTGGGCATCAGCTCCTGCCTGTTGCCTCTCATCCTATTCTTGGCACCACTGGGAAGAGCCTGGCTCCAGGCTAATGATATTTCTGGAATCTGCTTTTTCCAGTCAGCGTGAAGAGAGTCACTGTGAAAGCATCTCTGGAACAGCTGTGCTGGGAGATGAAAGCAGAGGATCCAGCCCGCTGCATTCCAGGGATCTCGGCAGGCTTTGGGGTGGCTGAAGCAGGAAATGGAGTCAGAGCCGGTTCCAGCAGAGCCCTCCCAGCATCCCCAACCCCTCAGGAGCGGAATGTTTGAGAGCTCGTGACACAGTTAATAAGATTTTGCTGCCATCTTCTGATGAAAACACATCACAAAGGGAGAAGTGCAGCTCTTTGAGCAGCACCACGTCCCCTGTGCCCAGGGATGCACGTGTTCCCACAGGAAACCAGGCTCCTTTGGCTCCCATTGGATAAATTATTGAAATTACTGCTCGAATTTCCTGCTCCAGACTTCAAATTCCCCAGGCAGAAAACATCCCTGTGTGTACTCTGGCATATCCATCCATGCCCAGCAGTTAAACACCATCATATTGTGCTTAATAATAAGCATTTTGATAATCAGAATTCCTCCCTCTTCAATATCTGAAGATCACTGGTCACCCTGAAGGGGTAACTTTAAATCTGAGGCATGATAGTTCATGAGTTTTCTTCAAATTTCTGTTTGTTCTTCTCTGAAAATGGGTTAAATATTTCATTTAATGGGATATTTTCCCGTTGGTAATTCTTGGGGAAAAAAAAAAAAAAAAGAGGAACTTTATATAACATGCAGAAAAATCAACCTACCATTAAAATAAACTTCTTGTGAGGGTAATGAGGAACAACCTGCATCACAGAGCACAAGCCCTGCTCCCTTCTTGAATGCACCACACACAACTTCAGCTAAAACTGACACAAAACAGCCAAACTGGAGCAAGAACTGTTCCCTTTCAGTGCCTTGAGCTGCAAAGTGTCTTTTCAGGACCTCAGAATTTCTGTTTTTCTGGGCCACAATATAAATCAGATCCTTCCATTTCCATTCCAGTCCTGTTTATTTTACCCTCATTCCCCATTCCTTGTTGCAGATGAAATCAAATTAAACAACTCCTCTTTAAGCCACTCTCTTTTGCTCAGTTGAATGTCACACTAATAACACTTCAGAATAGAAGCCATTGAGGGTTTTTTCCCTTCTTAGAATCATGGAATGGTTTGGGTTGGGAGGGACCTTAAAGCTCATCCCATTCCACCCCCTGCCATGGGCAGGGACACCTTCCACCAGCCCAGGTTGCTCCAAGCCCTGTCCATCCTGGCCTTGGACACTTATAGGGATTCCAGGGGCAGCCACAGCTTCTCTGGGCAACCTGTGCCAGGGCCTCCCCACCCTCAAAGCCAAGAATTCCTTCCCAATATCCCATCTATCCCTGCTCTCTGTGTGTTTGAAGTCATTTCCCCTTGTCCTGTCATTCCATCCCTTGTCCAAAGTCCCTCTCCAGCTCTCTTGTAGGCCCTCTCCATGCACTTCCCTGCACTTGGGATAACATTTAAGTCCCTTTGTAGGTGCTTGTAAAGTATTACTGTCGTGTCTGAATGTGTAATTTAAAACTAAAATTAAAAAAATCTTCTTTTTTACTTATATTAACGCTTTCCTCATTACACTTGGACCTCAGTGAACACCTTCCTTTATCCCAGGGGCAAACACAGATCTGAGGAGAGCATTTATGAGGTGCAGCCAAGTGCAGGGTGGTCCCATGAAGACCCCCAACCTTCAGCAGCACAGAGAAGAACCTGGATTTATCAGGGACACCCAGGAATAACTCAGGCCCTTCCTCTTTTCAGCAAAGTCTTCATGTCTTTGGACCCTTCTCGCTCATCAGCTGAACCTGCCCTAGAAATGCTGCTTCCAGGCACAGATCTCTCTGGGATTTAAAAAAAGCCAAGCCATTACCAGAGTAATAAAATGTGTTTTATGACATATAGAAACAACATAATTAATTTAGGAGAGGCTGTTTGACTTATCACTCGATTTCCCTTGTTAATTGGGACAAAGCCTTTGTGATTATGGCTCCTGACCCACGGACAGGCCAACACTGGACAGAGCTGGGAGAAATTCCCTGGTTCCTGAGAGAGATGAGAACATGAAGATTTACATCTCAATTACAAAGCTGGGCAAGAGGAAAGATCTCTTCCAGCCTGATTTCGTGAGTCTCTGGAGAAGAGCTTTGCAAGGTGTGTGCATGTCAGATTGAATCAATACATGATGTACTGTGGGAGCTGGCATGAATTCCAGGTGTGCTTCAGTCCATCACTTTGTTCCTACCAGTAACACACCCAGTTTCTGCTGATTTCCTCACCAGATACCACCTAGAATGGACAGGTGGGGATTTGTCCTAAGCCAGGATAAACTCTCACGGAATAAATCACCATTTTCTCCTCAGTAATGAGCTGCACGACATCAGACTGAATTTGAATGGTAGAAATAATCAGAAATCCATAATATGCCATGATTATTGCCAGGCTTTGTTTACTGCAACAAATCTAATGCCATCTGATTAAATTTTAGGGTGTTTACATATCATACCACGTATTTCCTCAAACATCAGAAAATGAGATGGAGTCTCCAACAGAAAATGAGAAAAGAATGCAAATCTATTGATTTCAAATGTAGCAGATTGCACTGTTTGTTGTGGCTGTGGATTCCAAACACTGTCCTGGTCATACAACACACCCAGTGTTAAGTGGCTCCCATCTCAAGATCTCAAGTGGTTTCATTTAATGTATTTATTCTCATGCATCTTTGATTGATATTTCTCGCATAATTGCAATTTTTTTCAAGAGTTTAATGCTTTTAATTCATCTGTGCAGAATGGCTGGAGAATTTAGGCATGAAAAGTCATGGCCACACAGGCACAGGATCCATCTCCAGGGTTCAGACTCCAAATCCACCTTAGATGAACAAAGACCTCAGCTGTCAATCTGCTCAAGAGCTCCAGCATCACATGAACCAAAAATAAATTACCCCACAACTGTGCCCAAACCAGGATGACTTTATTGAGCTCAATGGGTTAGACTTTTTATACTTTGATGAAACACAAATACCAACAACTGTATTAATAAATAACCCATGAACCACCTCATTTCAACAAGCAGGATCACAAGAGTTCCTGGTCTGTCTGAAACCTCTACTTGTTCATAGAATGGGTTGGAAGGATCTTAATCCAGTTCCACCCCCTGCCATGAGCAGGGACACCTCCCACTATCCCAGGTTGCTCCAAGCCCCGTCCAACCTGGCCTTGGACACTCCCAGGGATGGAGCATGAATAAGTCCATCCACCATTAACAAAAGCAGCAATCACAGTCAGTGTCTTTGAGCACTTAATCTACTCAACCTGGCAGATCTTGACTAGTTTATACTATGAACATTGCACTTCACCATTTCCCACACCCCAAAAATCACATGTTGAGTAAAAGAGATTCACTTTCCATGAATGATTTTCATTCTGAACCAACCTGCTGAGAAAGGAGTCACATCTAGATAATGGTTTAATGTCACAACTTAAACAATAAAATCCAATAATTTCATGCAATCTCTCTCTGACTGTGCTGTCTTTCAAGAATACAAATAATCAGGTGTTTTCCTTAGGGAACATTTCCCTTGTCCTTGATCAAACAACTGATAAACTTCGTTTTCCATCACAAGATATTTCAATCTCTGCCTGTGCTGTCTGAAAGCAGCCAGAAACTTCTGTCTTGTCTGCAAGGCTTCAAGAAAGGCAAATGAAAAATTCATCGAGATTCGAAGACAACCCACTTGGGGAACCACAAGACACGGCACCACACAGACCGTGTCTCAAAGCAGAAACACAGAGCAATGTGCTTCAAAAGAAACCTAAACCAAGGTTCCCTGAAAAACTGAGAGACAGCTGATCAAACCTCCTGCAGTAAATGAAGTGATAAGTGAACTCTTTGCTTCGTTCTCTGGGATGAGGCACAGAAATGAACCCATGGACTGTCAGCTTCCGTGAAAAAAAAACATATGGTTTCAACCTAATAATGCAAATTTTGAAAGCAATTTTGAAGCAATTAAGAAGTGGCATTGAGAGCTCACAATTTATATAAAATTTGTCTATATTCACCTAAGGCTTTCCTCTTAAATTGGTTTCTTCCTATTCTCTGTGTCACTCCTTGGCTGAATCCTGAAGAAGCTCTTTTAGCACTACTCAGTGCTCAGGAGAATCATAGCACAGACATGGTTTTTAATATATTTAAGATATTTCTCTTAACATATTTAATATATTTTCTCTTGCTGATGCCCACAAATGAAAGTTTCTCTGGGATTCTTCCCACCCTTTGTCCTGGCAGCTGAAATGAGCCCAGCCTGACAGCTCTGTCCCTAATCCAGGGCTTTTCCTGTGATGCCTTCAGACCAATTCTGGGAGAAAACTCAATGACACCAAAAGACCAATTCTGGGAGAAAATTCAATGACACCAAATCACCATTTAGAGTTCCAGCAACATTAAGTCATCATAAATACTTATTATGCTAAATTAGCAATCCCTTAACAATGCTGAACAGCACCAACTACACACAATGTGGCAATGTTTCTCCTAAATTCATGATTAGCAACTATAACCTTCCTGCTCCTCAAAATACACTTAAAAAACCTCTTTTGCCCCTTTTTTTCCCCTTTTTTTTTTCCTAAATTCAGAAATAGAAGCCTTTCCTAAAATTGCAGCGATACTTGTACGGTGATTGCACCACAATAAATGAGAACAGGAGACAAAATAAACAGCAGCCAGAGGCTGAAGCAGAATTTATCAGGATCAGTCAGAGAGCCTGTAGCTGTAACATTATCCCCTCATAGAGCAGATTCAACATTTCAGGCAGAAATTAAAGTAATTGTGGTTAGAAAGAAAACTGACCCCACTGGAAGTTCACAAAACCATCATAAAAATGGCAAGTTTGGGGAGAAATCATCTTGGTGACTCACAGAAATGGGGTTATTTATCCACACCGTGTTTCAGAGATGCCCAAAATGCTTTGACTTGTTCTTATTTGCCCAGATTTCCTATCTCTGTGCTCCTGTTATCCCAAAAATGAGGGTCCTCACATCCCACCCTGTTCATCGAGTCATTTCAGGCAACACAAACATTACCTGGTGGATTTAGTGCAGCTGATGCACATTATGCTGAAGTTCTGAGCCCAAAAATACCTTTTATCCCTATTTTTTTAAATATTTATTAATATGCAGGAAATTAACGGTCTTACAATAACACAGTTAATTACTAATATTTTTTCAAATTACTGAAATGTCATTAATGCTTCTCAACAATGAGCCAAGACAAATGGCAGGAGACATTATTAGATGTCTTGTCCAGAATGTTGTGAAGATAATGATGAATAGATGTTCTCAAGTGTGAGAAAATATACAAATCTCTTGGTTAGTCCTTAACTATGAGAAGAAAATAAACTTCTAATGGATTTTGACAGATAATGAAGTTGCAGATATGAGAAAAAATTGACTGGTATTTGTCTTTGATGAATTGCTACTTGAGTGGTACCACAGCCTAATTTTACTGGTGAAGTTCCTGATAAATCACTTTGTCATGACATATAAATGAAGGCAAAAAGAAGAGGCTTAAAATTAAGAAGTCTTTATGAATATTTGGGTGTAGTAGATAAATGGATATATATCAACACAACTAAAATCAATAATTCCATTAAAATGTAAAAGTGAGGCCTTATTTTCTCCTTCACCCTGCATTCAGTGTGCTGGAGGTTGCTCTGATAATATATAAATGTAATAAGCTCAAAAGATATTAGAATTAGGGCACTAAAATTGTAATTATTTGTGTTTAGGACATTTTTAATGAGCACTGCAGCCTAACTGTTAGAAACTCAGCAATCCAGACAAAACAGTGCTGGTGTTCTGATGTCTAATGTTAAATCAATTCCCAAAAATGGGTTTGAAAATGAAACAAACTCCACGCCGGAGCTGCAAGAACCAGAGCTGCAAAGCCAAAATCGATGGGATCAAGGGCTGTGCAGTTGGAACTGTGCCCAGCTCAGCTCCCCCACACCACAAATCACTCCCAAACCATCCCTGCTCACAGCAGAGGTTCCTGTTTTCCTCTGTGAGGAGTCACAGGAGTGACACATCCCCGAAACCCCCGGGGAAAAGTTCACTGGAGAGAAATGGGCATTAAAGCAACACAATTGGTAACACACAGACTTAAACCTGTGGAGGTGAAGTTTGCTTCTCCTCTGTTTTTTGTTTTTTTTTTCCAGGGCTGTGGAGTCACAGTATGCCAGAGAAAAACCTGGATAGGTGCCCATCAGGTGGTGTTTTAACTCCCAAAATTGTAAGAAAGCACACTCAGCCCAAATCCCACGGGGTGAGGGATGTGTGGGATGTTTCCGCCCATGCAAAGCTTTATCCCAACCTGCCTAATCATCCTCTTCCATATCCCTGTGGATAAAACCTGCCCTTGACCTCCAGGTCTGTCCTGCAGTAGCAGCTAAACCTGAACAAACAGCAAAGGACTGGGCAGTGGGGGCAAAACCCACCTGACACTGGTTGCACTGGAGCCCTTCCAGGAAAACAGCCATTTATTTCCAGATATTATAGCTCTGATTGCCACAGGGCTCCTTGTCCTCATTCTCCCTGTCCCCACACTGCTTCTCCCACCTCCAAGTCTTTGCCAACTTCCTCCAGCCAGAGTTTCCCAGCAATTCCCCTCTCCCTACAAAGGCAAGGAGTGACAGAACAAAGGGGAAGCTTTGAACTGGCACAGGGCAGGGTTGGATGGGATATTGGGATGAAATTCCACCCTGGGAGGGTGGTGAGGCCCTGGCACAGGTTGCAGCCAGCGAGGCTCAGCCCTGCCAGCATCATCCTGCTGCTACTGCAGTGCCAAAATAACCATAAACTGGGCCCACAGCTCTTTATCCACCTCACAGCTAAGAGCAAAGTCCATAAATAAAGGTCACTTTAAGTCCAAAGGCAGCACATTGGTTTCTATTTGGTTACACAGGTGTTAAATCCAACATCTGGGTCCTTCCAGTGGCCTCAGAATTGTTAAAACCTGAAGGTTTTAACACCACACCCATGAACAAGACCTCAATCTGTACCTGATGCTTTGAGATGCTCAGTCACACATCAATAATCAGAGCTGGGGCAGTGCTACAATGAGACAACTGCTTTTCTCCATCCCAGATGTGCTATAGAACTGCTCCATGTTACTGGTAAATACTCTCAGCAACAAGTTTCTGCATTTTTCCTGCTGATAAATTCTCTGAGCAGCGACTTCCTCGATTTTTCCTGCAATTGGGCACATAAGTTTTCCTTCTATTTTAATTTTTGATAAGGAAAAGAAGATTCCTTTCCTATTATTTAAGTGATTCTCAAAATAACTCTGTTTTTCAGAGATGTCTGGTAGACTTTGTGTATGAACTTCCCAGCCCCAACTAGTTGTGCCACCAGTGAAACCATGAAAGGGAAAGTTCAGCTGCTGACGATACAAATTCAAATGGTTTCCTCCATTTGAAAGGATGTGGAATTCTATACAAGATTGAATTTGACACTGTATCACTAAAGTGAATATAATTCACTGTGATCTTATTGCCATTTAGAGCCAATGGCCCATTCATGTGTAAATGCACAGTTAAAGGGGGAAAAATAGTACTGCAAAGACAGACCATAATGTCATCTGTATCTAAGCAATCACCCTCATTGTGTTCCTGGGATAAAAGGAGAGGTAAATATTAAACATTAAAAGGATTATGGTTTTATAGTCATTCAGGAATTCACATTTTATTACAAAATACATTCACTCACTATACTTCTATCAATCCATATCTTGAATAGCTTACAAAGGCAAACCCTTAATACTGAATCACACCTACTCTGCAGACAGAAATTAAACATCTCTGTAAGGGAAAATTTTAGATCCTTTCTCACATCTGCCACAAAAAGATCCCAGACCAGGAATCCTTAGATGGGAGTTTGAGCAACACTGAAACAGCATCATCAGCTGTGCATTCCAGGTGAATTCTGAGCACAGGAGTATGGAAAAGGCTTGAAAGGAGTTTCCTTAGATATTTATTAAACCAGAACACAACCTGAGGGTTAATGAGTCCTACAACACTAAGGGAATGAGAAGAGACTGATATAAAGAGCAGGTTTGGAATAAAGTCCGAAAAAATAACAACCAGTCCTCAAATAAGGGAAGCATCATGAGAGAGGGCCCAAATAAGCAAAAGCAGAAGCTCCACACTGGCATAATTCTGGTCTATTAGACACTGATTTGTTTATATATCCAAGTCCAAAGGTTTTTAGATCCCACAGTCCCAGTGTGAGGAACCCTGAGGTTCTTCCTGCAGTGCAAAACCTTCCCCAGTGTTGTTTTGGTTTGAAAAGGGAAAAAAAGAAAATTAACTAAACAAGCCAAGGAATCACTAAAATGAGCTGTAAATAATCTTTCCCTTGTTTCAGGGGGCTTTAGATGAGGTTCCAAGAGCTTGATCCTGCAAATCCTTTCCAAATCCTTTCCAAAACTGGGAAAGCTCATGAAGGGGCTGGGTGGGCTTTTCCACAGCACTTTTTACTGGGAAAAAGGCAACAGTCTGAACTCATATAAGGCTGTTTATAATCACCACTTCCCTGTCACCATTTCTGATCTAGACATGATTTTATAGCAAATTCTACACTCTCTAAAATGTGTAAAATGGGTGTATTCACTGCTAGAGGTTTTTAGTCCTGCCTGGGTAGGATTGCTGCTCGCTTTGTACAGTTGTAGATGATTACAGGAGTCATTAAGCAGCAGAAAATCATGCACACTGGCTAATTAATGTGGAATTGATTCTCCTTTTAGTTTCATTTTTTATGCCTGTTGAATTCCACTGAAATCAATAAAGGCAAGATCAGTAAAGTCTGGAGTAAAACCAGTGGAAGTGAAGGACGTCAGGCTCGGGGTTTAATGAGGAATAAAACTCACAGGAACAGACACAGAAAATCAAACTTCCAGCTACATCTGTGTGTTTCTTGTAATTGTACATGATCAGGATAATTCAGGACATTTTTCTCAACATCTGCATTCAGGTGATGCATTAAAAAAATTTTAAAGTTCAGTAGAAGAGTAACAAAAGTGTCCAGAGTGATGTAAAAGGGGATGAAATTCCCAAAGACTCCTGAGATTTTTCTGTTCTTTACTCCCACCACAAAATCACTCCAGATTTACACGGAATCTTCCTAAATTTTCCTCCCACTTGCCAAGGGTTTGTATCTCCCTCTCCTTTCCTTCCCTGCCTTCTGAGTTCATTCGAACAGGAATTCTGTCCTGCCAGATCTCCAGGCTCAATTAGGAAGCCGCAAACTGATCTAAAAAGTAAAAACAATTTTAAAAAGAAAAACATCCGAGTCTTCATCTTGATATTAAAACTTCCTTCCAACAACATTTCCTCGGTTTCCTTTCCTTCCCCTCCATCCCACACACTTTCCCTGCTGCCTCTCCTGAACCAGCATTTCCCAAAGTTTGGTGAAACAGGCTGAGCTGTGCCACGTGAAGCTGAGCTGTCACATCCCATTGTGTGACAAGACATGACACAGTTTGATGGGGAAACCTCAGCTGACACCACAACTCGAGGGGAGTCACTTCTCTTCACCCACGAGCTCATGTCACACAGTCTGGGAGAGACACACATGAGAAAATTCCCTGCCCAGCTATTTTTTTCTTTTTTTCAGCTGCACACTCAGCCCCTTGACCCTTCAGTGATGGCTTGAAAGGACCAGACTCACCTGCCATGATCTCCTCGAATGTTTTGACAACAGTTTCGCTGATGGCAGGACCGAACTGCTGCTGAAAACCAACCTGCTCCTCACAGAAATGGAGAGTTTCCTTCCCTAATGGATATATTTTGCAGCCATAATGAAATTAGAGCATGGCTTTCATCCCCAATTTGGGAAAAAAAAAATATAAAAATAAAAGAAAAGGGTTGAAAAAAGCCAAGACTAATTTCCCAAAGCTGTATTTGGGTTTCTGTATTTTTTACCCAAGAAGGTATTTTCTATGGATATATTCAGAGTGGTTTGAGTTCAGATTTCCAGCAAAAGGTAACCCCAGCAATTAGGCAGAGCCACAGGAATATTCCTGTCAGACATTTTGTGTGATAACCACAGCAACACATCGAGTCAAACCCTCCTCAGGGCACAGATATTTTTTTAAATGGAAATACACCCAGAATGAGCTGCACCATTTTATTCCCATTTTATTCAGCCTCCCAGCCCAGCTAAAATGTAGGAAGGGTTTTCATCCAGCCTCTACACTTGCTCATATATTATAGCTCCATAAACTATATTTTTTTTTGCTAAGGAGTCATCTGGAATTTATTACAGGCTGAAAATGGAGCCTGGGTAATTGGTCTAAAGAGGGTTCTTATTTATTCTCTCCATTTCTATGTTTATTATGAATTATCTAACTTTAATATCTCCGAATCACATGGGGGATGTTTAAAAATCAATTTTTTCTTCATTCTTCTCCATGCCCAGTAATCAATGTTATTATTTTACCTTAGATGGCAGTTTTGTCAGTGAAACATGATGGATCCCTTCTTATTCCTTAAGACAAATGGATTAATTCATCTCACTGTAACATCTGCAGCATCAAGCAGGATTCTAAAACTCTGCCAAGTTGTGGTGGAGACCCTTAATTCTGCAGTAGGACCTTATGAGGAGCCTTATTCCCCAAGATATATCCACTGTCCACTTGAATTCCTCATTGTAAGCAAGCAGGATTTTCATCAAACAGAACATTAACTTATTTAACACACTCCTGGTGACTGGAGATGTGGCTCAGATCAACTTGAGAGTATTGTCAAAAATCCCCAATGTTGGTCTCATGTCTTAGGCTTTAGATGTCACTGCATATGGACAGATGACCAGAATTAATTGTAATGTATTTTTTTTAAAAATCAGAATCTAAATCAGTATTCAAAGAAAATTCTCAGAGGGTTTTTTTTTTCCTCCCCAGGAACAACTTCTGACTCGCTTCCTACTAGTTATGAGTTGCTAAATTTATGACAATAATAAAATGTTTAAGTCAACCTGACTTGCAGACTGCAGCTTAGGCTGGAGAGTGTGCATTTAAATCCAGGGAAGTGACACAGGGAATGGTTATTCTGTAATGATTCCCCCTATTAATCACAAACCAAATCATGTCCCTGCTGTCTGCCTTTATTTCTCTTTGCAGAGCTGAAGTAACAGACGTCAGTCCCAGAGTTAAATCCCTTTGGGTTTGGGTTCATCTGCATTTCTGGTACGTGCTGAGGGGAATAACAAACTCAGCAGGTGCACCAGAGACTGCTCAGAAAAGGTTCATGGAATCACAGAACATGCTGAGTTGGGAGGGACCCACCAGGATCATCCAGTCCAACCCTCAGCCCTGCACAGAACCATCCCCAAGAGTCACCCCCTGTGCCCCAGAGGATCAGCCAAACCCTCCTGGAGCTCTGGCAGCCTTGGGGCTGTG
>JAWWLV010000011.1:1965162-1977435 GCA_035041135.1 Platyrinchus mystaceus | reverse complement strand
AGGCCAGGTTGGAGCACCCTGGGCTGGTGGAAGGTGTCCCTGCCCATGGCAGGGGTGGCACTGGATGAGCTTTAAGGTCCTTTCCAACTTTAATCATTCTGGGATTCTCTAATTTTCCCCGTGGTCCCCATTTCAAAGAGACTTCAGAGTCCCCTTCCTGGGCTCACCCCAGGAATAATTTTGTGGTAGCTGATAAATTCTGGAGTTCAGTGGAAGTTGGGCCTGTGGACAGAAGAAGAGAGGAATTAAACCCCACTTTAATACAGGGATAATTCAGCTCTGCTTCAGCACAACTTTGTGGCCATGACAGAGAGGGAAAACTCAGAGAGTGGAAAACAAGATCATATAACGATGCTGAGTTAGCAGGAGCATAAAGCAAAACAAGATAACTGATTTTCCAATTGCATTTAATTTGGGGAGTTTAAGACTTAAATAAAGAGAAAATCGTGGAAACTTACTTGAGCCAGAACCCATTAGGAGGCTCTAACACTATATTAGTTTAAAGGGATTCTGTCAAGTGCATTTTTAGAGTTCTAAATTTTTTTCCATGTAATTAATGTCCCTGCAACATTAGTTCCACTGTCTTTGAAGCTGGAAAATAATGTTTACTTTCTTATCTTCACCCCTATTGAACCTTCCCCGTGTCTCCTCTGGAGACATCACACAGTGGGCTCATTTCAGTGGTTTATTTGTTTATTGGGCACCAGTGTGTCCAAGGATATTCCTTATTCCTGTTTCCCATGGATGTGTGTGATGCTTTACAACCCTCTCCTGGGTTTTAAACACTGACAGGCAGCAAAAAAAATTAATCTGGTGCTTTTAGAGACGTGAAACAACACTTTGGGTTCTGTTTGTATGAAATCTCTTTTAGCCCTACTGGAAAAAAGTGTTAATGCCAATAAATTTTACCTGTGGTGAATAGAAAATATGGATTGATTGATTGATCCTCCCTTTCCTTTTCTTAAGCAAACCATCAGTGCAGTTTCTGGTGGGATACAGAATGTTAAGGAGCATCTCAAGGAGCCTGATTTCAATAAATTCCCATGCAAAATTCCTCCATCTGGGCAAATTGTGACTTATTAAATACCTGCCCCACTGACAGGAAAGCTGCTGATTCCCAACTGATGGACTTAGATGTGTCCAAGCAGCAACCCAGGGAATTCCAGCCAGTTTTCCAGAGGCAGGGACCAGGCCTTGGAGCTAAACAAATAAGTTTTGCAGTAATTAGCATTCCAAATGGCAGGTGGAATTTCTGCCTGGAACGCTGTGTTATCACTCTGCTGCTTTGAACGTTGCTTTGGGGAAAAATAAACACCTCCTTCTAAATACCTGCAGTGTGGAGACTACATTTAATTCCCTTATTTTTGCCATGGATTTGGAGGTCCCTTCAGTGCCTGATTTACCTGAGTAAGTGAGTAAAGTGCAAAACTGTGTTGACAGAAGTTTTCCTCTCCTTACCATCCTCCCACCAGGGCTATTTCACTTCTTGTCCTACAAGGAGCACACTGAGAGTCTCTGGGATCAGTGTGGATTCCTGCTGCCCTGACACACCAGAATAACCTGTAAATCATCAGATTTAATTACTGAGACAGCAAAACAATCTAGAAAAATCCATGACCAGTGTGAGATGAAGCAGAAGAGCCGCTGGTGCTTTGTGTGCTCGTTCCTTCAGAAACAGCTGGACCCACTGGAACAGACAATCCAGGAAAATTATAATCCTATTTGTACTTAGGATGCTTTTATGGTACTTAAAGAATTTTTTTTTTTTTTAAAATGCTAGGCCAGAAGTTCCTACAATTTATCTTGAGTAGATCTTATATCATTTCTTTTATAACATCAATTCACACAGACATCGCTGTGCAGCAAAATTGCTTTGGATGATTTCAAACCTCTTTATTCTTCTGGTGATCATTTATCCTCCACAGCACATTTTTAGAAAGCCCTCTCAATTAGAGCCTGTTTTATGCTCTACCTGCAATACTTTAAAATGTTGTTGGTGCCCAAAAGATCTGAGAGGTTTCTTCAAGAAACACAATCCTGAAACAACCCCAGTATCGGCCAGTTTATTGTCTGTTTGAACCACTGGAACCAACTGGGCTCCATGTGGGCTCTCTGCCTAAATCCATCCCCATGGATTCCATTCCCTGGGCTAATCCTAATTATTTTTGAAGGCCAGTTTGTAAACACTGGCATCTTAGGGAGCATTTTAAGGCACATTTTCCACAGGGTCACACGTGGCCTCAGCATTTGCTTTAAGCTAAAAAACGAGATGTCTTCAACCAGAGATTATTTTTCCCAACATAACTCCAACTTCCTCCTTCCTCTGGTCTTCAGAACTGATGTTGTCAGTTCTGTGCTTTAAGTAAGAGGCAGAGTTTATTAGTTCAAGGCACTTCAAAAAGACCAGAGGAGCATCTTTAAGAACACACAAAAATTATGAGTTCTCCCAGAAATGACAGACTCAGATTTTCAGCCACACTGAGGAAATTCTGTTTCTACTTCAGCTGGTTTTTAGTCCTTCCCGAGCTTTGATACTCAGAGACCTTTCCCTAAATTCACTCCACCAAAAATCAACAATCATCTTCCAAACCTGAGGCCAAAAATGTTCCTGCCAGAAGGAATGAGAAACCTGGGGGAAGTTTGACCCTGGATATTGTGAATATGCAAGTGAGGAAAGGACATCACCCTGTCCTTTCAAAAATTTCCATTGTTCTACCTTTAGAATTCGTCCACTTTAAGAACTTTAAAGATAGATGGGTCTATACAGGTATTGCCATTGCAAGATATCATAAATTCACCTTTTATTTTTGGTCCCACCTATAGGTTGTAAGTCCTTGCAGAGCTTCCTGGGGATGGTGACATAAAATTGGGTTACACTGTTTAATTACCACACCTTTATCACCTGAAAACCTGGCTAAGGGAACAGCATTCAGGATTTGCATGTGGCTTGTATTTTGAAGGGAATTTATCCTGTGGTTTCCTGGTGGAATTAAACCTGTTTATGTGGAATTAAACACCCATGTCCCACCAAAAGGTAACAGCAGCAGGATCACTGGAAAACACCTCTGAGATGATCAAGTCCAACTGCCAAAAGTTCAGCTCCCATTTGTGCCTCTGGAAATCTCCAAGTGTTCACCTTTTTTGAGTGGGGACCTTTACAAGACGCCACTTTCAGGTGTCACAGGATTCATATTTTGGGCTCTGTTGATATTGCAGTGCTTGAACACACCGATATCAGTGTTATCCCAGCCCCTGCTGCTCCTTCTTGCTCCAGGAAAACCTGCCAACACATCAGGATTGCTCAACTCATCAGGGTCACAGGCTGGCTGAGGAACAAATGACTTATTTATTGGCCTTGCAAAGCCCAGGGGGCACTAAACCCAATTTCAGAGAGGCAAACACCCTTCTGCTTTTTAATCTAACCCCAAACAACACCACCATAATAGTAATAACAATAATAATAATAAGTAGTGACATGTTTATGCCTGCAATTGTTATCCATCACCTCAAGCTCCCCGTGACAAAGGGATCTCATCCTTACTAGAGCTGTAGGGTAAGGGCTGATGGAAGGTTGGAGTGATAAACACACCTAAAGTACAACCAGAACCCTTTTGAAAGCTTTTATTAATTTTTTATTTTGAAAGAGGGAGGCTGAGAGTAGTTCTCAAGCCCTGCATGTGCAAAGGGCAGGGTTTCACCCCCAACCTTCCATCCCCAACACCAGAAAGGGTAGAAAGTCTGTTTAATCAGCAAAGAAGGAAATATCCATGTTATGGAAGCCAACTATGAACATGTGGGTTTGCAGAAATCCTGCATTTTCCTATAAAATTTTAATTATTTCAGCATCTTTGCAGGAGGAGAAATTCTGAAGATGATTCAAGTCAGAAGGGCAGAACCCAGCAGGGAACCAGAGACACAAATAGGGGAAAAACATGAAGGAATTCCTCTGTTTGGTGATCCCCCACCACTGGATTCCAGCCTGGCCCTGCTGGCAGCAGCTCTGCTCTCACTGAGGTGTTGAGAAAATGGTACTGAATCACAGAGCTGGGCTAAAACATTTCTCAAACACCATTTTCCAGAAAAAGAAAAAGAAAAATGCAGTTTGAGAGAGGATGAAGCTCTTGGAAGACTCAGCTAGACTTGGGAATGGGATATGCTGAGCTAAAGAACTGAGAAAAACCCTGCAATGCTTCATTTTTTATGCCTTTTTTCCCAACATTCCAATTTTTCAGCCCAAAGTGCCACTGAATTCAGTTCCCAAAGGCCCATTTTCCCAAGCAAGGAAGGTTTCTGCCCATGGCAGCAAACAGGGAGTTCACAGGAGTGTTTGAGGATGGAAGGTGTTGGGGGCATGAGCTGTGCTGGACACTCTGAGCTGCTCCACACTGGGGGATTAAACCAGGAGCAATTAGGAATGAGGGGAATGGAGAACTAGGAAAGATCCTAAATATTAAATCTGGGGGTTGGGCAGTGCCTAAACCAGGTATTTGATCACCTTTATTATTTTCTTTAATAATAATAACAATTTTATTTAGAAACAACTTATTCTGCATTCCCCAAACTTTCAGCCCTCATATAAATTAGGATTTTGCATCTCAACACATCCAGCAATGGGCAGTTTGATCTCTGGCAGAGCTTAAATTCAAGGTGCTGCTTCCACTACTCCCCAGATGAGAGGTGATGATAGAGATGACCACGATGACCTTTAATTTCCAGCCCCCAAACAGTCTCTACCTGTCAAGTTGCTGAGGCTGCTGCAGCAAATGAAGAGATCAACTCCTCCATCAGCAACAAACATCAGAACACCCTTCCCTGCACCAAGACAGCAATTTTCTTCCAGCAAAACCAGAGGACAAGACCCACAAGTCAGTGAAAGGCGCTAAAAAGGCCAAAAAATGAAAGGGTTAAAACTCAATCCACCCCAAAAATCTATTTTCCTGCACCAGTTGCTGAGGTCACAGCTTAGAGTAATTCAAAAATATCAATATGTGCCTCACCTTCAGGAGATGCTCAAGCCCTGGCAAGTGCAAATCTGTTGTTAACAAAGTGTTATTCAAACAGAAACTCCAGGGCATTGTGATGTGCTTGATTTTTCATATTTTTGGGGCTAAAATGGCAGGTTTAGTGGGCTAAAATGGCAGGTTTTCTGTGCACATGGTGTGAACATCCCATTGGATATTTAAAAAAAAAAAAAAAAAAAAAAACAACAAAACTCATGAGTTGAATATATAAAACAAAATTTCACAAATATTGTCATCCAAGTGGGATTTAAAATCCACTGTTTTCTTCCCAGCTCATGAAAAGAATTTTCATTCAGGGGAGCTGTAGCACTTCCAGAAAGAGCTCTGATTTGAAGCTGATTCTGTGAACAGTCTCGTTGCCAGAACACATCTGGAGAGTTTGGAAATGTGCTGAGTGCTGCCATAATTAAAGAAGGAAACCCTTGAGTCAGTCCCTGCAGCTGGGATCCAGCCCCCAGAAATCAGGAGTGTTTGATCCCCTCTCAGTGGAGCAGATGAGGGAGGAATGAAAGAACTCTGCTTTTCCCTGGATTTCTGGAGCTGAAGGGACAAACCTTTGAGGCACCACATGGTTTGTTTTGTCCGGTGGCTGCTGCTGGAAAATTAATGTTTTTCTTAGAAAAGAGTGGATAGTGAAAGGAAAACAAGGAAAAAAAGACAAGAAAAATAATAAGAAGCCTCCTGCAAGGATCATGTTCTCCTGAAATTAAGAATAAACCACCATTATCTCCACTGCAATGGCCCTAAATAAAATTTTAAATAACACACACCTGAGACAAACAAATGAATTTTCACCATGCCTTGCCTGTTTTATGCTTTCTCTGCAACAGTTTTCTGCATTTATTGCCCACTAATACCCAGGTGCCATTCCACACACACAGGTATGATTCCATAACTTCAAAACTATTCCTAACACAACTAATTCTATGTTATACTGGGAATTACAGAAATATCTGGAGAGGAACTGAGAGGCAGCTCCACTTCTCAAACAAAACAAGGGCTGATTCCTGTCTCCAAGAGCTTATTTACACAGCCTGTTAAAAATTATCCTACAAACAGCCCTGCTCTCATCAATTTACCTCATTAATCCTGGCTTGTTAATTAATTCCCCTGGTCCTCAGAGTATAAGTTATCCAATCTATGGGCTTTGGGAGATGGTTTTCCTTTTAAAACCTGCCCTTGGCTCCTGGTTTGGGACCTGGAAGTGTCCAAGGCCAGGCTGGACAGGGCTTGGAGAAACCTGGGATGGTGGAAGGTGTCCCTGCCCATGGCAGGGGGTGGAATGGGATGAACTTTGAGGTCCCTTCCAACCCAAACCATTCTCTGATTCTATAATTTCTATCCCTTATCAAAACTTAACAAGACCTCAGGCTTTAACAAAATGATGAAGAATTATTACTATTTAAAAACCATTTTTTACCAGTAAATCATTAGTATGGATAAAAGTCATTGGGATGTTAAGACAGAACTAAAAGCCTGGTAAAAGGAAGTAGAAGAAAAGCAGAAAAGTAAAGCAAAAAAACCAAAATTTTCCACTTGGATGTCTGGCAAAAGCCAGCAAAATATAACCACGTATCTCAAAGCATCCTGTACAAAGTAAAACACCTCCAAAAAAAAAACACTTCTGAGCTGTGGTTTCATTGGAAAAATCTTCAGGAAAGTTTGGTACCCTCAGCTCAGCTGCTGCTCTCCTGGAGATGCCAACAGGAGCCACCATCCCCCGGGGAGGCCAAATCCTCCCTGAAATGCTCATCCAGGAGAACAAAGAGCCCGGGCCAGGTGTTAAATACAGATCCCAGGGAACATTCCAGCCATTATAAAACCCAGGAACGGCGGATTTCGGTGTCAGTGGGAAGCCAGCAAAGAGCAGCTTCAAAGATAGAGCAGAGATAAAAGTCCCCAGAGGATGCAAAATCAGGCTTTTGGCAAAGAGAAGACAGCAAGTCCCACCTACCTCTAAGAAAAAAAGGGCTTCTCCCAAGCTTTTTAATTACTCCAATGATAATCTTAATGCAAATTCACCTGCTGCCAAGCTGTTGTGCACCAGGCATTGATGGCACATTTAAAACTGAGCTGCAGTTTATTTCTTAGACTTACAGAAAGTAACTAAGTTGTTGGTCTGGTAAACATTCAAATAAAAAAATTCTTAAAAAAAGGCAGATTGCAATTTATTTGTGAAGTGGCAGCAAAATTCAGCCCCTTGGGGCTGCTCAAAGCCTGGCAACTCCAGGGCATCTTCAAGCCTGGCTGTGCATTAAAAGAAGTGGCTGGAAAAGTTTGAAGAAGGTAAACAATTTTTACAAAAACAGCTGCTTTCTCATTTCTATCAGTCTTTGGGAAGAGCTGAATCACCAAGTGCCAAACTCCAGAGCTGAGCCTGGCACAGCAGATTGCAAATACCCAACGATTTGCTTTTTCTGCACCATTGCCACCTAAGCTGATCATGAGAAAGGATTAATAATTAAGGGTAATTATCTGACTGAACACTTTTTAATATGCTGAAGTCAGGCTGGTGCTGTTTATGAATAGCTTGTGGCTCTTCCTTTCTGGATTGTGCTGTGGGAAGGCGAGGGAAGGGGAGGGGAGGAGGGAATGGCCTGTGCCAACCTTATCATTTGGTCTTGCTTTGACTGGACACTTCATCTCACCTCTCCTGAATGCCACACTCTTCTTCTCCATGTGCCTCTTTCCCTTGGCTCCTCACCAGCCCTGAATGCCAGGGGTTACAGGCATGGAAAAAGCACTTAATTCCTAATTAAAGAGTCATTTGGCAACACGTGCTGTCATTTCGCTGCCTTGGTTCTCTCCTTCCTGTACATTCCCAAGGAGTTTTGCTAAATAAAATCTCAACCAAGGAATGGCAAACCTGCTTTGATTTGTGACCTTTATGTCAAAAAGATTCCCTCTCTTTCCAGGTTTGGTGTTAAAAAGATGTTTTGTGAAAGGTTGATTGGAAAAGGACACCTGGAATAGAGAAATATCTTAGAAGATGCTGATGAGGATCAAGCAGTGTGGAGCTTGGACCAGGGGAAGGGTTTTTCACTAACCCTCAGCATCATGGAATCATGGAATCATTTAGGTTGGAAAAGCCCTCTGAGGTCATCAAATGCAACTGTTTCACCAGCACTGCCAATCCCACCACTGACCCACGTCCCCAAGTGCCACATCCACACGTTTGTTAAATCCCTCCAGGGATGGGGATCCACCCCTGTCCTGGACAGCTGTGCCAGGGCTGGACAGCCTTTTCCATGAAGAATTTTTCTTTCTTTTCCAACCTGAGCTTCCCCTGGCACAACTTGAGGCCGTTCCCTCTCCTCCTGTCCCTTGTTCCCTGGGAGCAGAGCCCGACCTCCCCCTGGTTTCGCCCTCCTGGCAGGGAGATGCAGAGCCAGAAGGTCCCCCCTGAGCCTCCTTTTCTCCAGGCTGAGCCCCCCCAGCTCCCTCAGCCCCTCCTGCTGCTCCAGCCCCTTCCCAGCTCCCTTCCTTGGACACTCTCCAACCCCTCAATGTCCTTGTGAGGGGCCCAAAACTGCCCCCAGCACTGGAGGTGCCTCAGCAGTGCCCAGAGTGACAATCACTGTCCTGGCCCTGCTGCCACACCACTGCTGACACAAATATCCTGGCAAATAGGTTTGTCCAAAGCACTTCCCTTCACAGATCCTTAATTCCTGATGTTATTCCTCCTGGGTGTTTCAGCTTTGACTGCTGTGACACTCTCAGGCCCGTGGTGTGACTCCTGGAGATGGTCCTGTGCAGAGATAAGGGTTGGACTGGGTGGTTCTTGCGTGTCCCTTCCAACTCAGCAGATTCTGTAACTTGGAGTGCGTCCCTCTCAAAATTTCAACCTTCGTTTTGCCTGAGTTTTCCCACACCTTTGGCAGCCTCAGTGACTCTGCCACTGCCTTTTCAGACAGACTTTCCTCCTCATAAACCCTCCCGAAATACCTGAGTGCACAGTTTCTGCAGCTCTAACACGAACTCTTTCCCCCAGAAGCAACGAGCTGCAGCTGCATTTGTAGGCAAATCTTTGTGTGCATTCAGAGAACAGGCTGGATGTGGGAATGTTTTGAAACATTTACCACCCATCAGTGCGTGATCAAGATCCTTTCTGCTGCCTTCCATCACCCTTCTGCTAAATTTTGTTTTCATTGTGTCCCGTAGGTGGGTTTAATCCACTTAAATGTGTTACTTAAATCTATTTCCCAGCAGCCTGTTAAAGGATTCACAGACTTCACGATGAGGTCAGTTATTATTTCACCTTTAAACATGTGAAATATAATAAAAACTGTGATATTGCTATCCCAGTTTACTTCCACTTTCTTTACTCACACACATAAGTCATTTATACCCTCTATTAAATGCCAAATACTTTTAGATAAGGGGGAGGGGAAACAACTGAAGGAAAAACAAGTAACTTCTGCTCCTTATGCCACTGTACATTGCTTTCTTGCACGGAGAATTTCCAATATCCAAGCAATAATTTCAGCCCAAATTGGCCCAGTGGCGTCACCAATCCTCTTTAAGAGGCACCTTTCCCCAGGAGGAGGGGGGGGGCAGCAGGTTTTATTGCTCTCTGTGTCTGGCTGAGCCTTGTGTAAATTATGTGGTAAAAGCAGATGGCAGAACTCTTTCTAGATATGGTTGAAAAAATTGGACTTGCTTGGAATAGTCCCTGGGGGCCCTTTTTCAGAGCATTCCTCTGCAAGGAGAAACAATCATTTTACTTTTGGCTGCTGTTGTCTCCTGCTGAGGGAATTCGAGTGCAGTAATGATGAACTCTGTGAAGGGTGAAATGGATGGTGCTGCTGGTTCAGGATATTCAGCAGTGAGGAGTTTTGGCTCCCAGGCACCTGGCAGGGCTTTTCAGGCTGAACAGTGATGTTTTATGGTGTCACCTGGTGGGAGGAACCAGGGCAAAGAGGTGCTGGGTGATGAAACCTCCTCAGCAGGGCACGTGGGTTGTCCTACATCGCCCCCAGGGACACTCACAACTCATTTTCTACCCTTTAGCAGTAAATTGTTTCTCCTGGTGCTCAGTCATGCACCACCAGGCCCTACTAATCCAGTTTAGCACCACATCTGCCCAGTCCGCTCATGGATTTGCCCAGTTTCCAAGCCAAAACAGGAGCAACCTGTCCTCAACAGGCATGGGGTGGCATAATAACCCAAAAGCATTCCCTGCATGGTTTGACCCTATTACATAAAAAGCAGCCTTCATATCACTGAAGAGTCTTATAATAATTTACCTCAGGCTTTAAGATTGTTCTAATATTCTGTTTCAGGCTTCTCTTCTTTTCCACCAGCCCCAAGTCACTTAAACTTTTAATCACTGCTCATGTTTTCCAGGGTTTGATCATTCCTGTGCCTCCCTTCTGGACTCCCAGTTCGTGCCCTGAGTTATTAAAACAAGACACTCAAACCTGATGGAAGGTGTTTAAAACACTCCCCTCCCCACTGCCACCTGAGCCTCTCTGAGTGCTGAGCTCCCCATTAATAAACTGCTGATGCTACCAATTCCACCCCAATCCATCTGCTTTTTTTTCCTGAAAAACTGCTGGGAAGTTGCTCCTTTTTCCCGATTTGGAGGTATTTTAAAAGGCCAAATTGCAAGCAAGGGATGTTTAGGCAAGAGTGGCCTAAAGAAAGTAACTCATTTGAGGGAATGAGGCTATTTAAGGGTAATGATTTATTATTATTATTATTATTGGATTAACGTGATTAAACTTTAAATTATTATCATTAAAACAGCACATGAAGAAATATTGCAATTTTAGCTCCCTGTGCTCAACATGCACAGAGTTAATAGAGCAATGCAAAACTCAGCTATACATTTGGTAGAGTTTCCAAAAAGCTGCCATTTGGCCTGAAGGCCTCATCCAACTTTATTTTATTGATTAAAAATCATTGAAAAAAAATATCTCAGAATGGATTGGGTTGGAAGGGACCATGGAGATCATCCAGTCCCACCCTCTCCATGGGCAGGGACACCTTCCACTAGCCCAGGTTGCTCCAACCTGGCCTTGGACACTTCCAAGGATCCAGGGGCAGCCACAGCTTCTCTGGGCAACCTGTGCCAGGGCCTCCCCACCCTCCCAGCCAAGAATTCCTTCCTAATTTCCAAGATTTTTAGCTCTGTCTTCTTGACTGGAGTGTCACCAGCTTGCCACAATTTTTACTACTATAAAAATTTATAAACTGTAAAACTAATCACTAGTTTCATAAAATTAATGTTAGGAAAAAAAATAAGAAATCTTACCTGGAAATCTGGTTTTTTTGATTTTCTGTCCCCCATAACAGAGAAGCTTCTCCACTGCACATACATTTCCTTTTAAGTGCAATTCATTCTGCTCAGGAATGCACTGTTTTCTGTCCTCCTGGGTGCTGCTTAGAAAGAAAAGTCATCTGTTTGGAATGAAATGTTCAGGTTACATGACACCATTTCATGCCATTCATCACATGAGGAAAGGAAAGGAGTTGTTCTACACGAAACAGGATCACTGAGTGAAACAGGCACTGCTCTGAAACACTTCCCTTCTGTCTGAGATGCTGCTAATCTACCACCTAAACAACCAGTCAGGTTATTTTCTTGCCTGTATCTCTTTTACTGAGATAGAAGACAAGGCATTTAATAAGGATAAAATTAAAATAACTTGGGAGGGAGAAGGGTAGTTACCCAAAACATCGAAATTAAGGGTGTGAAGCTTGAAAATATCTTTAGTTTCTTCATTATTATCCTTGAAAAGTGGTGTAAGCCCCAGGATTTGTTGTGTTACCTGAATTAAGCACACAGATATCAGGGAAAGGTTGGCACTAAACCTCAGCTAAAGACTCCATCCCATCCCCAAAAAAACCTGGAAACCAGTATTCCCTTACACCAGCAGGCACTGAATGTGTTCATCTCCCAAAAATTGCCCCACTCAGCTTCCTGGGAATGCAAAAAAACTAAGGCTTGAATCTCTAATAACCTGCTTGAGCTCTTTTCCTGCTTGCCAGGATCTCAATTCCCAGAAAAAACAAATCCTTTTGCCTTCAGTCACGATCTCGGTGATTTAATTAAAAGGGAAGAGTTTCCCTCCACAGCCAGGAGGAACCCAAGGTATTGGACACAAGAAGAGCAAAACAGCTCAAGGATGTTGCTAAAACATCTGGGCAAGAGAAAACATTAATAATTTAACAACTTGGGCTAAAAGGAGACCAGACTCTGAATTTTAAACCAAGTCCAGACCAGAAACTGCTTTCCTTGAGTTCAACC
>JAWWLV010000011.1:1950506-1965062 GCA_035041135.1 Platyrinchus mystaceus | reverse complement strand
AACTTGGGCTAAAAGGAGACCAGACTCTGAATTTTAAACCAAGTCCAGACCAGAAACTGCTTTCCTTGAGTTCAACCCGTGCTGCAGAGACTCTTCTTGCCACAGCTGCAAACACGACCTCCAAAACTGTAACAGCATTTTCAACATCCACTTCTGCAAAATGGGCATTATTCTTGGGGAAAAGGGCCAGTTCTGGGATCCAAAGCCAGGTTTTTGGGCTCTACACATCTAAATCTGCACACACTTCTCAGGAGCAAACAGAACCACCTGGAGCTTCTCTGCATCCAACAAAGAGGGGAAACAAAACTCGACCATTATATCCCAAAACTCAACTTCTGCTTTTGTCCTACTCTCTGCATGAGGGGAAACATTTAATTGGCAGCTCTCCTGAAGAATGTCCCAGTGCCAGAGGAAAAGGGGTGCCCTGAGCCCAGCTCAGCTGACATATTTATGGATTCAGGAGAGAGACCAACCACTGGATAGATGCTCTCATTGGGAACCCTCTATTTATTTATTTATTATTAAACAAGCCTTTAAAATCCCCCAGGGGGAAGGGGCAGGTTTACAACAGTTCAACTGCAGCAATTAGTGACTCATCTGTTTAAAAATGAGTAAATAAGAAGTTGGATTATTTGTCCATACAAATGGAGAATGGGAGCAAAAATGGTCCCTTCAAACAGAGCTTTTACAAAGACTTTATTTTTGGTAAAACACCATTTTCTTAAGCACCGGTGTAATGACACACAGGCCTTGCTCACACTCACTTTTCACCTTTATAACTTACATTTTTAGTGTATTCATTCCTATTTGCACCTTAATGGCTGTGCCAAGAAGATTTGCTGGCACAAATCCTGCCTTTTCTGTCCTGAGGAAAAAAACACCCGAAGTCAGATAATTTTTTTCATGCCATTCTTATTCAGCACTTCAACAAAACCCAGAACACTGAAGAATTGCACTTTTAAAGAGGAGCTTCTATCAAGCAGCTATTCTTGTCCTAATGTAATATCTCATTTTCTCAGCAGTTGATTAAAATCCATTCTGTTACACTGGGATACACCCAATGACACTCCCCTGATACAGAGATATACAGAAGAGATAAAAGAAAATAATATATCACTGGCAGGGCTGAGAACATGGTTAAAAGCATATATTCAATGCCTACTTATCTTTTATGTATACAGATATCTGTGGTGACAAATAGCCTATTATTGTATATGATTGACTGAAAACAGAAAGCAGGAACTGGAAAAGAATTCTGAATTACTGAGGGCCATTTACTGCTCATATTTTATATCAGGGACTCCACATTCCCCACAGGAAAAGGAAGAAAGGAAAGAAAATGATGTGGTTTTAAGGTGGCTCCAGCTACAATTAGAATTAATTGTGGATTCCTCCAGTAATTAATCCCATAAACAACAGGATTTGGGTTTGCCACTGGATGAGGTGGATTCCAGCAGCACCTTTAGGTGCTTCTCCAGCAGTTCCAAGAGCTCTCCACACTCCAGGGGTCATCAGGAGAGAGGGTGAGGACTCCAGCAAAACTCATCAAGTCATTAAAATTCATTAATAAGTCACAGGCTTCTCTCTGCTCTCTGAGCTCAAGGACACTCGTGCCCAACACCTTCAGGAAAATTCTCATGGCTGGGAGGGGAAAATCCTGGAGCTCCTTCTTGGATTTCTATTCAAGGAGTTCTATCCTAATCCTATTTCAATTCTGGTTTTCTCTGAGCAAATTCCCCTTGATTTTCAGTGAAATGCAACCCCTCAGCGATGTCACTGATGGAATTTTGACATGGAATTCCAAGGAAATGCCACAATTCGGCTACAGCCTGCAAAGAAACTGAAAGTCTGGCATCCAAAATCCGTTCTGGTGCAAATCTCAAGCAATGCCTTGAATTCACTTGGAATCCTGTGTCTCCTGGATATTTTATAGCCAATTTTCAGCAGCTGCAATCCCAAATATGTTACAGCTGGATACCTGTCATAAAACATTCCTGTTAAACCTGTGCTGCTGGAGAATTAACCAAGGATTCTGTGGCCATGCAGATTATCAAGTCTTTTACAAGAGTTACTTTTGCCTTAATTACTTTCCACCAGCCCATCCATTCCTTCCCAGACTTTAGACAGCAATATAAACTTTTCTCCTCAGGCAGATGAATCTCTAATTACCCAACTGAGGGGGGTTTTTGCCCCTTTTTTTCTTTTGTTTTTATGAGCATCAGCTCCCCCATTGCCAAAGAGGAGATAATGATCCCACATCTCTCATCTAATCCCAAATCACTGCTACCCAGCAGACACCAATTCCTTTCATCCACTTCATTCATTCCACCTAATCCATCGTCAGATCCAAAAAGCTCCCTGAATGCTTTGTATCCATCATTTCCATGGGCAAGCAATGCATATTTAGCTCCCTTAATAATTTTTCATACATCAAGCCATCAATCTCTCCAGTTCCTTTCATCATTTTTGTTGCTCTTCTGTGAATTCCTTCTGGCTTTCCCAAGTCTTTCCTGAACTGGAGTGCTCAGCTGAGGATGCACCATTTCACCTGCTCTCTCAGAAGAGTTAAATAGATTAAAATTAACTCCTTCTTTACCAGGCATCCAAAATCATAATTATTTTATTTTCCAGTTAAAGCCACTCTTTTTATTTCTAATATAAAGTCTGCTGTGGTGGCACATAAAGTCTGACAACTCCTGAATCAGCTTTGCTAACTGTCTTCTCAGTTCATATCTAACATTTTGCTGGGCAGTCCAGGTTTGAAACCAACTGCAAACACCAAAACCCAACTTCAGGCCGAGTTTGCTGCATTTTACCTCAAAAAAGTTGGCAAAAGCAATTTGATTTCCATGCAAACGACAGAAATCACCATTTGTTCTCTGATCCTCGTTGCATGTTTTCTGCTCAGCTCCCTGAATTTCTCCTTTCATCACCAGGATTCCTCGTGGGAACGTTGCAGACCTCAGGCTGTGGCAGATCCGCAGCAGGTTTCTCGTGCCATGTGGGACACAAGGTGATTTAGGCTCATTTGAAGCCTTGAAAAACACTTTTTGGTGCTCCTGAACCTTTTTTCTTGTCAGCAGAGAGGTTTTCCACGGGCACACAAGAGTTCTGAGGTGAAAAGTCACCTCTAAATGGCCCACAGGGTGCCCACAGGCAGGGGAGCTGCTTTTCAAGCTGAATAAATATCAACAACCTGTAGAAACCCAACCTGGGCCAGCATGAAATGAGGTTCACGGGCCAACACCTTGAACCCTGCACTCATTTAAAGCTTTCCCAAGTTGCCTCATCTTTTCCACTCAATAAATTTTGTGATTTATTACAAAAAGGTGAAAGGTCCTCCCTCCTATTCCCAATTACCTGAGCCACTCAGGCCTCTTTGATGTGTCTTTGCATGAATAAGTTTTTTTCGGGACTTTCTGGTCCTCCTTTAACTTAAAATATTGGTCAAACAAGAGCAATTTTCTCCTTAAGCAGGAGGCAGTTAATTAGTACAGAGCCTGTCACTTTGTCACATCCTGACAAACAATAAAGGAGATTAAAGAGTTGCTAATTGGCTGCTACTGTTAACAGCAATTTCATAGTGTTAATGCACCAAGAAAACATTCAAAAAGTTGTTTTGATCAGACTGTGGAAAAATTGAACAAAAGGAGCTTTTTTTTCCAAGATCAAGAGGATTGTCCCACAGGAGAAATCCCAAATGCAGGCAGCACTTCCAGTATGGGATTCAGGAATATTATATGTATTGTGGAAATCTTCTGCCAACAGAAGAAAGTTTCTCAGAAGTCATTCTTGGATTTGGGCATCAGAAATGAATAATAGTGGGGGGAAAAAAACCCTGAAAATATCAGTGTGACATCCCCAAACCCATCAAACCAGGGAGAAATAAAACCTAAGAGGCAGGAGGAACATTAGGGACTTGTTCTGAGAAGGAATACTCACTTTTTCTGGGGAGAAAAATGGAAAAGGAAGACACTAACATTTAGAAATGCATAAATAATACTCACAGTATGGAGAATATGGGTATACAACAGCCTGGATGAGCTTCAATCCTCTTTTTCAGTGCCAAGGCCTTGCTAAATGTTCATATTTCTTCACAAAGCCTGGAACAAGGGATGGTAAATCACCACACTTGGGAAGATGTTGTCTCCTACTGCATCTCCATCAGTTCAGTGAATGAGTCAGAGCTGATCTTTCTCTTCAGCTGCTTTCACTTGGAATTCTCTGGTTCCTGCAGGGAGAACAAGAAAGGAAATAAAGCACAAAAGGAAATCAAAGCACCTCCTTGCAGCCTCCAGGATAACCAGGGCACAGAGGCTGAGGCAGAGCACACAAATCCCCTGGAACTGGAAAACTGAGAGCTGGTATTTTAGACATCCTAAAGTGCCCAGGTGTGGATCCTCCCTCCTCTGAAAGAGTATTTGGAATTACAAAAACATGTGGCACCAGGGCAATTGAGCACAGAATTGGGAAAGTCCATGTGGGGGTCAAATCCAATGGGAAATCCACCCGGGCCCAGTTACTGCAGGGGAAGATGTGGGAGCTCGTTTTTGTCAGCAGAAGCATCAAGAGGCAAATAAAAGCCAAAGAGTAAAAGAAAGAATTTTGTTTTCTGGCTTTCTGCTGCGAGCTCTCTCCTCTAGGAGCTGCTCAAACAACCCCCATCACAGTAAAATATGGCAGGTGGCTGGAAATGGGGTGGATCCGGATCCCACCTGCTTGGCACGGCCATAATCTGCATTTTTGGATGCTCAGCAGGGCCAGGACCCTTTGGCAAGAGAAGATAACAAATTAGTGAAGTGTCTGCCCTCAAGGGGCTGCTCTTTAGCACCTTCAGATGGAGTCCAAGCCGCTGCTGCCTTTTTCCCCTTCTCAAAACCCCAAAATCTTCTCTTGAGGGGCTCTAGGAAAAAAAAAAAAACAACCAACCAAACATTTATGTGTTTGGAGGGATCCAAGTGTCACCATTCTGCAATTTTCTTGATGGAGTTTAACACATTAATGGCTGACACGCTATTTTTACTCACTAGAGTAACTGATGTCTGAAATTATGAGCAAGGAAAAGAACCATATTGAACAAATTGCAGCTCCAAGGAAAGCTCCTGACTTCCCTCCAGCTCCTTCCCAATTTAAGCCCCTAATTGAAATCAGTCTACTCCTTGCATCAACAAATGAAGGGTAATTATGTTGTTCTCTCAACCTTGTGTTCAGAGATTGCATTGATCTTCATTATATTAATAAGTCAAATTATTCCTTCATTTCTGCTGGCTCTATAAGCAGGGAATTATCCAGGAAAGAATGAACTGGGATGCTGTGCATTGAATATATCCATTTTTTTCCCCTTGCTTGTTTACCATTAATGGTTATACTTCATCTGCTGCTTAACAACATTAGTGCTTAAATGGTGTGATATTAGTTCACAGAGTGATTAGAGACTTACATGCAGCTCTTAAAACAAAAATACAGGAATGGCTGCAGATATTTTTTCCAGGTTTCCAGAGGATAAACAACTAATTCCTGCAGGTTGTGAGGTGCAGATTTAGCTCATTGAAATGAGGCAGCTGCACCTGCACAGGCCCAAACCTTCCAGGGAAGGAACCTATAGAAATACCATAAATATTCATAATTCTCTTGTTGAGTGAAGCATCTGAGAATTACCCAAGCATCACTATTTCTTGGTTAAATCACCCTGTGCACTTGATCTCACTACACGAACAATCTGCTTAGAAAAGAGCAGAATATTTCAGGACTCATTCCCTGCATGTGTTTAACTCATTGTCCTCTCCATCTCTGATCACCTCCTGGAATTCATTACTTTTTAACTTCCTCCTTGTCCCACAGATTTCAAGGAGAGAGACCAAGAGAGCTTAAAAATACGAAGTGAAGAAGTGAGGGAGCAACTGGAGTCACAGGAGCAGCGGGAGTGGGAAAGGAGAGCCCTCTTCACCCAAGCAGGAGTGTCAGGAGCTCTCAGGGCAGAGTGAGAGGTTCTCCAAAGGCATTTTCTGAATAAGCTGCCAGGAAAGTTTTGTTAACAAACAGTTTTTTGGGCTTGATGTTCTTGTTACTTCAACCAATCCTTTAATCAGAAAGGTTTGGGTTGGAAGGGACCTTAAAGCCCATCTCATTCCACCCCCTGCCATGGGCAGGGACACCTTCAACTATCCCAACTAACCTCCTGCAGTTATTTTGGATGCTGCCCACGCAAGAAATTCCTGACAAAACTGGCTTTTCAACCATCCTCAGTAATTGAGTTTTGTTGCAAAAATGTAACTGTGCAAAACCCTCCTTCTCTTAAGCAAGGGAAAAAAGTTCCCTGCAGTATTTCAGAAGCACAAGTTCTAACAGAGGAGGAATTAGCCCAACATGCAAAACACTCTTGCTTTATGCATAATTTCATTTCTACTGTGTTCAAATCTAGTTCTAATGATGGCTAAATAACAAGACAAAAGAGTGTGGGGGGGAAAAACTTACAGAGAACAATGCAGTTGTCTTCAGTGTGCTGCCCATGACAATAAAATCTACTCTGCAGACTGCTGGAAATTTAACCTCTTATTAACATGAAGGAGGAAAAGAGAACAGTCTAAGAGAGCTGTTAACGAGAGTTCATTTAGCACAGATTGTAATTAAATCCAGGCAGCCATTCCGAGCTCTTCTGAGCTGTGGATGGAGTTCATATGGAGAAAACACGAAGGAAAATTATGCTCTTCCTTGTTAAATGACCAACAACCCCATTTCAAGACATATTAAGCATTAAATAACTAATCCTGCAAAATGCTGAATTCTGCAAGTCCCATTTGAGACATTCAGGGCTGAGCAAACCTCACCATGAGTGGCACCGATCAGGTCTGACCCATCCATGAGGCCAAGTCAAACTTATTAACTGTTCATCCATGTCACGTTTTTTTCCCAGTCAATTAATGCATAACAATGAAATTTTGTGTGTTCTTTTCAGTTACACCAAATACTTCTAAGTATCTTTACTAGAATTGAATCCCACTTTTAAAAATCACCTTTGTTTTCGGAAGCAAAATGATAATTTTCCTGCGTGCCACATCAGACAGGGCCAGACACATCAGAGGGATGGACACAGCCAAACCCATTCCTTCTTCATCTCTTCCCCTCTTTGCTGCTTGAAAGAACTTTCAAACTTTCATTTAATCAAAGCTAACACAGACCTTTCTCTTTGGTTGCTCACAGAATTTGTAGGAATTGCTGGGACTGTGGGTGTGGCACTTCAGGATGTGGTTTGGTGGTGGGATTGGCAGTGCTGCTTCAACCCCATGATCTTAGAGACCCTTTCCAACCTAAATGAGCCTGTTAGTCCATGAAAAATTCTTTAATGGCACTAATTCCAAGGAAAAGGAAGGTGCTGCATCTCAGCTTGGCTTCTACCAGCATGCCTGACCTTGCAGGCTGCAAGCTAAAAAAATCCCCCTGAGTGTGTTGGTAAATAAACTGATTGAGGCTGACATGGTGGGGATGGGAGAAGGGAGAAACACACGACATCAAGCTGTCATTTCTATAAAATGATGCTTTTTTAAACCAGCAGCACTTTAGAAAGTGCCTTAAAACACAGCAATCTTTCAGCCAATTTTCTTATGCTGCAACAACAAAAAGGAGAAGGACAAAGCCTGTGTTCGAGTGCTAAAGGACAAAAAAAAGGGCATTTGGAAAATCTTCAGTGCTATAATTACAAACACGACAATTGCTGCTCATAAAAGCCTGGAAACAAAGAAATATGAAACTTGTAATGAGCTTCATGAATGTTGACTGCATTTAAACATCCCCATTTCACTTGGAGCAGCTTCAGCTCAGTTACATCCAGCCTTTATTCATTTTAAACAACCTTTAAACCAAAATATGATATAACAACAGCATTAAGCACTGGTAATACTTGAGCAAGTGGGAATTCTTCTCGGAGAATCATGGTTTGGGTTGGAAGGGACCTTAAATTCATCCAGTTCCACCCCCTGCCATGGGCAGGGACACCTTCCACTAGCCCAGATTGCTCCAACCTGGCCTTGGACACTTCCAGGGATCCAGGGGCAGCCACAGCTTCTCTGGGCAACCTGTGCCAGGGCCTCCCCACCCTCCCAGGGAAGGATTTCTTCCCAATATCCCATCTGAACCCACTGTCTGGCAGTTGGAAGCCATTCCCCCTTGTTCTGTCACTCCAGGAACTTGTTAGCTTATGGTTACAAGCTGGCTGAAAAGATTTATTGAGGTTTTATCAGACAGAATTCAGTCAGTAAATATGTTGGAAAAGTCATTTTAATGGAAGATGAAAGCAACTAAACCCCTCTTTTAGCATTATTTTATGCCAATTTACTTGCAGCTTGTACTGGTTACTCCAGCCACTGCATCTGGTAATGTAGGAAATAATAATGAGCAAAGACATTATACATATTCACACTTTTTTTAAAAGTTTTATCAGCCCATTTTTCCTGCTCCCTCATTCTCCTACAATGATTTTGTATTTCTGAATTGAAAATGCCGTTAGTCCATAATGAAAACATAATAATAATGATGGTAAACCAAACAGATTTCAAGACATTTGATTAAAAAGAAAAGGCCTTAAAATGTCCAGAGGGCCTGTCTGGTCAGTGTTTCTGTTCCTCTTTATCACAAACCAGCAAGGAACAAACCCCTGTCACTGCAATTTTTCACACATTTTATGTCTCATGCACTGGCCCAGAGCGATCCTGGGTGTTACTGATACAGAACAAGCAGCAATACATGGAATAGAGGATAAATTCATGGAAAACAGCAAAGCACTCCCATAGACAAGCATCCCACAGGTTTTGGTTGCTCCATAAAACCACCTGAAGGTGGGTTGGAGGTGGTGGTTTCCTCCCACTGCAGCTGCAAAGGATGCTGAGATTCCTCCCCCAAGGAATCTCACCTTTCCCTTTGCCTTTTCCTCCCAGAGCAAAGACCAGAGCAGTTCTGGAAAGACAGAAGTGGTTTGAGCACATAAATGTGCAGCTGAAAAACAGACCTGAAAAACAGAAACACTGAGGAGAGAACCTGAGTCCATCAGGGTTTTCTCTTCATTTTGGAGGCAGGGAGGATGGAGGGCAAAGGAGAGAGAAGGGGAGAGGGTATTTGGTTCTTGATTTTTAGCATGGATTAAAAACAGGTACCTCCCACACTCCAAATCTTATATGAAGAAGGGAAGAATTTCAGTCCAAGAAGGATCACCCACGGGTTTGCTGTATGGGAGCCAGAAAGAAGTTTGAAGATGGAATGAAAGGATGGATTGACACCTGAAATGTCCTCTTTGTGACTCTAAAGCACACTGCATTTTTTTTTTTATTTAATTCTGTTTCCATTCCAGATTTGGAGGATATGAGGAATATCCAGACAGTCTAATTCCAGCTCCTGGGCACCCAGAACTGCTTCTAACAGCCTTCCAGATACAACCCCCTCTCTGTAAGAGAAGCTCAGAGTCCTGAATTCACTCCTTTAAATTGTACTTTAAATTTGCTCCATTTTTTGACATTTGCAGAAACCCTTTCCCCCCCACACACCCCTTTTTAAGGGCTCTTCTTGGCACTGACCTCACATGGCACTGAAACTTTTAGCAATAATTGATCCATTTCCCAAAGTTTGGGGGTTAATGTTTTATTATGGCAGTGGAGCCAGGCACATAATACATCTGAAAGCAGTTAATCCAATTCTCTTTCCCTCAAAGGTTAAATATTCCCAGAACGTTTTTGGAGCTGGAGAATCACTGAGCAGTGAGCTGCATACACAACATCCTCATCCCAGCAATCTCCGGAGAGATCACGTTTCCCTTTACAGGAAACCACCAGGGTACAAAGTCTTGTTGCAGGACTCAGAAAAAGAATAGAATCTGAAGGTTTTTGGGAATGTCTCCCCCCAAATGTTTTTAAGGGAAATGGTCTCTCCAAACTAAAACACTTTCCATACCAAAACCGAGTTGCCTCGATTATTTGCAGCATCACTTCGGGCCGTTTCCACCTCCGGGGAACAGCTCTGGAAATGTGGGAGCAGGACAACACTTTGCACACCAGGAACCTCTTCCAGCTGAAACATCAGGTCTGATTTGCCAGTGGCAACTCATCTAAACTGAGTAATTTCATACCACCAAAACAATGTGGCGGCAGAACGAAATAAAACCGGAGTTCGACCCAATTTCACGTTCCCCCGGTGAATTTTCAAGGGTGAAAACAAAGTTACTTCTTCCAAGCTAAAAAATAATGCACAAAGTTAACAGGAAACATTTAAATTCAAGTGGAATTAAATGGAAGGTTTGGAACTATGCAAAAAAGCAGCTCAGCTCTTTAGTGTAATGTTGAAACATCGGCCCTCCAGGTGCTCTTAAAGGAATAAAGGCAGTAATGGTGCCAATGAATCACCCACTAAAACATCTCAGCTCCAGAGCAGGTACAGAGGGGAGGGAAAAGCAGCCAAATTCCAAGATCTTAATCGTGCTCTGGCTTTGTATTTATCAAAGTTGTGAAAAACAGAGGCAACTTTTCGTCAAAGAAACTTTTGCCGAGTCTGTTGGACTTGGCCCTGCGTGGTCTAAACTGTGCCCAGCAGAAAGCAGAGTCCTGAGATCCAGGAGCTGCCAAAAAGTGGGAGACAAGGGGGGGAAGGACGGAGGGAAGGAGGAAGAGAGAAAGAAAGGAAATGGCATCATTAAAATTAATTCATTTCTATTAATGGTTTTGTTTTTAAAAGGCCCAACTGAGTTGGTCCCAGTTATTTAGGCACAGGGGGCAAAGGAAGGTCCTTCTTGTAGTCATAGAAGTGTCTCTGGAAGTGTCCAAGGCCAAACTGGATGGGCTTGGAGCAACCTGGGCTAGTGGAAGGTGTCCCTGCCCATGGCAGGGGTGGAACTGGGTGGGTTTTAAGGTCCCTCCCAACCCAAACTAGTCTGGGATTCCATGATTCTCATTAAACCCCGAGGAATGGATAACGTGAAATGCCTCTTCCTTCCTCCAGGAGCTCCGATCCTCTCCACATTTAAACACCACAGGGGGAAAAAAAAAATTAGAATCCTTCTCTTCCCAGTGGCCTTTTCCCTATTTCCAGAGCAGAAAGCTTCCAAACCATGAGCTGCTCTTCAGAGCTTTGCAAACCCACCTCGTTTCCAAAGAATATTCACAGGAGACGCAACCTGAGAGGTCTCCAAGCAGAGCTGCCCCGTGTGTGGAAAAGCAGAGCAGCTGAACACCAGGGATCTCCCAGACACCCCTGAAGTGTCCTTCTGGTTCCAAAAACCTCTCCAGCTCACAAAGAAAGTGCTAGTAAGAATCAGGGAATGGTTTGGGTTGGAAGGGACCTTAAAGCTCATCTCATTCCACCCTTTGCCATGGGCAGGGACGCCTTCCATAGATCCTGTTGTTCCAGATCCACCTCCCAGCTCATCCCATGTAATCCTGGAGACTCATAAACTCAACAAATATTCAAAGCACACTGAAAAAATACCCAGGACTTGACAAAACCAGCATCTACATATTCCCTGGGGTTCCTATGCCAAGTTTTCCACCACACACAGGTTTTTTGGGCACGGATCCCTTCACTGCAGCTTCCTCAGCAGTTCTGCCTTCCCCCACCTGCACCCAGAACGTTCCTGCCTGCATTTAAATGCAGATTTCCAGGTAAATGGCAATGCCAGGCAAGGAGCTGCCAGTGAAAAACTAGACTGTGAGAGCTACTTAAAGAGATTAACTTTCTTATTATTGTGTCACTGCACACTGTAATTCAAGCAGCTGGGAGCCTCATTTCTGTAACTACACGAAATTAAACTGGGAGAGAAAGCTCCTTTTTGTGCTCTTGTTTTCAGGGCTCCAAGATTTGGTTATGTGTCTTTAGTGCCTGTGCTCCTGAACAGGAGGAGCAGCAATTAAAGGGCAAGAACGGGTTGTTGGGTTGTTTTTTTGTTCCCCTGTAAAATTTGCTGTTCTTTAATTTGTTAGAAAAGTAGTCCTGTAAAAGTCTTCACATAATCTGAACTCATTTGCAGCAGCAGTGAGAACAGCTCACCTTTGCCTTACCCAGAAAGGGGAGGCAATAAATGTAGAAAAATTAAGGGTGGTGTTTTTTTTGGTTTAATAGGTTTTTCACTGTAGGCTGCTAATTTTTACAAGAATATATTTATATTTTATGAAGACATACATAAATCACCACTGTACATGTTATGAGAAAAGCAACTTAATTTGGTGACAGTGGGCTGATATAAACCTGTGCCACTGGAATTTTGGGCAGCATTATTTTCTGCTTTGCCAACATTGTAGAATGAACAGAGTAATTTAGGTTGGAAAAGAGCTGCAAGATCATCGACTCCAACAGCTATGGGTGAGTTAAATCTCTTTTCCAGGAGCAAAACTATAGAATAAATCAAAACTTTTTAACTTCCACTTAAAAAAAATCATCTTTAACTCTTTAAACTCTACTGTTAAATCAGCTACTGTGGGTTAAATGAGCCCATCCTTACTGAGGGACAGGCAGTTTATTGAGAGAAAACAGTTTCCATGAGGAACTCAGGAGTGTTTAAAAGCCTGGGCAGAGTATCTTTTACTTGTGTTCAAATTAACAATATGGATTGGAGAAACTCAGCCTGTGTCATTAGCTTTGGAATTACTTTCCTTTGAAAGGCTGAGTAATTTGTGTGCTTTCCTCTTCCAGATGGGATCTACAAGCTTTTTATTGAAGGAACAGCCAGACAAAGGTAATTACTGGAGAAAAACATAAGAGAACTTAGTCAGGTTATGCAAAAATATCTTAGTTTTATCATTTCTAAGGACAATTTTTCCCCATCAACCTCAGCCAAATTCAAAGGGTTTTCCTTGACTGGTGGGTGAGTTTGACTTGTGGGAGATGCACCAAGATGTGGCTCAAGCAAAGAGAAGCCACAAGAGAGAGAAAAAAAAGTTAAATCTAGAAAATATGACCTAAAGAAGTGGAGAGAACTGGGGCTGCCTGGTTTGCAGTGCCCAAGGGGAGGGGTGATAACGTTCTGACAGAGTATTGAAGGTGAATAAATCAGGCATTAAATCTTCTCCATTGTCCCTGTGGAGAAACTACAAGTGATGAGCTGAAATTGCAGCCAGAGGAAATGGGGTTGTCCCCACCAAGGAAGATTCCAAAGCCCAGTGCAGGAGTTCTCCCCCTGTCAATGTTGTGGTGATTTGGAATAAAGTCTGCCAGAGCAGAAAATACCTCAGACTGCAGAAAACGCAAATTAATTTATTTGTACCCGTTTAACTCACAGCTGTAGGTTTATATTTGCAATGACATGAGAGGCTAAAACTAATTTCAAACCTACAAAATAATGACCTGATGCTGAAATCAACCCTATGAATATTTAGGAGTGGTGAATTCCTTTATAATGCATGAGTGAAGACCATTTACTATTGGAAAAGGGAAATCTGGACAAACAGCTTGTATTTCATATAATCATGGAATAGGTTGGGTTGGAAGGGATCTGAAAGACCATCTAGTTCCAATCCCACCACCATGGGACACCTTCCACTAGCCCAGGTTGCTCCAAGCCCCCTCCAATCTGGCCTTGGACAATTCCAGGGATGGGGCAGCCACAGCTTCTCTGGGCAACCTGTTCCCAGGAAGTTATTTCTTGTCTTTCCCCAATCACTGGTGTAAGTTAAACAACTCCTTGGACCCCTCTGCACACATCAAACCTCATTTCTCTCATGTTATAAATCCCAGAAGTTTTCTGGAGCTGGGACAATCTCTTCATACGATCTGTCCAACACCCAGCCCAGCAGATATTTCAAACACATCGTTCAAAATACTTCATCTTAACGATTGAGAAACAAAACACTGTGACACAGGGTCCTAAAACCACACATTCTTTAGAGTTTTACTGAAATTAAGAGGAAAAACCTACCAGAGAAGGTGCATAAAGCCTTGCTCAGCACAGGGAGGTAAACACAGCAGTTGGTTTCTTTACTGTCCTTTGGAGGTCTTTGGAGTCAGAGATGTGAAAAGCTGAGTAAGCAGAACAAAAAAAAAACAGTTAGTAAAATACAGAAGGAAATGTGGTCACTAAAGCAGTGCCATTCACCTGTACTTTGACTATTTAGCTCAGTTAAATTCATGATCCATAAAACAGAGAGCAATAAAATCAATTTTTTTTTGTTGTTGTGGCTGTGTTGAATTAAAGTATCACTAATGCTTGAGAAAATGTTGCTCTTACTCAGACACTGATGTGGGTTTTTTAATCAGGAAGCTGAGCAATTGCAGATATTATTTCCCCTTCACAAGTTTCAACTGAAGCCTTTTTTAATGCCCTGCTACCTTAAAGACTCCCATGAGCACGGAATGCCAAGCTCTGGAATAAAGACTCAGGTCCAAACTATTACACAAAGAATACACAGGCCCTGGTGGGTTTGGTGCACTGTTTGGGACATTTCTTTCAAAACCAGGGAAAGAAATCAACTGCCTAGAAATCTGGGGATAGGACAAGGGGGAATGGGTTCAAACTGCCAGAGGGCAGGGCTAGATGGGATATTGGGAAGGAATTCCTGGCTGGGAGGGTGGGGAGGCCCTGGCACAGGT
>JAWWLV010000011.1:1933515-1950406 GCA_035041135.1 Platyrinchus mystaceus | reverse complement strand
CCCCTGGATCCCTGGAAGTGTCCAAGGCCAGGTTGGAGCAACCTGGGCTAGTGGAAGGTGTCCCTGTCCATGGCAGGAGGTGGAATGAGATGGTCTTCAAGGTCCTTCCAACCCATTCTATACTGGGATGGGCCCATTTAGAAAGCACCACTCATGCTGTGCTCTGGCTGCTGTTCCCAATTCAAACCTAAGTCTTCAATAAAGGTACATTTCCTCCCAATAAATATCCTTTCTCTCTGATTTTAGGCTCCTGCCTTTAAATATAAAGAGCTGAGTGTCCTGTTGTTACATTAATATATTGGCCTCATTTCTGCATTAACTCAAGTGATTCTCTTGGCTGACTTCACCCTTTGGGTGATGACACCCCTGTGGTGTGTAAATGGAAGGTAACTCCTTATCCAGGAGGGAAGGGGCACTGATGAATTGCAGATGAGGAGGAGGGAGGCAGCAGCAGCACAGACTTGGTACTTGTAAGTGGTTTGCAACTACAGGTGGCTGACAAGTGTTCCTTTGCTTTTCCTCCTGGAGCTTCAAAGTGAAAAATCATCCATTTTGTCTTTTAGTGAAACTTACCTGACTGCTCTGTGTCTAAAGACATGGTTTGATAAGTGGGACTGCTTTTATTTTCAGGCTAGAAAGGGTTTCCAAGGTAAAAATCTGGAAAAAGAAAGCAAAAATCAGTCCTTACCCAGCCCTTCAAGCTTTGCTATAACCACAATTTTGCCAGTTAAAGAGCAGGTTGGTGCTGATGAGGTTTTGCTCTCAGTGCTCCTTCCTGTGGATTTGTGTCCTCTCCACGTGTTTTTTATTGGAGTGTCCCTCTCTGGAGACATCCCAAACCCACCTGGAGACATCCCAAACCCACCTGGAGACATCCCAAACCCACCTGGACACATCCCAAACCCACCTGGACACATTCCTGTGTCAACTGCTCTGGGTGACAAAGCCTGATGATCCTCAGAGGTCCCGTCCAACCTGAACTATTTTTAGTTCCAACCTGAACTAATTTTGGTTCCAACCAGAATTTTCAACTTCCAATCTCAACTTCCAATCATTTCCAACCTGAACTAGTAGTTTGTTACTACTAACAAATGATTCTGTGATTGATTCCTCTGTCCATCAGCCTCCACTTGTGCCTTGGCATTCACAGCAGCCTGAGGCACAACACTCCTCGCTCCCACATCCAGCAATTAAAGTCCCTTCCAACCCAAACCATTCTGTGATTCCATGAAATGCACATTTTTTTAATAAGGAATCACACTGGCATTAATTTTTTTGAGGGCTGAAGAAACCCCTGGTCTCCCACCTGCTACCAGGTGGTGGCTTCAGCACTGCAACACTGAGGACCAAGGAGGTGCATCCCTGTGCAAAGTGGCTTTTTTACGGGTAAAAACAGGATTATCCTCACCAAAAATAAAGAATCAGCCCTGCCCAGCATTGCTGATATTGCTGCTTTATCACTTGTTCCCAATCCTTTGGAAAATCCACCTCCAGCTGTGTCCCAGGTGTTCAGCTCTGATACCCCAAGCAACAGATACGACCACAAGTGGCTCCTTCTCATCACAGTTTTAGCGGCGTTTTTACAGAAATGGGAACAAAAGCTGAATTTTGAGGACACTTGTTCGAAAATCCAACTATTTCAGAGCACAACTGCTGTCAAAATATGTTAATGTTGTCCCTTAAATTGCAGCTGCATTCAGGAATTTGATGGTTTCTATTGGAATCCTGATGGATTTTCCCACACACACAAAATGATCAACCTGAGTGGAACAGATGGTTCCATCAATATTATCCTGGCCAATTGCTAGAAACACTCTATTAGTTTTAATACCTGCCTGGATCTTTACTGAAAACCACAGGCACAGGATTGTAATACAAGGGGAAAATATCATTAAAATAAATAGCATTGAAATGAATAAAAAATTACTCAGCAACTTCAGAATCCCAATGAGGACAAATGGCCTATAAGTGTCATCCAGTGACTGAAATAAGCAATTCACTCAATGTCAAGTAAGCAAAGTGACATATAATTTAGTTCTGGCATTCCTAGAATATCAGAGCAGCGAGGAAAACACAAAAATGAGGCCATCATATCTCAAGAGCAACAGAAATTAAGTTAATGAATCCTTCAAAAACACTCCTGGGACCGTTTTTAAAAAGATTTCTTATCATTAAATCAGCTGGGCTTAAATGCAAATGGAACAGCACAGCCATAAAAATGGATAAACATCCAACAGTTAATTCAGAGAACCATTTTTAAAATGAATCTGAAACTTATCCCAACAATTAATTCAGAGAACCATTTTAAAATTCATCTAAAACTTACCCCAAATATCCTGAACCAGGAAAACAAAAATCCAACCTGGAAATTCTCTGTAAATCAGATTAATTCAGAGATTCCCAATAATTACATTCCTTCTGGAGGAAGGAGAGGCTATTCCAGCCATTTCAGCTAAGCTCCCTCTTCCCACCTCACCAAAACCCCTAAGAAATAGGATATTTATCACAACTTTTGGAATCTCTCTTTGTAACCAAAATATTTTGGGGGGTTCATACGGCTCCACAAGTTCAGCACACAAGGCATCACTTTTTGTGGATACTCTGTTGGGATTATGTTTTAAATAGGATTTTGTTCCTAGGGATTCAGACAGAGAATCCTGAGGGGCACATCCAGAGGGCACTTGGATGTGGACTTGGATCACTGTGTTTTCCTGCTCATCTCAGCAGGAACCACTTGAGGTTTTCAGCCCATCCAGGGCTCCCTGAGTGGGAACAGAGGGTAAGTGGACAATTAAATGCTCTGCAAGATGACATTTTATTAGCTGAGAGTTCTGAGAGCTGGGGAATTACTTCCTTTTTTTTTAGTATTATTATTTTTCTCCTTGAATATTGAGGGAGCTGTTAAATAAACGAGGAACCCTGTGGTCAGTGGAGGAGCATCTGACTGCTCTCTAGTCCTGCCCTGACAGATGAACCCATTGAGTGGGAGCTGTTTTAATGAAGCCAGAAGATACTTTTATGATAATTTAGGTATTTAAGAGGCAGCCTCTCTGATGAAGTGTGTTCCAACAGGTGTTGGATATCACTAAATGCCTTTTTCTCTAGACAAACACTTCAAGAGGAGGCATTTTGTGTTTCCCAGATTAGCTGCTGCCATCTCTCATCCCCTTTAGCTCCAGCATATGTTAAGGTATTCCCTGTTGTGTTTTTACAGCCACAAACAGTAAACTACCCAAAGCCCTGGGGAGCTGAGGGAACAGCAAGTGTGTTGTGTTTCATCAGAGGAATCACAGAGTACATAAATTAGTCAAGTCATCTGTGTCATTTATCCACCTAATTGGCTTTCCCAAAAGGCAGAATTTTCCCTTTCCCCCTTTTTAAGTTCACAGAACACCTTCTGGGTTTGGATGCAGACACATCACCACTTCAAGAGAAGCATAAATCACACGGTGCCACTGAATGTCAGAAACACAACCCTGGTGGAAACCTGCCCTGTTATTGCTCTGTCCTCTCAGGTTGAGGTGCCAACGTTCATATTCCCGTTCCCAAATTAATATTTTGATATGCAGAAGAAAAGACACATCTGCAAGTCTCTTTGGAGCCTTCCCTGGCACTTTGAATCCAGCCTAAGGCACTGATGGGATTCTGCAGGTTGGCTCAGGGTTCCCAAAAAGCGAGTCAGGAGTGCTCTTGGAAACCCTTCCTCAAGGATCTGTCGAAGGAAAACCTTTCACACGATCTGTCAAAACTCAAAACCGGCCAGTTCAGCCTCTCTCAGAGCTGCTCAAGCTCCTTCAGCAGCCAAAGTGCCGTCAGGGGATGTTTATCCTGCTCGGATAATAACAGGAATTGGAAGCATAAGTCTTATTTTCCTATTTTATTCATACTATTTTCACTGTCCCTTTTTCATTTCCACTGGGATCAATGGGATGGAGATCACATTTCAAACATCACAGTTTAATCTCCTTTTCTCTTGGCACTTAAACCAACATAACTTTCCTCCTGCACTCCTGGAAAACCCTGTTCCTGTCTGACAGCTCCTTCTATCCATCCCCCCATGGCCTTGGAAATACCATTCGGACATCCATCCATATGGACAGAGGAAGAGATCATCCTTTTACTTATTTTTACTTTTCAAGGCTCACACTGAGGAATTCCTACTTAATTTAAGGAAATCTGAGCAAGTTTCAGGACAGAGGACCCGAATACATGCCCAGATTTCTATTTATTGAATTATTTTTATTCACAGTTCAGGAGTAAATAAAAAATTAGATTTTCTACCAAGAACTACCAACATCTACCCACAACTGACACCCTGCCATGAGTTGTTTCTAACCAGCAGCAGAAGACAGGAAAACTATTGTATTTCTCCTCTTGTATCTGGAAATACAAGGGAATAATTGTTATTTTTTTCAATAATTAAGCCTGTCCAAATGCCACAGGATCTTATTCTTGGTTCTAGTACACTCCAAGTATCTGCTTGTTGTTAATAATGCCCAAAAAAACTTCTCCTGAACTCATCAAGGACACAGGACGGGGATAAAATCCACCCAAATCCCATCCAGAAGAGTCAAGTTCACCCAAGGAGATGACACTGAATAAGCCAGAGCAGAGTAGAGCTGAATATTTAATTTAAAAGCTCCCACTATGTGTTTTATGGCCTCAAAACCCCCTGAAACTCCAGGCATTTAAAACCAATACAAAATAAATTGCTAAATAAAAACTGGTAGGATTTAAGCTACTAAAACTGGGGTTTTAAAATCGTGGTACAGTTTATGAGTTAAAATCCACGGCCCTTGGAACAAAATTATGGCAAAAAATAAAAATTGGTTGCAGAAATTAAAAATTGCTTTAGAGACAATTTTACCCACAAAAACCATTTTCATCCCTGAAAACCACCATTTTTATTGTTGAAAACCATGTTCATTCCTGAAAACCACCATTTTATCCCTGAAAACCACCATTTTTATCCTCAAAACCCACCATTTTTATCCTCAAACCCCACCATTTTTATCCTCAAAACCCAACATTTTATCCCCAAAAACCACCATTTTCCCCCTGAATATTCAGGAAGTCGTGTCCTGGATGTACCACAGGGGAGCTGTATCAGATCCAGCTAAAAAGGACGGAATCACAACTATTTTTACATGGCTTAAGTCTCCTCTTTGATATTTTTGAAGCAGGCTGATAAAGCACTTCAAAGAGATCCACACAGTCCTTATCCTCCTTCCTCAACACTGGGAGTATTCCAAGGGTTGGAAAAGGGCACAAAACTCAGTGTATTTTTAGCTGTCATTTATATTTCTATCTCTGCATGGGATTAAGGAAGTTTCTTCTTCTTCTCAGAAAAAAAAAATAAAATAAAATTAAAGTACCAAGAATAAAACTGCCAAATCAACCCCCAACATCTGCTCAAGTCGTATCCCTGAAAGAATCCATTTCCCAGAGGGATTAACAACAACTGTGGATCAATATTGGTAGAGTCAAATCAGCCAGATGCCTGCAGAGAGTCATTTGCTGCTGCTGAAGATAAATTTTAAAACTTAAATATAATTCCTCAGCACCAAATGAAAATCTTTGCTGCGGATGGGGCGTCCTCAACGAAGAAAGGAATGTGAGTGTTACTCCTCCAAGCTTTCAAATTTGAGTTTCAAGGGTGTTGGGAAAGATTTATCCAACTATCCTGAGTTTTGTTTTCCTCTTTCTGAACGTATCAACAATTTTCCTGGGCTAGGAAATCAAAAAAAAAATCAAATTCATGAAATTTAGCGACGCTGATTAAAAACCGGATCCTCCCAAAACTCTAAGAAGTCAAAAAACACGTCAATAATGGGCCAGTTTTTGTCACAATTAAGCCACTCAACAAGAGGGAAATCAATGATCCAGGACAATCTTAGTTTAAGGATTCTCCTCCCAGTTTTTTTCACTCACAAACTTAAAAAACACAGTGGAAGTTCTGGGCTGTGGATTCACTTCTGCTTCCCCAGGGATGGTGGTTCTTCACCATTTGAAGAGAAAATTAATTACAGAGGGGAAAAAAAGCACAAGTTTGCACCAGAATTAAGTAAATTGTGTTACCTAGATTATTTTTTTTTTGCTTCAATTTAATTATACCTAGATTGTATCATCATTAAATTAAAGCTCAGGCAAATTGGTTCTCCAATTCTTGCTTCAAGAATTAATACTATTTGCCTTCCAGGAGCACTAAAGTATAAAACTGCTTGAAATTATATCTTTTTTAAAGTGTTTGTTACCTACATCTAATTAAAGCCATTCATCACTGGAATACCATTTGAGGTTTGCTGAGGTTTTTTTTGGTTCGTTGTTGTTCTGATACTTAATTTTTAGCATCCCTTGTTTTCCTGGGGTGAACCTGAATATCTCCCAGGCCAGGGAAAATCAGCACCTGGAAGCAAAGACTCGACTTTTAAGCACCCAAAAGACTTGCAAAGACCAACATCAGACCCAGCCCCTCGATTTCCAAGCTTGTTGGGCTCTTAAAGTTTAGTATTTTAAATATAAATGCCTTTAAATTTAATATTTAATTTCATTTAGTCGTGCGTTTTAAATTTCAGGCAATTTAAATGGCCATGTCTGGCTTGCACAGGGTGCTTTACCAGCCATTTTCTGAGCTGGGTAACAGGTTTAAAACTGAGATTAAGGCTGCTCTGTGTTCCCTCCTGGAAGGCAGCAATTCCAGGAGAGATGTGCCCACAGGCAGCACGACCCCACCTGAGTGATGGAAATGCCCCTTGCAGTTGAGGGGTCACATCAAAGCTCCTCTACCTGAACCTGTCCTGCAGCACCTCCATGTCAACCTGAAACAATGAACCCCATTTACTGATCCCAAAGCTCTGAGGACTCCAAATATTGGGATTTTATGGCAGCTTTAGCCTAAAGCCAACAAACTAAACCAGGCATTTACACCAGCTCTGCTTTCTCAACTCTCCAGAGTTTTTTATCACATTTTTTTCTGAGGAGACTTTTTATTTAGCAATGCACAGAAGGAAAATATAACTTTAGCTTTTAATTAGTTGCTAAAGTGCCTAAAATCACTCTTAACACCTAACAAGAAACCACAAACCTCTTGCAGGGGCTTCTTGCTGAGCCCTTGACTTCCCCATCATCACCATCAGCACCTTCCAGTGCTGCTCTCACCTCTGGGTTTATTGGAAAAGTTGTAGTAAAAGTGCAAAAACCAGGAACACTTTTATAAGTTCACTGTCAGAGATGCAAAGTGTGGGGGGGGGAAGTTTATCATTAATGGAGAGGCTGAAAAAAACCCAAGAAGTTTATTTGGGATTGCTACTTTTATTGGGCTATTACATCTTTAAAGAATCATGGAATGGTTTGAGCTGGGAGGGACCTGAAAGACTCTCCAGTGCCACCCCCTGCCATGGGCAGGGACAACTTCCACCAGCCCAGGTTGCTCCAAGCCCTGTCCAACCTCATCTTGGACACTTCCAGGGATCCAGGGACAGCCACAGCTTCTCTGGGCAACCTCTGCCAGGGCCTCCCCACCCTCACAGGGAGGAATTCCTTCCATAATAGAGGTATAGAAATAATTTGATATGTGGGTATAATGACCTGGACAGACCCATCACAGCCTGTAAAACAATATATAAATTTCATACCAGACCAGTCAGGGAGAAGAGCAAGAACTGCCAAACTCCACCAGGTTGGACCTTCCCATCTCCACTTCTGTTCTCCAACACCTGCAACGTTTTCGTGAGGATCTGGTGGTGACCAGTGAGAAATGTGACTTTAGCTGCCAAACAGAAGCCCCACAGTTTAGATCTGTGTTAAAACAGTCCTCATGACACAACAATGGGTTTAAAACCCCATAAAACAAGTTCCAAGTGTGCACACCCTGGCTGTGTGTGCACTGAGAGCTGCTGCCTCCTCCTCCTTCTCCTCCTCCTCCTCCAAGGGCAGGAAAGTCCTTCATGGAAACCCCCCATTTCAAACAAACAACATCATTCATGGAATTAGAGCGACTTTGGGAAGCTGAAACCATTAATTGCTGCTGTGGTTTTGTGGGTTTAGGTTTTTTAAACACAGCACCAGGGTGCTTAAAGATCCTCCTGATTAAATAATTTAAACTATTTGCACTATAGAACATGTTTGAAGGGGAGAGAAACCTGTGCTAAACACTTTGAATTCACGAGGAAGCAGCTCATTAACATGCCATGCCATCAAATATTTATTACCTTCTCCTCTGTAATGAGCTCATTTAAGACAAGGGTGAGAAACCCCCATCTTGTATTAAAGGTGGCAATGTTTTATTTATGGGCACTTTAATATTCACTTTAGGCCACACCAAAATATAAACATACAATTAATATTTCATTCATGAGAAAGCAGAACCTGTTTCTCCAGCTTGTGGAGAAAGACAAAGCAGGGGCTGTGTGCTGTGATGCTGCAGCCCCCACTGCTGTGAGAGGGGAACAATCAATATTCAATTCTTAAAAATATCTTTTCCCTTTCTTCCAGGTTAAACCTTGGATTCCTTTATTTCCACATGGACAGCTGTGTTTTGGGGCAGGGATCTGAGCTGCAGTGTTTATCAGGTACAGGGCAGTGCTTCCCAAGCTGGGCAGCAGATTAGCTGAGATTTATTCCCCAAAGCAGCATTGCTGGCACATCCCAAATTCCTGCAGTTTGCCTACACTTATTTTACCTTCCAGCAACAATATCTGTAACTTCTTCCTGTGTCCACCAGCAGGATAAACACTCACCACCACTTATTTCCCCAGAATTGCTGAATAATCCATTCATGAGCAGGAAATCTCGTGTAAACGGAAACTTTTCACCTCTCTCCTCCCAGGGCAGAGATGGGTCAGGTTCCTTCTTTCCCTGGATTTCAACAATCTGGACGTGTTCACAGAGCTAACAAAAACCTCTTGGCTTCTGGGGTTTTAATCCAACAAGCTGTGGCACTCAAGTTGACTTCAACAAGCTTCTGTTGAGCATCAGAGCTCGGCTCTCACCCACAATATACCTGCAAGGCCACACAGTCTGTAGATCAGAGCCCAAAAATCATTATTTCCTGTATTTATAGACAAATGGGGCTAATTGTAACAGAGGTTTATTTTCAGAGCTGGCAGGTGCCAGGTAGTTTGCTTTATCATTAGTTCTTCCTTCTAAAAATGAAGATTTTAAGTATTATTAAGAGTCAACAAAATTATCAGCTGTTCCAGACAGTGTGAGACATCCCTGGGTCAGATTGACTTATTAAGGTGGGATAGTATTTAGGAAAAAAATCAACAGAAAAACTGGATATAGATAAGATTACCCACCCTTTCCTTGCCAAAATATGTTGGTCAGGATTGATAATCTGATGAGGGTTTTGCTGAATGCAGAGCAGCAGCACAGCAGGAATCCTAATGGAAAAGGAAATAACTCCCACTAAGATTAGAAAATCTAATTCAGGACTAGTTTAGGACAGATCTGCAAAATACAGTCGAGGAAGTTGAAACTTCTCCAAAGAGATGAATTATTATCATCAATTCTTGGAGATGAGGGGAAATATTAGTCATTCCCAGTGTAGTTTATATTAAAAATGAAGAAGGAAATGCTCTGAATAAATAGTAATTTGTAAGGGTTTGACATGGCATAATGAATAATCTGTGGGTGCTCGGCTTTGGGAAATCCCGACTCTCCAACCCAAAGTCAGGGATAAAAAGCTTTTACTTCTGGCTCAACAGGTGAAAAATTTAACACATTTTCAGAGCTGGACGCTTTTCAGCAGGTGAAAAGTTCAGGTGACCAACATTTGGCTCCTGCTGAACTGATGACGTTCCCAAATCACATCCTCTTCACTATCTGAAGGTTATTTTGTTGTGTTCTGACTTTATGCCGTGTCCATCCAGTGGGGAATGTTGGATTTCCCTGGATCACACACTGGATTTCCTCCTCTCACAGAAGTTTGTCTGTATAATTGGCACAAGATTGAGTTAATGAAGGGCTGATGACCTTTTTTGAGCTCTTTAGAGGGGCTGCAAATATGTGTGACCCCACTGCTGCTGTTGAGTTGAGCCTCATTACATGCAATGGACACGTGGGACAACAAATCTTTGCTCTCCTTCCTTTCTTAATCAAGTTCATGATAATTATCAAGTCCTGACATCAATGGTAATTCAGACAACAAGAGCTACTGTGGCTGCCCCATCCCTGGAAGTGTCCAAGGCCAGGTTGGATTTTGCTTGGAGCAACCTGGGCTAGTGGAAGTTGTCCCTGCCCGTGCCAGGGGGTGGAATAAGATGAGTTTTAAGGTCCTTTCCAACCCAAATCATTGTGTGATTCTATGATTCAACCCTCAAGAAACTCTAAACATGACTTTGTTGCATCTTCCATTCCTGTGATGTGAACCTGTCCCTTGATCCAACCAGGGCACAACTTAGCAACACACACCAAAAACCTTCAGCATCATTAACACCCATCAGCAAAGAAAACATCCCCACCTCGGCCAGGAGCCATTTGGTTTACATGCAGGTAAAGGGGAAAAAAAATAAGGAAAAAAGTAATATATAGACAGTTTTGACAGGATAAAAGCCTCCTGCTTTGGGAAAAATTGTGGCTGCTTCACCTTGAGGTTGATTGCTGAGAGATGTCCCAGCTTTGCCTCCATGTGTGTCTGGCAGCAGGATCATTATCCCATGACAAGGTCCTGTTCCATGGGCATTATCGTAGCAGGGACAACAGAATCAATATAAAAAAACACCCCAAAATGCACAATTTGCCTCCATAAATGTGACAAATACACGACATCACCACCACCACCCCCAGTCCAGGCAATGGTGCACAACAGAACCATTTTAGTGTACAAGTTGCACAAAATGGAGGGTAATTAACTGCCACAATTCTTTTAAAAGGATTTTTCACTCTCTCTCTCTCAGGTTCCTCCAATAAAACAAAGGTTTTACATACATTCTATCAGCATAATGGTTTTTAATGTTCCCAGAGTTTCTGCTGCCTGGAAGAGCCTTTTCCACAGGTCTGCAGCAGCTTTTTGGCAAGAACAAGATGCATTTAGTGAAGCAAATCCCAGCTGCAGCTAAACATGTATTTTTCTGCATGAATCAGTCTAACAAGATGCATGTTTTGGTGAGCAGGCATGTTTTTAGCTCAAGGAAAAAAACCCAACATTTAGAAAGCAATGAAAAATTCATTGTCCTTCAGGGTAGATATGACCGTGGAACAATCTTCCAGAGGACACTTGACAGCTCCAAACTTTAAGGTCCTAAGAGAATGTTGGGAGTTCTCTGAGGGAGTTGTAAGCAAGGTATTTAATATTATTTAATTAATTTATTTAATATCATGAATATCCCTTTTTTACTCCTAAGACCAAGCCATTGTCCCAAATGCAGCAAAAGTTCCCTTTTGACCTAAAAATCAATATAAGGAAGGTGGGAAGAAGTTAAAGACTCCATAAAGTCCTCCAGAGCCTCAGATTCTGCCACAGATTTCTACAGCAAGTTCATAAATAAGAATCTTTAAACTAATTAGAGTCTGCCCTGCAGTTCATCCCCATCTCAACACCCATCACGCTGCCTCTTTCATTCCTTCCTAATTCTCCTCACAGTCTCACAAGGTCTTTCTTCAAAAGCTGAAGGAATTCTGTTCATTCCTTTGAGCTGAATTTCGGTCCAGAAGGTGTGAACAAAATCAAAAGCCGCCAGGTAACCTGGTTTCTCACTGCTGCTTAAATAACCGACCTGCAGTCCCCAAATTGATTTTTCTAAGCTGCATCCAAATTAACCTGAAGTCATCAGGCACATTCCCATTGGCTGCAACAAGCTTTGAGTCCAGAGCACCTGTAGAATTGATGTAACTTTTAATTGTAGAGGGATTTTGAAGGCAAAATCCATCTTTTCTGGCCACAGCAATTCTTCAGAAGCTGAAGGGTCACAATTCAATGGGTCAAATGAAGAGCACCCACAATCCCAACTGCCCTCACCTCTGTCAGGACTCCAAAAGCACCATCTGCAGGGATTTTCCTTGAGGCCCATTTAGAAAGAGGGATAAAAATGACAGGCAAGAGCTTGGACTGCAAATAGCTCAGGCCCAGAAAGCACTTTGACAGAGGATGCCCCAAACCATGCACAAAATGTGTAAAAATTGTCAAAGGACACTCTCTGTAATTCAAATTGAGCAGCAAAACCCACCCTGAATCCCATTTACTGGCTCAGAAACCTTTCTGAGACCTGCAGAGCAGAGTATTTCAGTCTTTATCAAGAGACCAGAATCTCTGGGTCTTCTACCAAGCAATATTTCCTCATGTAAGAGGCACAGCCACACTCAGATTTAATCAGAGAGAGAGCAAATCAAGCAACAAGCCAAATAAAGTCTGGTGGAAATAGCACATAATGCCCATTTTTGACTGCAGTAGCAATGCAAAGAGTGATTTCAAGTTAATTCCATTTGCTCTCCCGAGACTGCAAACCAGAAATACTCTCCCCATTTTTGGACTTTTGTCATCATTTTGCTGTTCTTCAAAAATGACAACAGTAATCCTTTCAATATAATTAGTTACTGTGCAGAAAAAGAGGCTACAAAAAACATTTCTTTGCAAAGAATTTAAATCAGAAAAGCAAAATAAGACAAAATATTTTAAAATGTTTTCTTTTGATGTCGAGGCTCTTCCAAAAAGTCTTTTGAATGTTTGCCTACATGTATTCAATACAAGCTTTCTGTTTATCATGTTAGTGATAAATGATAATAATGGCTCCAAAAGGAACCAGAAATTTTGTGGAGTTTTTCCTAAATTATGCAGATACAGGTAAAGGGAGACAATGTGCATGTGCAACTATTGGTCTGTGAAGTTATTGGTATGGAATCCAAGAATAATCTGCACCTGCCATCCCAACCCTGCACAAAATAATATATATATATATATATATATATTTAAAAATAAAAATTAGTCCAAAAGCATTAACAATTTTGTGCTTTCGAGACCAGATTGAAAATATTCACATTTCTGGAGCGGGTTTTGGGGGGTTTATGTCACATGTCAGCAGTTCTGGCACATTCCTGCAGACACTTTTGGCAGCCAACAGGGACAAGGCCATCCCAGGCCCCTCCCTGGGCACCCCTCGGAGCTCCAGGAATAGCAAAGCATGGAACAAATCCTGTTTATCCAAGTTTATTCCATTTTTCACTCGCTTTGGTTTCCACTGGGTTTGTTTGAAAGTTTGTTGACTAATTAGCACCTCATGCAGCCTGATGGTTTAGGAATTTCAAAGCTGGATTTAATTAAGCTGAATCGCAAAGTGCATTGAGTTGCATTTTTGCCTCATTTTTTAGGGGGAATATTTCTCTCTAAGTGAGCCCATTTTATATTTCTGCCTGTTTCTTGCAGCATTTGTAATTAAACAGGAGCTGAAGCAAAAGTAGCAGAAATTTGTTCACTTTTATAGGTTATTTGTCAATGGGCAGCCCTGAAAAATGATAAAATACAATTAGAAATATATACCAACCACAGCCTGAGCTTCCAAGTGTGCTGCCCTCAGATCAGCTGAATTTTGATCCTCGTGGAAAACCATGTCTGTCATCAAAATGGGGATTTCAGAAAGTCAGGTTTGCCTGGAAAACTTCCTAAGGAACCAGAGCTCCCTCTTGGCCACAAGGACAAATCCCCACGAGTGTGGGGTGAAAACAAGGAGATTCCAGAGATGTAAACCTGGAAAATCCTGGAAAGTGAAAATGTTAATTAAATCACACTCTTGGTTTTGACAAGGGAGGGTTTTTCAAAAGATCACACCATGGAAAGCTTTCAAACCCAACCTGCAACACGCTAAAACCTTCAGTTAATTAAGGATCAATCAACCATCAGTCTTAAAATACACGTGGACAAAGTCTACAAAACCCAGGTTATGTCCCAACATAAAGAGAGGGTTTTCATATTATGTTTTGCTGTCTGATCACAGAATGTGGGTTCAGAAATTCAACAGCCATCGACAGAAGAGTAAGTTTGCCCTTTCTACTGGATCAGCCGTGATTTCAGTGCACTTGCACTGGAAACCAAACTGTCCCAACCTCTGAGAAGTTGAATAATTGACATTTCTTCCACTGCTGACTTTTCAGAGAGTCCCTGGGTTTCTTTTTCACTGAGTCCCCATTTTCCTTGCCTCAAAACCAGCTCCACCATTGCCATTTGGAGCAGACAGGGATGCGCTTTGCCAGCAGCCCCTCTCACAAGCCTCAAACCTCCAGGGGAGATGCAGCCACCCCAATAACCCCCCTTACTGTCACTGGCAGGAAGAAATCAGCTGCAAAATTCTGCTTCCAAAGCACTTCAAACTTTGCCCATATGTTTATAACTTTGTTTTTGCAAATTCTCTCGAAATCAAAACAGGAGAACAATTAAAAAAAAAAAAAGGAGTACAATTAAAACAAACAAACAAAAAAAGGATCCAGAATTTAAGAGCTGTTTCAGCTGGAAAGGTATTTCAGCCACCGAGAACCTGCTTACACAAAGCTCTTATTGTGTTTATATAGACAAAAATCTGGTTCCTAATTAGCACTGGGAGCATGTAAAGCAAGATAGATGCTGCCTGGCCAGGATTTAGATTACTGCAAGTTTACAGTATTAGTTTGGGGTTTGGTTTGTTTTTTTTTTTTTCCCTAAGGAAAAGGTCTGGAAGAAATGAAACCTCCTCCATTAAAATAATCACTTGACACATGGTTCATCAAAATGCCTCCACAATGAAAAGCTTCTGCTGTTGTTCTGCTTAATTAAATCCAGCTATGAAATGTATAATTCCAAAAAACTTATGTTAAGTATTAATTAGTGGACAAAATGCAAAAAAAAAGAAAAACCCACTCAAATAAATAAATGATGCTCCTTAATCCAAAAGGATTCTGTAAAATAAGAGCCACTGAAACTTTAAATTCAGTGTTAACACCAAGCATATTTCTGTTGTCATAAATTCAACTGTTAATAATTTCACTTGTTAATAATTTTCCCATTAAAAATGAACAGACCATAATTTCCAAAGCAGCACCTGGAATATGGGGGTATTTTAAAAAAGGGTGGGGACAGATTGAAATTGTGTTCATGGATAACAGAGACACACAAGAAACAACAGTTGAAAATAATTGAGCACTTTTCTTATTTCTTCACTTTGGGGGAATTTCCTTTGCTGTTTATTTTCTCCTCCCTTTTTTGCCACCCTCCAAATGAATTATCAACAGCTGCATTTCTGGTTTGTTCAGACAATCTCTGGTCCCCTCAGCCAACCTGGATCACATTTCACCCACAGTCATTTCCTTCTCTGAGATGATGAAGTCTTGGAACTCATTTTCAGGAAGGTCCTTCCATGGATTCATAGAAATCCCTCTGAACTGCTCCATCCCACCAGCCTGCAGATAATTTGCCCAACTCCTTGCAGGGTCATTAAATGGATTATCATCAGCATTCCAGTGCCAAACTCAATCACAGCCCATAAACAAAGACATGGTAAAGCCCTGAGGAGTCAAATGGATTAACAAAAGGTGACATAATTATAAAATCAAGTGAAATGGGGGAATTAAATTTTTTTTTTTTTACTTTCTCTTAATAAAAAAATATAATCAATGATCAAAGTGATCACGTGTTTTCACCCTGAAGTTCAGAGTTTGCCTTTGAAAGGGTAAAAGCAGCTTTATTTTGAGTAGCAAGCTGATAAAAGCCCATTTCTGTCCCAGCCCCAGAGTGGGATGAGATTTTTACCCTGTGGATCCTGGGGCTGGAGCAGCTCCATCAGCTCAGGCACCAGCAGATCACTGTCACCAGAGCCAGCTCTTCATCACTGTCACCAGAGCACCTCTTTACCTTTCATTATGTCCAATTTTCCTTCCTGTGGTTTGGAATTTGACATTTTAAATTGCCCCAGCTCAGAGGTGGCAGTGCCTTGTCAGGCCACACGCTGCTTGTTTTCCCTCCCCTCGTGAAAAACAGCATCCTAATTAAGGCACAGGTTAAAATTTAAATATTGAGCTGTTGGTTTCCTCAGGGAACATTGTGTGTTAGTATTTTACATTGTCACATATATAGGAGAGGGAAGATAGAATAATATAAAATACATTAATAGGAAATAAAAAATAATACAGAAAATAAAAGAGGAGAGGGTGGATGTGATTTGGCTCTTTGTTTTTAACAGATATTACCCTGTCTTTGGATATTCCTGAATGCCCAAACCACACACATCCATTTCCATGTGTCACCACAGGTTACTTGGGAAGCACAAGGTCTCGGCACACACATCAATCATTCCTTGTCCTCCAGCTCCAGAGAAAACCAGGGAGCTGTTTGTCCAGTGTGTAAATGTCCAACAGACACACTGGGTGCAGAGTTCCAGGCGTCTGTCCTGGTGTCAGGTTGGGGGGTTTTATTCCCCCAAGAGGAAACTCATTCTTCTGTAGCAAATGACAGTGTAATGACAATAAACACAGGAGCCATCTGGAACCGGGAGATGCTTCTCTCAAGGGGATTTTTAAACTACTTTGCAATAGAGTTTGTTGTTACAGACTTCAAATTTGCACCCCTTGTCTTCTAAAATATGAACAGGGACCGATAAGTTTAAAGACTCCCCCTAAAAAATCAAAGGAACTGTCACCAAAATGGGCAAAGTCCTGATCCCTGGAAGTCCTAGAAGAGAAGAAGCCAAAATACAGCTTTGAAAGCAAAACTACAGCAGCTCCAGGGAGATGCAGAGGGAGTGGGGACGGAGCAAAACCCATTTGGAGCAATGGGATAAGAATGATATTCCTGCATTGAGGAATTAAAGATGTCATGACTCACCCAGCTTCTTCTTAATGGTGAGGCCCTGGCTCAGAGAAGCTGTGGCTGCTCCATCCCTGGAAGCATTGGACAGGGCTTGGAGCAACCTGGGATAGTGAAAGGTGGAAC
>JAWWLV010000011.1:1905270-1916884 GCA_035041135.1 Platyrinchus mystaceus | reverse complement strand
AGGAAAGATGGAGAGAGATTTTTACAAGGGATGGAGTGACAGGACAAGGGGGAATGGCTTCCCACTGCCAGATAATAGGTTTGGATTGCATATTAGGAAAAAATTGTTCCCTGTGAGGGTGGGGAGGCCCTGGCACAGGTTGCCCAGAGAAGCTGTGGCTGCCCCACAATCCCTGAAAGTGTCCAAGGCCAGGCTGGAGCAACCTGGGCTAGTGGAAGGTGTTTCTGGAGTGGAACTCAATGATCTTTAAGGTCCCTTCCAACCCAAACCATCTGTGATTCAATCCCTGGTCCCACAGACTGTGCCCAGGCAAAGGTTGTGTTGGTTGTGAGTTTAACTCTGCTGGGAGGGATTGTTACCCCAAAGGGAAGATGCTGCTCCACAGTCAGCTCAGAGCTCTTCCACAAAAAGAGTGGAGAAGACACTGGTTTGCTACAAAAAGTGTGGCTGCTGTTTCTCAAACCCAAATAAACTGCAGCAGCAGCAGCTTTGGCTCAGGAAGAGTCGACCAAGGAACAGGACAGAGAAGTGCAAAAAGGATATTCAAAGGAATTGGGTCCCAGCCCCCAAAAATGCACACACAAACAGCTACTTCCTAACGTACAGAAATTAATTTATGGACACCTGGGGCCTTGATTTTAGCTGTAAAGCTGAATCCATTAATCTGAGTGTTGAGGAAGGGGAGCAGGGTCCATGTTATCATCACTGGAAAATGAACATAACAGGGATTTTCCCCTGGAAGCTGTTGAACTAGGGCAGGTGTCAGGCTGTGACATCACTTTTTTTTGGCTTCTGATGAGTCAGAAAGGACTTTTAAATGCTTGTTAAAACTATTCACTCCCCAGTTAGCTTCTTTCCACCCTCCCTCACCAACAGAACCACCTTGGGAAAAACTGTGTGGCATCACAGCTTTCATGGAGGTATTTTGGGATATGGTTTAGTGGGCACGGTGGTATTCAGTCCAAAGTTGGACTTGATGGTCTTAGAGGTGTTTTCCAACCTTGGTGACTCCATGATTTTGGGTCTGCAAACCATGTGCCAGGATGCAGCAGTACACATCAGTACAGAGCTTTTCCTTGACAAGAATTTCCTTGAAAAAAAAGGAAGATTGAATTTTAGGCAACTTGGAGTTTTTCCAATGGGCATCTCTGGATTCAAAACCACCAAAACATACCAAAAAAAAAAAAAATAAAAATCACTGCTCCTCACTGAATACTCTCAACCAGCTCACTGGGAACTCCCAGGCTCTGACCAGAAGAGTGAGTTCATTGTAAGACTGGCAAAATATCTGGTTTTCCCCTTGCCACCCTGGTTTAATCAGAACCATGAGCTGTTCCACCTCCAGGGCACCTGATTCTGGAAGGGTTTTCAGTGAGCGTGCTGGGCAAGTTCTTTTGCCATTTGCTACCTGGGAGAGGGAGTGCAAACAGCATGTATTCCTAAAAATAACCTGCTCTTCTACCTGAAAAGACCCCATTCTCCAGGAAAAAAAAAGGCATTGGAGCAGCCCCACGTGCAGCCCAGCTGAGGACTCGAGGCTTTAGCAGGGAACACGTATTTAACCACAGATTATGTCGGTGCCAGACACAGCCAGGAGAAGAAATCACTTAAATAGTTATCAGGAGAGCTCAGTGCACTTCTTATCATTCCTCTGCTCTGCCCCAAATGGATTACACACAGCATATGCAACACATGCAGGGGGGGAGGCAGCACCATAAATTAAAATATATCTTCCACATCAGCACAAAAGGGTTGTGCAGCCACCACTGAGTTTTAAACTGCTGGGCAATAATGCCACCTGCAGGCCTGTAATTCAGATTTTTCCCTCAGCTAAATATGCACCAGCAGTAAAAGCAAACATAAAGTGAGGGCTCAGCGCTGTGTATGTTAACATGACTTTCATGTGCTAATGGAAAGTTCATTTAAAAATAAACAAATACAAAAGGAGAACACTTGGAACTCCTCTCAATAATAATAATAAAATAAAAAAAAAAATAAAATCAAAGACTACAGACCCTAAAATACTAAATCTTCTATGAGCTAACCCAGAGAGGATCATTATCATTACAGCACTGTGTTGTTCATGCATATTTTATGAAGAAACTTTGGAGGTCACAAGTGCATTGCATTTTGTCTGCTGTTTGATTTAAGCAAAGCCAATGCCCTGAGGTATTTAATAAAAATCAGAGAAGAGAGAAAAGCTTTCCTAAAGAGGAGCTTTTCAGTCCTACTCATGGGCCCTACTGGATTGTTTGGATGTTAATACTCAAAATACTCAAAGAGTTAATTAAATAATTCTACCTTCATGTTACTTTTATGTAGAGTTTCATCTTGTCTCTTAGACCTGGTGACATTTTTAAACCCTCACATGTCAATGGTCAGGAAGAAGACTGAGAAAAACGTTGAGTTGTGCCAGAAATTTGAAATAAGGCCAAAGAAAAATAAATACAGAATAAAATAAATGAAAACACTGATAGTGGTAAGGAATTACCAAGATTTCAAGAGAGACTGCAAGTAGAAATCAGCAGTATATTCCTATAAATAACCACTCTGCTACCTGGAAAGATCCCATTCTCCAGGAAAAGAGGGAACAATCCCCCCTCCAACAACCCCTGGTGGATCTGGCTGGAGTGGATTTTCATTTGATGAAACATAAGCAGCTAAAAAAAAAAAAACCACTCCTGGAAAACTGGAAGCAATAAATCCATGTGGGGATTACTGTACATGTGTAGTTTCAGTCATCCAGAGAAGTGTTAAAACCTTCCTTACTGAGTCTGAATAAGAATAAAACTCCAGTTCTCGGACAGAGAATACTCACATTTATTAGGGGGAAGAGGACATAAGAAATCAGCCACACAGAGAATACTTTACTAAAACCTCAGTCTCTATGTTGTCCTGGTTTTTAAGTGTGGAAAGAATTCACACAAAGACATATAATTATTAAATTATACAATTATAAAACGAAGCAGCATCATTTCTCAAGCTCAAAGCGTCTTCAACTGAATTTTCTCACTCAGTTCTTATAAATTTGTGTATAACACTCACATACCTGGAATTTCATGTGGTTCATCCTGTAGGAATATATCAATTTAAGCTGCAATGTAATTTAAAATACTGTTTTTCTCCCTCTCTTTTCCTCCTCCCCATCTTCCCTCTTCCTGTCTCAAATTATTCCCAGCCAAACAAACTCCAGTTTTCCCCATTTTATTATTCAGTTGGTATGGCTGTCAAACAAATGAATTCCCTTTGATTTGTTTGGGGTTTGGGTTTGTTTGTTTGTTTTTTTTGAGAGTGTGGATATATTAATTCTTTGAATTGCAGGCACTGCTGTTTGTTTAATTTTGTAAATAGTGTTGTGTGGTTACTCGGTGTTGTCATCTCACAAATAAACCCAAAAGGCAAATTTATACTTGGAGAACAATTTACATACTTTTTTTCCCCCGTGGGAACAGGGCTTAAAGATGGCAGAAATATTTTATTACAGCAGAAAAATCTCTGTGTCAGTGTTACATATGCCATGTTTTCTGTCCAATTGGGATGCCCAGGTTGGCCATGAAGCCTCTCTAAGGATTCCCAGGCTGGTCTTGTCTTGAATCACATCCCCACATTTTACCTTTTCAAGGCACAGAAGACACCAGTGCAAGAAGTAGAACTCAAGGTGCACAACATACAACTGTGATTTACTATTAGGCCATAAATAATATCATGATAATTTGATTACTTTGCCCAGAAATTGGTTTATTTCCACTCTTCCCTCCCCCATAACATGTATGGTCAGTTTGGGGGCTTCTACTACCACAAATAAGTCAAGAGAAAACCAAATGAAAGATAAATACAGAGCAGCAAACTCCCTGCAGTCCTAACAAATCTCTCTTAATAGTCCTGTGCTGATTAAGAGCTGATGTGATCCCTCTGCTCCTCAAACATTTCCAGCCATCCTGGTCTAATCATCAGCCCAAACTCTCTCACCCATAACCCTGAAGGTTCCATTCCAGCAGAATTGCCCAAGCATTCCCTATTTTACAGGCTACCCAGTGCTCCCTAAGGGTGACTGAATAATTTGTTTGAAATAATCTCCAGGAATAAATTTACCATTTTTTAATGTATAATTAAGCAAGGAATCATTCCCTCCTCTTCTAAACTTATTCTACTGACAGGGGTGGTTTTTTTTCTGGGTGGTAAACACAAGTTCTGATAGTTGCCAACACATTCCTGCTTAAAAAGTTAATCCATTCCTCTTTGAAGGTTAAGGAAATGCAAAGGAAAACAAGATATGAGGGCTTAGGTAAAGTGGGAGGTTCCAAATCACTGGAGCTCTGCTTGGTACAGAGCTCAGCTGCTCCTGCAGCAGCAAAGCCCTCACAGCTCACATGAATTTACCTCAGAGAGACTGTCCTGACGCTCCAACCCCTCAACTGCAAAGGTCTCACTGCAGAGATGAACACCCTAATTATTAATACAGCATAAAAAGATGATCTGTGCATGTCAGATCCACGATTTACAGCCCTCATCCCACATTTATGGACTCCTCCAAGGAGCCCTTGACCCTTTTCCTCCCTGGCACAGGCACGTGCTCCTCTGGGCACCCCTGGCTGCACAAAGGAATTCCTTCATCCTGGGGAGCACAACCATGCAAAGTCACTCACCAGAAAAATGCCCACCAAACAATATTCAGCTTAAAAATTGATTTTCCAGCCTTTCTCCCTGCATGTGTTTACACAGGGAATATCAGAGGCTGCGTAATGCTTAGAGCTGTGAACTCTTTCTGTGTGCGAGACACGAGAGGACCAAACACGTGTGTGGAATTGCATATTCCATCTTCCAAAGGCTGAATGGAAAGATAATCAGCTATAAATCCATTCACTCCTGCTCAGCAATTAAATGTCATTAGAGCTGAGAACAAGCCCACCTTTGGGTCCCATGTTTAGAGCAGACATTGCCTCTGCAGAAACAGCAGTAAAGTTACTTTCAGGTGTGGGGTTGAACTTCTCAGGAAGGTGGAGACAGGTGCAAATCTCCAAAGGGATGAACCAGCTCAACGTTCCTGCAACTTAAAATTGGAAGGGACTGTCAGAACTGTGTTAATTGTGGCTCTTCTCCCTTTTAATTGTCATTTTTGAGATTTAGGGAGAGCTGCCCTCGCCTGCTCTTCAGATTTGCTGCACAAAACTTCCCTGAGTTATTTATTCTGAGCTACCCTGGAAAGCCATGAGGAGAAACATTCCTATTATTTATTTTTATACTTTTCTTTCACATTATATTTGATTTCTCAGCATCCCTCTATCAGTCAAGGTAGTAAAAAATGTTGCTTGTTGCTTTTCATATTACCCAAATATACTGAAATGATGGGAACTAATATTAATTATTTTATTTCCAGAGGACCAGAATTAGACATGTCTGAGAATAAAGAGCCAAATTCCAGTTCCTTCAGGGCCAACCAGAGCAGGGGAACTGAGTCCCCAAGTTAATAACACCCAGGACCTGGCAGAGATTAATTATCTTTCCTCCTGCAGCTGAGATGCTCAAATCTGCCCAAGTGCTCCATGTGCCCAGATCCCATTCATTTCAGCACACAACGACTTCCAAATCCTGCTTTGGACTCTAAAGCAGCTCTGAAAAATCTCCTAAATTAGATTTGAAGAGCCATTTCTTCTGTTCCTGAGAAAAAGGTGGGTGGCAAGGACAGGAGTCCATCTGGCCAAAGCCTGGTGCTGGGAGGGGGATCTTCCCTGGTACTCAAAACACTTCTTTCTCAACACTATTTGTTCCTGGGGAAGAGGAACCATCATCCCCAGTAATTCCAGAGGTAACAGCTCATATACAAACTGTGACACAGCAGGAGAACCTCCATGACCAATATAATGATTCAGAAAGAGCTCTGTCTCTAAAATACAGAAAACTGTGAAGAGACACAGAATCAATTTGGTTGGAAAAGACCTCTGGGATCATCAAGTCCAACCTGTGACTAACATATAACATCATTCCAAATGTCCCCTCTAAAGCATGGCCATGGGAAAGGTCCCATTTTAACTCCCTCCAGGATCCATCCATGCCCTTCTCCAGCTCTGGATTTGGATTACTTTGATAATTGTGGATGGGATTAGAGCAGAAAGTGGATGGAGATGGATAAAACCTCTTACCTACCCCCAGCCTTCACCCACCTGCTCGTTTGGAAGAGCTCTTGTATCAAATTATTTGACATAACAATTAACCAGGCCCCAGAGTACTTGCTCTTGTAGAGGGAATGTATATTTAGTCTCTGCTATTAATGAGCTCTTGGAAAATTTCCCATAAGATTTCTTTGGGCAGGGATACAAGATCTGTTCCATCCATAAAGCACAAAGCCTGCAGCTGTGTTAACATGCTCACAAGCACATTAATGACACTCTATTATTAAGCAAGTGAAAAGAAAGAGCAAACCATTCCAAAACCCGCTCCAGATCCACTTGGATTTCAGTCTCCCTGCAGAATCCCAGCTCTCTGCTGGCTGATGGACCTCTCAGGACCTCTCTGAACCTTCATGGTGTTTCCCAAGCCTTCACAGAACAGCCTGATTTCCATCAGAAGCTCTTTTTTTTTTTGAGGTAGCCCACTGTGAAAGTCCCACTACCATTCCAGTTGACAACTAAATCCCAAAACCACTTAAATCCTCCTCAGTGAACAGTCCATGCTCTGCAGCTTCATCCTTAAAATAGTCATGGAAGGTGATGAAGGTGCTGGACAGAAGAAGAGGAGGCCAAAAGGCAGCAGAGATGCTCCCAGTGGAATGAGCTCAATAGAGGAGTTTGGAGGTTTTATTCTCTATGGGAAGTGGATGAGATGCAAACAGTGGGATAACGAGCTCAGATATCACTGAGGAGCATCCAACCATATTCCAAGTGCTTTGGAAACTGTCCCTGGGAAAGCACAGTGAGCAGCAGGACCAAAACCCTTCCAAGATCCCCCAGTATCACAGAGTCACTGAGGCTGGAAAAGCCCCCTAAGATCAAGTCCAACCATTAACCCAGCACTGCCAAACCTGCCACTAAACCATGTCCCCAATGGACTTTTTTTTTTTTTTTTTAACACTTCCAGGGGCAGAGATTCCACCACTGTCCCTGTTCCAGGGTTTTGTTATTATTTATTTACAGCCAGCAGAAATTCTGGGGCTCATCCCACAGGAGTGATCCTGTATCATAGGAGGGTTTTCATCAGACCTTAACAGGGACATTAAACACCAAGAATTTTTGACTTGACAAGTTTTTACCAGAATTATCCACAAGAAAGTCCCATCAAGCAGGTTGGTAATGACCAACCATAAAACTCCACGTGGGAAGTGGGACATCCCATCAGCTTTACCAGTGCTCACAATAAAATATATTTTTTTAAAAAAAAATCCATTTTGTTATAATGAAAGAGAAGAAATTCACTGACAGCTGGTCATCCCAAGCACTATGGTTTGTCTCCATATATCATGAAAAATATATAAACCTTCTGCTGCACAGCAGAGGGGAACACCTGCTTCAAATTACTGTGGCACTGTAAACATTCCTGGAAATTGGAGAGGGCTGTGTTTTAAAAAAGGGAGAGGTGCCAGTGCCAGGCTTGGGCCCAGTAAAGAGATTTATGTGCCTGGCCCCTGGCACAGAGCTGATAAGAATCCTGAGTGGGCATAAAGTTGAAGCCCAACACTGCAGAAATCCTGGCAGTTTATGGATCCTGTGCATAAATTAGCTGTGCAAATTGTATTTCTTAATGCACTTCCAGTGTTTTCCACTCAGGGTTGTCGTCTCTGGAATCCCTTGGCAGCAAAATGGATCACTGGAGATGTCTGAATTAAGAGGAGCATTAGGTAGGTTTGGCTAAAAATTATTATCCAAGATCTAGCAGTGCCTTTTGCTGATTCCTTGCAGGAAACATCTGCCTCCTTTGAGGGAAAGGCTGACAAATTGCATTTCCAATGGTTGTCCCAGACAGATTTGTGCCAGTGGCAAGCAGATGTTGTCCCAGTGTCCCTACACACAGCAGGTCAAATTTGGGGAATGCACTTTTCTGTCCCATTCCCATTTCTATATCATGGCCCACTCCTCAAGCACATTAAAGAGCAGAATATCTCCTAATTCAATCAGTAATTTTATTAATTGGATGCTGGAGCATCATTCCCTTAATGCCTCACAACACACAATTAAAGGTGAAATACAAGAGAAATAAGGAACATTTTAATAAGCAAATAAATTAATAATTTCTGTTCCTGGATACTTCATTTTTTCAGGCAGGTATCACCAGGCCACCTTTCAACACAAGGAATAAATTACTCAAAGTATATCCCTGCTATAACTGGGTGTCCCTTATATTGCCATTGCTAATTTTGTGTAATAAAGGCTCTTAAATCCACGTCACAGCAAATCAGAGCAGGAAAATCAAGGGGATTTTAAGTTTTTGTCTGCTTTTCTCGTTACCTCAAGGGGAAAACCAAAAAAATCTTGAAGCAGAGCTCTGACCAAAATCCCAGTTCCAACACCCAGCCATGTATGTTGTGTTACTGGCTTTGGTTTAATATTTCTATTGTTATTTCATTATTTCTATTCTATTTTATTCTACTACCCAAGCTGTGCTCACACAGCTCTGGGAGCAGCAACTCAATTAACTTTGGGGTTTTTTGTGGTTATAGCTTAACCCAGGAATAGTGTCAGGAAAGTGAAAACAAAAAAGCAGAAAGGTTTGGGGTTGTTTTACCTTTCCCTCCCACCCACATCACAAAAAGGATTTGGAAATAGCTCTCAAAATTTCTTAGAGGTGAGAGTTCCTTGAGCACCCACATTGATGCAGCTCCAACTTAAATAAGTTTTAAATTGAGCTGAGATAAACACGAGTCACTTATTCACAAATCCCTCACAGTGTTTGCTTGAGTAGAAAAAGAAAAAAAAAATCCAGATTATTTGCAGCCACCCAAATGCTGCACTGGGTGGTGCATCTTATTATTCCACTCCAACTAAAAATAAAGGAGTTATTTATAATTGGCTTAGTTTCCTCTAAGTGAGCAAAATCCAAGGAGTTTCATTCTAAATCCAAGCAGAAGTGCTGCCTGATTTCAGATCCCTCTTTCAAAGCCTGACAACTGGGATTACAAGGCTGGCACCCACCTCTTTCCTGTTTAAGTGCAGGCTCCAAATATTTTTTTATATATATATATATATTTTTAATTTGACTACAATATAAGTTATATAAGCACACCTTTCATCTGTACTGAATCTTTAATCAGAGTTTTTAATCAGTTTAAAGACTCTTTAAACATCATTTCAGCACCTGGAACAGGTGAAGTCATCTCAGAATCCTGTTTATAATTTTCAGAATATTTTTTTAGAAGTTAAATTCACTTTATATGTTTTTGCTTTAAATGTTGGGACACCTGATCGAGTTTTGAGCTCACCATGCTCCTGGACAGCCCCAGAGAAGGGCATTTCATATGATTATTAGAGCTGTGCAGGAGAGACCAGAGCAAAGCAGAACCTGTAGGCTGAGCTCCTATAAAGCCAGTCCCAAAAAACCCTGGCAGGACAATTCCACAGCCAAAAGTAGTATTAAAACCTTTCTTTTTTGTGTGATTCCACTCCATAATTTCATTTTCTCCTCTCCATAATTTCATTTTCTCCTGCACAAATACACAAACATGTGGTGTTCAATCTGCTTCACATCAGATTCTTATTATTAGTCTGAGTTAAATTCAGATTTCCAGAACCAAAACCCCCCAAATTCCATCCCTCAACCCTGTTTGCTGCTTGTTTCTGCAGAAATCAAAGCCTGAAGGATAAACCTGACGTTGTTTAATGTATGAATTAGGACCATAGATCATAACCCACCACCAACATATGGCATCACATCCCAGCCCTGGCTCTGCTGCCCTTCCTAAAATGGCAAAGCTGAGATTCTTCACCTTCTTAATGCTGGGTGCACTTTGGAAACTCATGCAGAGAGGTCCATAAATATGGATAAATCCATATGGATTTATCTCCAAGAATAAAAAAGGAAAAGTTAAAAAGCATTTTAAGTGTCCAAGGCCAGGTTGGAGCAACCTGGGCTAGTGGAAGGTGTCCCTGCCCATGACAGGGGTGGGATTGGATAACATTTAAATTCCCATCCAACCCAAACCATCCCATGGTTCCATGAAAAGTTTTGATATTCCCCTTTCAGGTTTTCACATAGTTGAGGCCACCAGTGTGAGCAAAAAAACCACCTCCCACCACCCAAAACTGCACTTGCTTGGCTCAGTTCACCAACCTGCTCTTCCAGTCATTAAAAAAAAAATCCCTGGCTTTGGACTTTATTTTAAAAAAAAATAAAATTAATCTGCAAGACCTACTTTTCCAGCAGGAACATCAATATTTTATAGTCACCCTTTTGCTGTAAGGATTCCAGGCTGGTTTAGATGTTGTTTAAAAGAAGCACCAAACCCATCATATTATGTAATATATAAAATACCACCTTTGCCTCCAAGGAAACATCACATTTTAATCCAAAGCTACAGGAAGAGTCTAAAAATTAAAGCTCCCACAAAAGCCACAGTGGACAAAGTGTTAAATATAAAGAAAACTCCCCCAGTTCCTTAAACAGTAGCTTTTATATTGTCACTATTGTAGCCAAAAATTAAAGAGGCCAAGTGACTTTCCCTGCTGCAGAGAGCAAAATCAGTGGTAAAAATGGGATTATAAACTCAGGAATTTGGGAGTCCAGCCCTCCTAGCCCTCTGCAGAAGATCTACTGGATTTATTTCTATAGACACACACATTGATATATTTATATATTTTGTGTATATAGTTATATAAAGCACATACATTTTATATATATATAAAATATACAAGGCTTCCACTTAATTCCTAAGGAACAGAGGAGTTTCCCTCCTGGCCTTGCCAGTGCTTTCCCCTTCATCTCCAAGTGAATGCTACATGATATTTTACACACCGTATTTTTATGCATGTTTTATCTCTCCTTCTTCCTAAGTTTTATTTAATAGCAAACAGCTTGTCTCCTTAACAGTAAAGAGCAAAGTGACAGAAAACAAATTAGTTTCTAAATTTGAAACTGTGTTAACGTTGCCAAGGCAACTGAAGCTCCACAATTACATAAAAGCAAATAATACCTACTTGTAGGAACAGCACCGAAGCTCCTTCTGGAAAGAGCTGCTCTCAGAATACAATTACACTCAAATAATAAACTAATAATTGTTAAAAAAAAATCACTTTAGCAAAACAGGGTTGTAACTGGTTATATTTGGGAAGGTCAAAGACTCAGAATGCTTTACTCGGGAAATGGAATCCAGGAGACACGCAGGGAAATGGGGGTTTGCCTCGTTACAAGAGGTTTCTACTCACTCCTGACAAGGACACAGGAGTCCAAAAATCCGTTTTCTGAGGCAAACAAACCATGTCTTGGAGCCCAGATGTTACAAGTGACTTGTTCAACACACGGGGCTGAGGAGGAACACTCTGCACGTGGAGAGATCTCTGCTGCCTGTCCCTGTTTATGTGGGATCCCAAAGGACAACCTGAAGGCTGAAGAACCTCTGAAAGCTTTCAAGACAAGCTGCCCAGGGAGGTCGTTGAGTCTCCCACTCTGGAGACATTCCAAACCCACCTGG
>JAWWLV010000011.1:1879996-1899121 GCA_035041135.1 Platyrinchus mystaceus | reverse complement strand
GGAAGCCATTCCCTGTGTCCTGTCCCTCCATCCCTTGTCCCCAGTCCCTCTCCAGCTCTCCTGGAGCCCCTTTAAGCACTGAAAGGAGCTCTGAGGTCTCCCCAGAACCTTCTCATCTCCAGGTGAATCCCCCCAGCTCTCCCAGCCTGGCTCCAGAGCAAAGGGGCTCCAGTCCATTTATCACATCCATCATCTTCCTCCAACAGTTCCATGTCAGACAACCATGGAAATCACCATCCTGGGATCTGAAGGGACTATTTCAGGATCCCACACCTCCAAAACTCCCACCCAGCAATAACCTGGACCTTCTGGAACCACCTGTAGTGGGGTCTGACCTCCCCACTCCATGAAGGAAACGTGTCCCAGAGTTCTCCAAGGGCAGGTTTGCCATCCAAAGAGAAACCTCATTTTCCTTCCACATCCCAACTTCATTCCCATTGACAATAAACCCCTCCCAGGCTTTGGAGGCCTCTTAGAACACATGACACATGTGGAGGGGCTCTTAAAGAACAATTAGAGCTACACCTGAAGGAGACAACTCAATTTGGCTGCAGATAACTCCTGATTATCCAAGGTTGGAACTGCAGATTCCTGTTCAACTGCCTGTTTTCCCACACACTCCCCAGGATTTCAGGAGCAGCCATCTGCTGGAGAGGAAAAGTGGGTTTATTTATTGTGATTAATAAATCCTTGCTCAGATAATGGCATTTCTAGCATTTGCAAATTTGAAAACACTGTAAATCCCCAAAGCTTCCTTGCTCTCAAGTCTTTTAAATCTCAGGCAGGTTTGAAGGAGCTTTAAATCCCAAGGAAAGCGACTCCCCATAAATCCCAGCACAGCCAGGGTGTGTGGAACATGTTTTAGCTGATAAGAATCCCTTGGGAATGGACAGCAGTGGGTCCACAGAGGGGGTGGCTCCAGCTCAGGTGCTAAAGAATTCCGGAAAAAACCCCATCATTTTCCCAAAAATATCGATTTTTCCCGCCCCACTGAACATTTTAATGTTTTCAGCAGTGCTGATTTATTAGGATTGCTTTGGGCAGCAGCACTGGGAAGCATCTTCTGCTGCAAAAAAATCCCAGTGGCAGAGAAGAGCTCCTACATCTTTCCAGCTGAGCCCTGGGAAGGATTTTATTCATTAGGGTGAAAGTTTGGGGGATTTCTCAGTTAATGGGAAATGAAAACCCCTCTGAGAGCACCTGGGGTTGGTTGGGAGCTCATGAAGGGCTCCTGTGCGGATGAATTACTCTGAGGAGCAGCTGATTCTCTGTTTGAATTAAACAGGTAGTAGTGAGGAGATTCTGCCACCAGCAACTCATAGTGAAGCTCAGCAGGGGTTTTGCTTTTCCTTGGCACTTGGGGACATGATTTAGTGCTGGGGAACAGTTGGACTCGATGCTCTTAGTGGGCTTTTCCCACCTAAACAATTCCAGGATTTCCCCCTGCCCCAGCACACACTTGTTTTGAACAGCAGATTCTTCTGGATATTCAAAATATTTTACACCGCCCTGAAAACATCTCCCCTGATTCATATTTGGGGGTTTGTCTAAAAAGAAGCAGGAAATCACCATTTTTTCCATTCAAACAAGAGAACAGGACATTTCCTTACCCAATCAAAAGGATTTCTGCACCTATTCTATATTTTGTTAATGCGTAAATGGCACAATTTATGTTTTCCTTATTTCATTCACAATTTATATTTATGTTTTGCATAATGGCACAAAATATTTTCTCTTGTCATCACAGCCCTTCCAGGGGTATTAAGCAACTCTTGGGGCAAGTAAAGGCTCTCCCAGGATTCCAACTTTGGGATGCACAGCTGGCTCAAATCCACTTCCCACTCCTGAAAATCTAGAATACCCAGGAAATTAAGAATCAGGTTATTAACTGGGGAACAAAGTGTTGCCTCTTGAACACCTTCATTTTTAAACAAGAAGGGGCCACAGGGAGTTAAATTCCAAGTGTTATCTGCACTGAATTAATGTAATTCCAGATATTGGTGTCTGTGGGTTCACTTTCCACACTGGAGTTGCTGATATTCCTGTATTTTCAATTATACCTTGTTTATTCTGAATAAATCAGAAATGTGAACACAACCATTTGTCATTAACCCTCTTTTTTTTTTAAGTTACTTTTCTTGTCAAGTGCTTTATTTCAGTTTTAAAATAGTTTTCCAGTGCCTGAGATGTATTTAGTTTCCCTTCTTGATTACTCTTTTTGGCTGCCAAGAGATGCTGTAGCTCTAATTATGTCACAGATGAATTTAGTCTCCTTTGGGAACAGCAGGTCATAATTTGGATTTATTTTATTTATTTATTTATCGTTTCAGGAAGGTTTTATAAACATCTGAAAAAAATATATATATTCATTCAGGCACTTCTTTTTCCAAGTGATTTTCCTTAAAGTGTCTGAGTCTATTACAACCAATTGAGTGGAAACATTTATATTGGAGGTAAACAGGGATAACAACAGTGATTAAGGGATGGGAAGATATATTTGGGAATAGCCAGAGAGGCTGTGGTTGTTTATAACTCTGATTACTGCTTTAATAGCTTGGAGTTCTTTTCTATTATTGTTCTTTAGCTGGAAGTTAAAGCTGTCCTTAATTTCACACTAAAAAGTCTCATGTTCAGGGATGAGGGTCAGGATTGGGCAGAGGTGAATCCAAGCCTTGGAGCATCATGGAAGTGTCTTCCTGCCTACAGAGCCCCTGGGCTGCAGCCACAGCCAAATTCCTCCTCTCTGAGAGTGCCCTGAGCCTGCAAAAATAAGTGTTCAAGGCAGGGAAGGACCCTCTGGAGTCAGGGAGATAAATCCCATAAGGAATAGAGGAGAAGATGCACAACAAACACAGGATCAGCATCTAATCCCAGGACCATCAACATCTTTAGTCACACCACAAATCCAAGAGCCTGCTCCCTTCCCAAGAACTATTTAGTCCTCCTGCCTTAATCCCAGTGTCAAAAACTTCACTGAAGAGGCCTGGAGAGACACATGAACATCAAAGGTCAGGGTGCTCTGGTATCAAGATGTACAATGATTCTCCCAAAAGAAAGTACATCCCCCTTTTCCATTCATTACAAGCCCATTTGTCCAGTTTTCCAGAGCTTTATCGATGCATTTTGGAAGCAAAAATTCCAACTCTGATATTTATCACCAGCACAGAAGACAAATTTGCCCTGGGAGGAATTCCTGGCTAATGCACTTCCCAGTGATCTCCTACCAGTGCACAGGAGGCATTTTTTTAATAAATTTAAGGCATCTGAATATTGTGTCACTCTGCAGCTTTTTGTACCATGGAACACGCTCTGCTCCCACGGGATCTGGAACAACCAACCCCCCCATAAACAGCACAGCTGCCATGTCAGCTCCAAAGGTTTATTTGTGATCCCACAAATATTTTTCATTCCAGTTCACCTCACAGAGTTAAACAGTATTTCCATCCTGTGGACACAGGAGGAGGGTTTTTAAGTGAATTCTTCATAGAACCAAAGTTGCCAAGTCCCCCAAGCAAATCTCTTCTGATTCATCTCATCTGGAATCACCAGCAGGTAAACCTCATGGGAAAGCCTTCAATGCTGAATATCCAGTGCACTAGTGATGGTAAATAGCATTTTATCCTCATGAAACTCTGCTATTCCAGAGCTCTGAGCTTCCAAACACCTTTTGTTGCACTGTGGTTTCTTTATACAACAGCCTGTGACTGCTTCCCACATGTTAAACCCACATGAATCAATCCTAAAGGCAAGAGGTTACTGCACCTGTTTCATGGATTTATTGCCCCCAAAACTTGGTGCATTGATGGGAAATGCAGGAATGAATTGAACAGTTCCATTAGTTACATTATGGAAGCCAGAAGAAAGTTGGTAAGATGCTCCACTGGGATATTTAATAAGTGTCAAAGCCTGGGTTGGAAGATGAGAACCAATGAAGATGGACATCCTCACACACAGCTAAAATTCACTCACAGAGCACAGGAAAATAAAGCAGGAAAAAAAATAAAGGAGGTTAGAATCATTTAGGTTGAAAAAGATCTCTAAGACTGTTAAGTCCAAACATTCCCTCAGCACAGCCAAGCCCACCACATGTCCCCACCTGCCACATCCCCCCAGGAGCTTTTAAATCCCTCTGGGGATGGTGATTCCAGCCTGTTCCAATGTCTGAGCACCCTTTCCATGGAGACATTTTCTAGGAACACCAGGGAGTTACAGTTCATCATAAAGATTCGGTTTTTATGAATTTTAGTGACACAAACTGCCTCCCCTCCTCCTGCCCCCCCAGTCTTGTCTGACCTTTGAGAGCCAGGGATTAAATCCTACAAAACCACCACCTGAGGGATGAAGCAAACTCATCTCCCTTGCACAGGCTGGTCTTTTGCTAAAGGTCACAGTTGTTCTACACCTACTTTAGAGCCTTTGCTCAGCTTAAGTGATCCCTACATCTGCTTTCAGCCTGTTCTACATGACTTAATTCCTTCCCTCAGTGATGTTAACAACACTTTTGTCTCCCTTCCAAGCTGACACTATTTATGTTCTGTCTCCTAATGAGACATTTTGCTGGTGTTACTCATTTAGGTGTCCTGACAAGGCAGGATTTGTTCTTTCATACATATAAACTGTGTGAAAAATAAGCTTTAAACCCTTTGACTTTTAAGGCTACTTCCATTAAGCTACACTGAATCAAACCCAAGCTGCTCATCTCTTGCTCCCATCTGCTTCAGAACATTGCAGGGAACATCACCTGGACTTTCCTGGTGAAAGAAATAATTATTGCTGCTCTGCAACAGCTCAGACTGGTGTGAGAGGGACTGACAGTGTTAAAGGGACTATTGCACTGCAGACTAATGAGAATAAAAGCCTGCATTGTTTGAAACAAATATCATTTTATGCTTGTGTGAAGCAGCAGGGATTCAACCCCCAGCACAGAGCTCTTTGGGGGTCACAGCCTAGCCCAGAACCCAAGTTTGACACATCCAAAGTGTTTGCAACGGGTTGTTATTCAAAATACCAGCTCAAGCAAAGACGACATTGAGTTCAAGGATGATGGACAAAGCAGCACAATATCCTGAGCCTCTGGGCAGGTTCCCAGTCGGAGCAACCCATAACCACATCTAATTGTGTTGGAAAACCCATCACACATCCGTAACCCCACCACAGAGCCCCTCTCTGCACCCACCCCAAGGTCAGGACGAAAGGCAGGTCCCTCCCAGCAGCGGTTCCCTTGATTTTTTCCAGGGGACTTTATGGCCCAGCCCAGGATTTCCCGGAGTTTTCGGTCGGTTTGCAGCGCCACATTGCCATCTGCTGTCCCTGCTGCCCGGCAGCGTCCCCAAAAAACCGGGTGGAACACGGAATCGCAGCCAGCACGGGATACGCGGAGCTGCTCAAAAACGCGAACAGGTCCCTGAGCCGCCAGTTTTCAAATGGAATTTAACGTTTTAATTAATTGGTTAAGAAATACAAGAGAGGAGGTTGTGTGGGGGGTGACCCCGGGCACTCGGTGCCCACCAGAGCCACTCCATCACTGCCCTCCTCATCCGGGCAGGGGGCAGAAAATACAAGGAAAGGCTTGAGGGCTGTGAAAAGGGCATAGAGGGATCATTCTGCCATCCCTGTCACAGGCAAAACAGGCTCCAACTTGGGGAAATTTATTTCCAATAAATCGGAGTAAAGAGAAATTCAACTACGTCTTAAAAACAACTTCCCACCCATCCCTCCCTTCTTCCCAGGCTCAGCTTCACTCCCAGCAACAGGACAGCGAACAGGGATTGCAGTGAGTTCATCACTTGCTGCTTCTGCTCCTCCCTCCTCAGGGTTTGGACTCCCCACACTCCTCCCCTGCTCTGCTGTGGGTTTCTCTCCCCACAGCTCCTGCAGGAAGCTGCTCCAGTGTGGGATTCCCACAGGATCACAACCCCCCCTTCAGACCTCCCCCCTTGCTCTGCTTTGGGGTCTCCACGAGCTGCAGGGGGATTTCTGCTCCCCCAAGGAACCCCATGGGCTGCACCACAAATCTCAGGGGAATATCAGCTCCAGAGTCTGGAGCAGCTCCTGCCTCTCCTTCTCCACTGCCCTGGGGGTCTGCAGGGATGTTGCTCCCACATATTCTCTCTCCTGTCTCCAGAAGGTGGTTTTTCCCTCCTCACCTTCTTAAAAACTTGATCCCAGAGACACTGCTGGGTTCAGCCTTGGCCAGCAGTGGGTCCTCTTGGATCCAGCTGGCACTGACTCCCTTGGACATGGGGGAAGATTCTGGCAGCTCCTCCTGTAACCCCCCAATTAGCAAATCCTTGTCCCCCAAACCCAACACACCTTGCAAGGGACACAGTCAGGTGAAGCATCACAGACAAAAAGCACCCCAGGAATTAATTAATCCTGACACTTCAGGCTGATGGTTTGCACAGATGCATCACTTCTAAAACAGCTTTTTATACCCCAGCAGTTCAGCCATTCACCAATAAATCACACCTCTGCAGCTGATAACATCTTGTTTTAGCAGCCAAACATACACCACCATTTTAACTGGTTCCTGGAGTGATACACCAAGTTATTGGCAGCAGATTTAACCTTTTGCTCAAATCCTGCAGGAAACCCCAACCACTTCCTTGTGCAAACATCCTTCGTGGCTTGGCCCAAGTTCTTCCCAAAGAACTTGCATGAAGGTTTCTATTAAACACAGGTTTAAGTGGGACAAACCCAACCAGGCCTAGGGAGTGGAAACTGAGTCTTGATGATGGTGGGAAATCAGAATATTCTTTTTCAGAAAGTTACCTGGGCACGAAAAGGGGGAAAAAAAAAATAAATCTAGCCAAAGGGAATCCTCCCCCAGCAGCCAGGAACACCAACAGGAACATGGAAAACAAGGCATGAGGCTGTTCCTTGCTGGTTCTGACTGGCCTAACTTGCATTCCTGCTCTACATCCATTAATCCTCTTTGCAGCTCCCAGCACAAGCTCAGGAGGGAGCAAACAGATGGACAATGACTTATCATTGGAGAGACTTGGATCAGCAACTTAGAAATTCAGATTTTCTCCAGGAAAAGCAAGTTAGTCATCCAAACAAATAGATATGCCCTGGGGAGAAGAGAAATCTGGATAGCAATAGAGCTAAAATAAAACCTTCAGAGAAGTAGAGGCTCTGAGGATGCAGAAGGGAGAACTGGATGTAAAGTGAATTTTATAAAGAGAAAAGAGACACAGCAACACAAAGCACAGAGAACTCTGCTAAATGCTCATTTCTTGTGTGGCTGCATTTATGACACAAGATGATAAAGGCTAAGAACTCGAAAACACTGAGTGCATTTGGCTTTGTAACGTGCAGGTCTGTATATTTGTGTTTTCCCCAACATTTTAATATTTCCTGGCCTCAAATTCTGCAGAGGAAAACCGAGGCTGTCGAGCTCCCAGCTGTGCATCAACAGCTGGATGGGGCAGGATATTCAGGATATATCATGGATCAGGATTTAAGATTAAAAATACTGGGGGAGGAGGTCGCAGAGCAGGATCTGTTTGGCAATAAATTACTCCAGTTTCTGAAGTAATTTCTTAGAAATATTCCAGAGGAAGCAACACTGCCAAGGCAGGAGATGATGGGATGATCTCATCCCTCGTGTCAGGGCTGCACCATCACCTTGGGGCTGCATCCCAGATCCCACATGGCTGGAAACAGCACGTGCACAGCAGGGGTTTCTCCTGGTCCCCACTGCTTCCCACCTGCCCACAAATTCCCTGCCAGATCCCACAGATGCAAATTCTGAGGAGTAGGAGGTTGGCATCTTGTTCAGCAAGAGGACACAGGGATGGAGGGGTGAGATGCTGGTGGTATTTACCCTGCACAGGAGGCAGGAGAGGGGGAAAAAGAGGAGAGAGGGTTAAGGATTCTCTCCAAGAGCCTGTCAGACACTGGGATTACACTTGGCAGTGCAAGGCAGTTCAACCAGTCCCTGCTCTGTTTCCATCTCCTTGCTAAATGAACAAGGATGAGCCATTATTACTCCTGCTGCTACTTCCCACTTCCCTGAACATCCAAACAGCAGAGCAGGCTCTGCCTGGGAAACACCCCAGCCCAAAATCCACACCAGGAACACTGGATTAAAGCAGGAAAACTCTAAAGGCTTTTTCTCAGATATTTCCAGATGGAAGCTGAGATTGTTATTATTATTATTAAAGCCAATGTATTGCTTAGATAAACACCTCATCAATATTCAGTGACTCAAAGAAAATGTTAGTTAAAATATATATAATTTTTTAAGTTTTTTTAAATGCAACCCACAGCCTGTTTGGCTCAGATAGATTCAGCCCTTCTCCATCAATAAGAATTCTTGCATTTTTTTCCCTTGAAACCTGGAGATTTGGCTACCTAAGGATTTTAGTTGCTTGAACAACAGAAACCAGAAGAGGCTGCACAGGTAAAGGAATTACACACTCTTGTCCTAAACACACAAAAATCCTGATATTCCAGCCTTCCATCAGCACTTTATTCCCTTCCAATGCCATGGAGCTGTGCTAGGAAGCAGAGATCCCACCTTTACTCTGCAGAGAGGTTGGAACCTCTCCCCTTCCAGCTCTGTCAGCCATGGCAAAACTGCTGGGAATTAATAGTTTTGCCTCCAGACACGGGCAGAAGTAACATGCCATCAACTCCCTTGTCCCCATTTATTACCCAGCAGAAGCAGAACTAATTAAATATCAGCCAGTTCTTTCAGCATGAGGGGGATTGTGAAAAATCACATTCTCCCACTAACTGCCCATGCAGGGCCTGAAGAGCAGAGTCAGAAACCCACCAGCCTGGAGATGCTTCCTCTTCCCATTTCTGCTTTTATGAGAGAGCAGAGGATGGATTGCTGAGCACCAGGAGCCAGAGCTGAGCACATTGAGGGGCCAGGAAAGGCACTGACCCAGATTTTTCACATTTTATGGGAATGGGGGGAAAAACTGCTGAGAGAGCTCGTTCCCAGCTCTGCTAATTCCACTGTCTGGGAAAGAGGAGGGATGTGCCACAAAGAGCCTCTTGCAGCTGCATTCATGGGACAGTTTGAGCCACTAGAGCAGGGAATTGCAGCTGGACTACTGAGCCTTGTGGTGCTCACAGTCAGACCTTTCTGGGCTGTTCAGACCCTTTATGAAAAGCTCTAAAGGCAGCAGAGCTTCACTAGGCTAAAAAAACCCACATTTAAATTGAGCTTTCTCATGTAATTAGGTCCTTCCTTGTAAGTGAGACAAAGTACAGAGGGATTCATAAGAATTTCTCATCTGTGGCATCAGTTCTCTCTGACTTAGCCCAACACTGACTGCAGGTGTCTCATCACAGCAGGGAAAGAGGGACAGGTACATCCTGCCCATCAGCTTCCAAAAGCAGAGCAGTTTGAGGAACAGCAGCCTCCACCTGTGTTAGAGACCTTAAATCCATGTCTTGTGACAGAGGAGAGAGGCTGGAGGTGACACTGGCACATGTGAAGATGCAGGAAAATGAATTATGGAGCTGCCAACAGAACGGTTCAATTTAAAGATGGGGCTTCAGCAGTGGGGAAGAGAGTTGGCTTTATCCTCTTCCAGGCAGTGTGTGGCTCTGCCAGAACCCACCACCCAACCTGCCCTGCAGAGACCTTCCAAAACTCCAGGAAAAACCCCCTAAGAGATGCTTTGAATGCTCTGGTTTCTCAATAATCTCCTCAAAGCACCCACTCAGGTCAGTCCCTTTTCAACCACAGCCACCCTGAGAGTCCCTGGGCTCCAAATGCTGATCCCTGATGCACTGGAAGCAGATGAATCCCTGGTTATTTCATACTTTTATTTTGGGGATTTTGAGAAGGAAAAACAAAAATTGGAACTGAAAGTGTCACCATTATCTAAATTTTAGTAACATTGATTTTTCAAGAGGTGTGATTTACACGTGACTGAGACACTCAAAGTTTTAAGAGGTCTTGTCAGGTTTAACAAGAATTTTCACTTTGTATCAAAAAAACTACACATTTCCAAGTCCTTAGTAAAAGTTTATTTCTCTGTTCCTTCCCATTCCCAAGATCTCCTGCAGTTCCAGCTCTAATTTCCACAGCTCTCAGCTGCTTCACTCACTAAAGAGGAAAATCTTCTGAACATACTGATAAGAGTTTTATCCAGCAAAAGGTGCTCACCAGGATGATGAAGGCTTTGAATCTAAATTACTGAGTTTGTGTTTGTAAAGCTGTTCCCCATAACCCCAATCTCCCACCTCTAAAGCCAATTTACTGCCCTGTGTTATGCAGCTGAATTCCAAAGGAAAAAGGGCAAGAGCCAATGTGAAAAAAAATAACAATTTAGCTCCCAGAAAATGATTCTATTATCCTGGCATTTTAGTGACTCCTGAAAATGAGAGAGACAGAGACAGGTATTTTTATTGACTGGGCTGGTGCCCTTTCAATACCAAACTGATGAACCAGCACATTAAGGCAGCCACAGACTCATGAACAGCCCATGGCTTGATAAACAGTTATGGAGCAAAGAAAGTTCACTTGGATAACTAGAATTGTGACAACAATATCCCCCAGGCCCTATAAAATGGACTATCACTCATTTGAATCACAATCCTACTAAAATAACCCCCCAGTGCTCGTGTTCTGAGTTGGGTCCTCACAGCAAGCTCCAGTTTTGCAGCCCTTTGGTGACTCGGCCCAGATGTAATTTTGACTTACTGATAATTGACTTATCATTAGATAGCAATGACCTTAAGTTTAAGATATAGAATGAAAAATTACAGAGATAAAGGTGGGCAAGAGGCAACTATAGAGGCAGTTCAGCAATAAAGCAAGAGGTGTTTCCTCTGGCAGGGAGCAAAGATGCACCAGCAACTTCCCCACTGACTCATGGCTGCTTCTAAGAGAGGAGTAATTAAGAGTTTTGCTGTCCAGAAGAGACATATTTACATTGATCTCTTACCAGGAGAGGATAAGAGAAAGCCAAAGCAGCTCTGTGTGTTTATCTCCTCTCCCAAACAGAGCTGGGCTCAAACACACCTCACACACCAGCCCCTTTGCAAAGAAAATTAAGATAAAACCTCTTTTTTCAGGTGATCCGTCCCCCCATCAAACACTTAAACCAAAAGCTCCTCGGGGAAGGAATGGGAATCTTAATTTTTTTGGCAGCCCCTCCAAGACAATGTAAGTGTTCATCTGTTTTGTGCATCATCCACCCCAAACACAGGAAGGGACACTAAAAAATGAGTGTTCAAGCTGTACCTTCCCTCCCCCTCCTGTGCCCTAAAGAAATCCCAATAGGCATAAAAACTCCCATTTTCACCTAAATGAACCCCAGCTCTTCAGCAGCACTAGTGGGGGAGGAAAAAGTTGGTTCTCCCAGAAGCAGCAGCAGCCAAGGATTTGCTGGGCTGCTCTGACACGGAACAGGAGGAAACAGGTCCAAAACCCTCATAAATTAAACAAGAGGAAGAATTTGAGCTCTGCTCTGAAACTGTTCTTGACCAGTAAAATATTTCACAAAAACACACATCTCTGGAAGCTGATCCATTATCAGAACATGGTACTTTTGGATAAAAACCCCCTTCTCCAATAAAAATTCCTGCCTGGAAAAAGGGACAGATTGAGGTAGGGAAACAGAATTATAACAAATTAACAAAATATTTCGGTCACCTGTAGCATTGAATTAGAGGAACTCAGATTTTTATCCCTCCAGCTTTCTCCTCCTAACAAATTCCACACACACACAGAGCTTTACTAAGGCACAACTGCAATCTAAAAGTGTTGAGGAACAAGGAAAACAAACACACAGCTCAGCCATGGTGCCTTAATCATGATGTGCTGGGGCTTGTTACCAAATTCACCAGCCTTGGCTAATTGACTTCAGAATTAAACCACAAGTTGCCCAAAAATTCTCAGTTCTCACTGATACAAATCCCAGTAACCTCATCAAATCCAAATCAAGCACATCAGGGAGAACCCAAACCACCACCCCCGAATAACCCAGAAAATACAAAACCATCAGGACAGGGCTGGCAGGTTTAAAAAAATACTACTTATATTTTTGAAATAAGACATTCCAACCCATTTTTCTTGTTCCCTTCTCCTCCCACTACCTTTGAACCTTTAGTCCAGACTATTTTTTACACCTGATTACATGAGAAATGTATTTAATGTTAATAATTGCATTGCCCAGAATAAGGAACTGAACAGCAATGCTGATATCAATACACAGACCACCCCCAGCACCTTGAGACACCCACCAGCACCCAGCCCAAATTTGGGTGCTGGAATTCACAGCATCATGGACACAAAGACAGATGACAATGACATTCCCAAGGCAGGATTTGCACAGTGATCTCTGCCAGCCACAGCCACCAGGAAAAAAAAAAAGTACTCCCAGACATAATCCCATAATTAATTTTAAAAAATCTGTTGGCCATAACAAGGATTTCTAGAAGAACAAGATTTAAATATTGTGGAAACAGCTGCATTTTAACCAAATACCAAAAAATAATCCTCATCAATCAAAATAATTTAGCAGTTTAATCTCTCAAACAGTGGGTTTTTTGCTTGATTTGGGGACTGTAATGTCACAATGTGATACCAGGCCTTTAACTTGGTACCTCACTCACCAACCCACAGGGCCTCAAGTGCAAATATCTGCTACATGAAAAAGAGAATTAGAGATATCTCAGTTCCAGGCTGAGATATTCCTCTTTTCTTCCTTTTTAAATGAGTCTGGAGAGTCTCAAACTTAAGGCAGATTGAGTTGGAGGTTGCAAAACCAAGTTAAAACTGAGAAAGATCAGCTAAAACAAAGCCAGTGTATTTTCTACCCATCCTCAATTTCATCTTATTGAAAAATTTCCTATAAAAGGAGCAAAGGATCAAAGTTCTGGCTGCAAAAAGAGGAATTTCACCCAGAAGATGGAAAATCTCTGCTTAAACAAGGATTTATTTACAAAGAACTAGAGCAATTCGAAAAAGTCATTAAAATGCACGAAGTGATTCAAATTTACCCCAAAAGATATTTTGCAGCTATTAATAAACACATCTAAATTTAGGAATTTTTGTAACAGATTATATTAATAGGAAACTGAACCTCATGACATGAAGCAGGAGCAAATCCTTCTGGTTTGAAACGAAAACTTTGCACAATGCAAAGTCTTGAAATGATTTCAAGGAACATTGGTGGAAAGTCCAACCTCAGAGCTGCAAAACAGCTGTGACAGAGCTTTTCCTGGGAATGAGTAACAGTGACTATAGCTGGAGAACAACCCCAGGTATATTTGAGAAATATTCCCTACTAAGGAGCTCCAGCATTTTACAAGCACTGGATAACTGGCAGTGATCACAGCACAATCCACTTTAATTCACAGCAAAAGGGGGGGTTTATTCTTTTCAAGGGGGAAAGTCTTTCTCCAGCCAAGTGGTTGTAAGCAAAACTACAAGTCTCTGAAAAAAAGCAAGTCATATTTCAGCTTGAACACCTGTACTTGGATTATTATATTGTGTTTTCCACCCTGTTGTGAATTCCTACGTGGAAATCATTGGGAATTCACTGAAATACATCCATTTTTGGAAGCAAATTGTAACAAAAACCAGTTGCCTACCTGGGACGCAGCACGTGGAAAGGAGGAAGAGCTCACTGAGGATCCAGCCTTTGTCCCTGCCCCCCTATAAACCCAGAACTGCCACCTGGGGGATATTATCCCTTTTATTATCCCTCAGGATGCAAAGGTGGGCTTTGTTCTGGGGCAAATCCAGCTCAGCTGGGGAGATTCCTGATGGAAGTGGGGTCTTGGGAGCACCCGGAAAGCCACAAAACAAGGGCAAGAAGCTCAGGGAGACTCAAGGTGTCGGTGTAGGGCGGTTCTGATGATGTTTCTTTGAGCAAAAGAGGCAAATTCCCCCCCAAAAAATTATGGAAATAAGTGCTAATCTGTGTAATATCTGAGCCAGGGATGCACAGGCATGGAAAACAGCTGAAGAGAGGTGTTTTAATGGCTTTGTGTCATCTTGGAATGATTTCAGTTATTGAGAACAGCTGCTCTTCTGATTATTACTCTGAGCATTAATTGTTTCACTCCAGAGTCAAAATGCTCCATTGCAGCTCAGAGAGGAGGCAGTTTCACCAAACAAATCTGGGCTAAGAGGAGCAGAAGTGAAAGGGAACAAATATTTTGGCAGGTTTTTTTTTAGCAGTGCTCCATAACGAGGCAAAGCACATCCTCAGTCAGTTCATTCACCGCCCTTCTGCCAGGAAAAAGGAGGGAAAACATATCAAAATGAGGGATTATTTTCTAATATTTCAGAATTTTTACAGTGGGAAATGACTTGGATTAAAGTTTTTTAGTTTTTTCAGGGAAGGTATCTGGGAGCAGGTAGGGAAGGATAAAGCCCAGGATGCAGCAGGTGGAATTAGGGGTGGGAAGGAGCCTGGATGATTTCTGAGCCCAGATTTGGGTTCAGCTGATTCAAGGCACTTGCTTAACAAACAACACATGGTTTGGTCAAGAGGACAAGTAGAAAAAATAATAATAATAATCTAAAGACACAATATTTTTCAGGCATTATTGTTAATTCAATCTGATAATAGATAAAGATAATTCCCTTCCTACAAATATCCCTATTTATCCAAACCACCCCTCACTGTGCTCAACACACTCGACTTTGCAAGATACTTGTTTCATGTATTTTAATTAAGTTTTAGGAAACCCTGCTTTTAAAACAAATATCAGCATTTGAAATTAAACTAAAAGTAGAAAATTATGAAATGAGAAAATTATGAATATGAAGGAGCTGCGTGTTATTTTAGGAACTTGTGTTTCTTGTCTTCCCAGGCAGGATTTTGAGCATTCATATAATATATTACATATATTGTTATATCATATGATATATTACTATGTCATATGATATTATATGTAATATATAATATTTGATCATTTATACATTTATATTTTAATTCTATTTTATGGAGTTATTTGCTAATTCTATTTATATTGATGTGTATATTATATATGATGATATATTGTTATTACATTATTACTATAAATTAATATATCCCATGTGTTATGTATTATTTAGAATAGATTTATCATTTTTATATATTTAGGATTAGATCTGAGCTGATTTTCAAGACCCTGGATCTTTGCATTGCTTTCACCAGTGTTTGTAGAGGTTATTTCTATTAAAAAACACATAGGAAATTCCAGATTTATTTTTTGCCAAAGAAGAATAGTTTTAGGGGGTTTTTTTTACACTCTCCAAATAACTTTAATACTCTTTTAGACAAACCTTTATATAACTCATGGCCTTGTCTAAAGTACTAAATAATACTGATTCAAAGATAAAATAGCTTTAAATCTTTACATGTGATTTCAAGAAACCTACTGCTCATGTTCACACCTGACTGAGCTCTAGAAATCAAACTCTGCAACCTTGACCAAAACTTTTACTTTTTAGATTATCAGAACTGTTGATTCCTGGAGGGGTTTGGACCGTGGGAGGATTGCAGGAACTGACCTGATCAAAATTGCTGTCAGGCCATGAGTTCCTGTACGTAATTTGAACAGGCCAGTTACAAACCTGAAGCCTGGGATGGGAAATCCCCTCTCCAAGCTGGTCCTGCTGGTGTTTGGATGATGTTTCCTCTCAGCCATCGCTTCTTGGGGCTGCCAGTTAACACTAATCCATATATTCACAGAGTTATTCACAGGATATTCTGAGTTGGAAGGGACCCACAAGGATCAAGTCCAATTTTTAAGTGAATGGGGATCAAACCCACAAGCTCTGTGTTGCCACCACCTTGCTCTAACCAACTAATATTGCAAATATAAATATTTCTGTGAAAATGTTTATTAAAATATCATGAAAAGCAGCCACTAAACCAACTGATGCTCGTTCCTCCCCTCACAGGCACAGGGCAAATCATGTTTTCAGGTGACACTGTGAAGTTAAGATAACACACAGGTACCCCCAAAATGCCAAGCACTGGAAGGAGCTCTGGAAAATTGATCCCAAAGTCCAGAACACTGGACTTACAAGGGAAAAACTCCTATCAGTGCTGCAAAAAGCACCTCCTGTTCTCTTCAAGGCTTTTTCATCTTTGCCAGACCCTCCCCTGTAGCCTGTGTGAGTTTATCCCTCCTCATACCAATAGACTGTGACTCTCCTCTGGCATGCAAGAGGAGAAAACCTCCAAATCATCCTCGAGAAAGGTATTTTTTCTTAGGCAGGAAAGGCTTCCTAAAGGAAACAAGGCCTAATCTCCTCGTTACAAATCTTCTGGAAGGGTATCTGCCCTTGTTGGAGGACACCTTCTCCCCCTAAACCTATCTGAGGGCCTCGAGAACGTCCGGGTAGAGCAGGAAGCCCGTGAAGACGCTGTCGTCCTCCGCGCCGGCGTAGACCCCGTTCCAGTCCCGCGCCACCTCCAGCCACACCTGGTCTCCTGCCCTGAGCTTCAGGATGGTCAGGAAGGAGGCCTGGTCGATCTCCTGGCCGTGGACGGTGTCCCTGGCCTTGGCCGCCCTCCTGGTGCGCGCCACGAGGCCGACGCGGGCCGGCCGCCCGCGCACCGTCAGGTGGAAGGCGAAGACGTAGGTGCCGGGCACGGAGCAGTTGAACTTGCCGGTGGAAGGGTTGTAGTCCCGCTGCTCGTTGTACAGGACCCTGTCAAACCTGATGGGCACGTTGGGAGGAGGGAAGGGCTTGGACAGCCCGGCGCTGAAGGCCGATCTCGGGGCCTTCGCGACGTCCCCGCGGGCGCCTTTGGCCCCGCGCGAGCCCTTCTTGCCCGGCGCCCCCCGGCCCCCCTTGCTGCCTGCCACCCCCTTGGGACCGGTGGGTCCCATCATGCCAGCGGGGCCCAGGTCTCCTTTCTCACCCTTAGTGCCTCGCTCGCCCTTTTCTCCCTGTTTTCCGTCCAGCCCCCGAACCCCCTCAGCCCCCGTGTCCCCTTTGCTCCCTTTTTCCCCCTTGGTGCCGCCTTCCCCTCTCTCTCCCTTCGCCCCTCTGCCCCCCGGCTCCCCACAATAGCCCTTCTCCCCCGTGTCTCCCTTTTCCCCTTTGTCACCCTGTTCTCCCACCACTCCTGGGTCTCCAGGATCCCCCCTGTCCCCCTTGGCTCCTTTGGTCCCGTTCTCACAAGTGTCCCCTTTGGACCCCTTTTGTCCCTTCAGCCCAGGGAAGCCGTAGTTGCCCTTATTGCCTTTGGCTCCAGCTTCACCTGGAACAGGGAAAAGTAGGAGGGAAAAGAAGATTAAAACCAACAGTGCTGGATTGTTTTGGAGACAGAGAGGCATCACCAACAGCAAAGGGAAAGGTCAGGGCAATATTCCTGGTTTCCCAGCCCGTGTTACGTACCTTGCAGCCCAGGTTTGCCTGGATAACCGGGGTTTCCACTTGCTCCTCGCTCTCCTTGCTCCCCTTTTCCTCCTAGAACATTCCACCATTAATTAATTAATTAGTGCTGGTGTCTGCAGCCAGCAATCATTACACAGCACTCACTGGGACCATTTCCATGTGCCCCCTACACCTCTCCAGGTGTCAATCCCTATCAGTACACTCCTTTTTCTTGGAAAAATACGGTTTCTTTAAATTTAGCAGTATTTGATGAGGACAACAGCATCTGCTTTACCTCTTTCTCCTTTAGAACCTTTTGGACCTTGAGGACCTGGAGCTCCTGGCAGACCTGGCAGACCATCATCTCCCTTGTCCCCCTTGGGACCTGAAACACAACCACACCAACAAAATTATCTTAGCAACTCAAAGGTTTAACTTTATAAATAACATCTGCAATAATTGCTAAGCAACATGGCACTGGGGAGTGTGTGGAAGGGGCTTCCAGCACTCTGGGAAGAGCTGGATGTTTTATTTGACATTGTACAACCAACACAGATCTTACAGTTTTCCATTTCACTCTTGGCCGTAGTTAAAGACTTTTTAAAACCAACTTTGAGCTGCCTCAGAGCCACGGGAGCTCAGACAGTGATAAAACTTAAGAATTAATCTCCTTTTAATATCTGAGTGCACCTAAGGAGCTCCCACAGCTTTGGAATTGCCCCTCTCCTTAAAGAGAATTAAGTCTGCAAATACAGAAGTGGCACCTGGCTGACAGTTCCTTGCTGCAGAAAGGATCGGTTGAAAGGCAGGCAAGCTGGCTCCAATCTTTCCTTCATTTTTACATCCACCTGGGAATCTTAGAGACTCCCAGTGAATGTCTGGGAGCAGATTATGGCAGCTTCAATCATCCCAAGGACTTTTCCATCAGCACTCCAGAGACATAAGAAATCAAACTCCCTTTGTAGCCACTAAAACTTCCATCAACCAATCCCTCCCGAGCCACAGGAAGTGAGAATCCCTGGAGTACATTGTATTAAAGGAGAATTATTTCATGATTTTCCCACCTTTCTTCAGCTGAACAGTTTCTCTCTCCAATATTAGTGCTATTAAAGTGAACATTTGCAGACTAATGCACTGTTCATTCGAGCAGGATTAGAATAAGGTGCTCTATAATGTGTATTTTAGCAGTAGAAAGAAGAGACAAAGTGGGTTTTATGAAATATTTATTAAGAGCTGCCTCTTGTGAGAGGTGCTTTATTTATTTATTTTTAGACTCGAACACAAAATTATTCCTGTACTTAATTTCCTCTTTTCCAATGGGGAAAAAAAAATAATAGGGGTTTATTATAAATTTTCAGTAATGATGCAAAACTGCTCCAAGGTAGTTTTGAGGCTCATAAAGCCATGGCTGGAGTGACTGTGAAAGCAAATCTGTGACTGCCAAGGGATCAGACACAGGGACAGAGAACCTGCCAGCAGGGATGTGGGATAGGGCCGGCTCTGCGTGAGTCCCACACCGGCATGATCCCATGGGATGGAGCTCCTTTTTGGGGCCTTCCCACTCACTTTGGTGGTTTATAACTCCTGGGATGTGACCAGAATGCACTTTTTTTGCTCTGCATTTACACAAGCTGTGATCACATTCAGCATTTCGTAGAACCATAGAATATGCTGAGCTGGGAGGGACCCACCAGGATCATCCAGTCCAATCCACTGCCCTGCACAGGACAGACCCAAGAGTCACCCCTGGTGCCCCAGAGGATCAGCCAAACCCTCCTGGAGCTCTGGCAGCCTTGGGGCTGTGCCCACTGCCCTGGGGAGCCTGG
>JAWWLV010000011.1:1842803-1853395 GCA_035041135.1 Platyrinchus mystaceus | reverse complement strand
GCAGGAGTGGATCCCCATCCCTGGAAGGATTTAAAAGCCATGTGGATTTGGCACTTGGGGATGGGAGTTAGCGGTGGCCTTGGCAGTGCTGGGGAATGGTTGGACTGGATGATCTTAGGACTGTTTTCCACAGGTATCTCCAGCCTCCAGGAACATGGATCCAGTGCTCCTTGGAATCGAGAGAGCTTCTTGCTTTGTGCCTGAAAAAAATCAAAGCTTCACTGAGCAAGGTGAGCAGCTGATCCTGTGGGTGTTTCATAGCAGGTTGATATTGCACAAAGTAAAGTCCAGCAAACTTGTGCAGGATTCCGTCCTTCTGGAGGAGCTGCTTGGGCTTGTGTGGAGTTTATCAACGTTTTAAAAATTGTTTATACAACCCTTGTTGTATAAACATGAAAGAAAGGTCTATATATAGATTAAATCAAAAGTCACAGGTTTAAGCTGAATAAAGCATGTCTTAGCTTGAGAATATTATTAGAGGAAAAGATCTGAGATAGTGTTTTGGGCAGAGAATTGGTTTTTACCACGTTCATGAAGGTTTGGATTAGATCATGGCCTTACTGAGCTTGTTGCTGCTGGGTTAGTACTTAAATATAGAAAATATTATCAACCATTTTACTATCAAAATTCAACATCTCCTGGCATGCAGAGATGTTGAACAGCGTATTCAGTTACTCTGGTGTGACAGACTGTGGTTTTATCACCTTTATTTTAGGTAGATCAACCTCTCCGTTCTACCCAAGCATTATTAATTAGATTAGGGATATTAAGCTGTATATTTTTAATTAAAGTGTGAACTGTCCCACACACTTGTGTCTGTGGTCGTTGGAGCTGAGTGTGCTGAGCTCTTGTCCCTTCCCACGGGCAGGTCCGGCTGATCGATGCGGGTTTCATTTGGACAGAGCCACATTCCAAGAGGCTGAAGCTGAAGCTGACTGTTCAGAAAGAGGTAACTGGAGCACAGGGTTCTCCCTGTGGCTTTTGGAAAGCTTTCATGGCAAAAAAAAAAATGGGATTTTGTTACTGTTCTTTGATTTCATCCTGCTGAAATTTTGTTGTTAAATGCCACTCGTTGCAGTTGGAAGGTTATTGTCTGTTTCAGTAAAGTTAGGAAAATCCTGCTGTTATTTGTGCCCTAAATATATGTTTGTCACATATTTTAATGTACTGACAGTCTTGAGAGCACTAATGAGGGAGCCTGTCACGCTCTTGCCTTTCAGGTGATCAATGGAGCAGTTCTGCAGCAGGTGTTTGTGGTGGAATACATTGTGCAGTCTCAGATGTGTGAGGACTGTCACAGGATTGAAGCCAAGGATTTCTGGAAAGCTGTAGTGCAAGTCAGGCAAAAGGTGGGGGCGAACTGAATTTCCATGTGATCGTGGCAGAACAATCAGACAAAGAATTGGGAGATTTTTCTGGATTTCTCAGAAAAAAATGTACTCACAGACAGCCACAGGGATGCATTTTGTCTTCAAGGTTGTTGTCTTTTTCTTACTGATCTTAGTTGAGAAAAACTTTCTGCTGCCCAGTGTTATTAACATATTCTTTTTAAATGATACTGGCAGGAGGATCTGGTGTGAATTGCTAAATATCCTTCTGTATTTCAAGATAATTTAGAAACAGTGGGACAAATCATCCATAAAATTTAAATCTTTAAAGGAAATAGTCTTTCTAGCCACCAGTTACACAGAAATGAGAAATGGAAAGCTTTAAGTAATTTGGTATAAGTAGAGCACTCTCAAATCTTTTTAGTTACTTGGCTTTGGATGTCCATAGAAATGTTTATTCTCCAGAGGTACTGCATTTGCACTAGATGGTTCTTAAATGAGCTGGATAGATAGTTTTATCTTTGCTTGGTTTTAGACTCTGCACAAGAAAACTTTCTACTATTTGGAGCAGCTGATTTTAAAGCACAAACTCCATCAAAATACGCTTCGCATCAAGGAAATCCACGGTGAGTGAGAGGGTTGTGTGGTCTTAGGGTGGAATAAAGTGGTTTTAGGGCGAGTGGGTTTATGTGTGTGTGCTGGCAGCTCTGTGCAGATAAGCAGCAGATCATTTAGCCTGTGGATTGTACTTGAAAATAGGTTTGTTCATCGTATTTTCTTTGCTTTTCAGATGGCCTGGATTTTTATTACTCTTCAAAGCAGCAGGCCCAGAAGATGGTGGACTTCCTTCAGTGCACAGTTCCATCTAGGTGAAGCATTTAAATTTATTGCCTTGAGTACTCAAAAGCTTTTGGGAAATGTCTTTTATCCTTGATTTTTAAATAATTTTGTCAGTGAAAGTGTAAGGCACCTGTATTTTAGTTGAGTTTTGATGTTTTGCAGATCAAAATCGTCCCAACGTTTGATCTCACATGACATTCACAGCAATGTCTACAACTACAAAAGCACTTTCTCTGTGGAAATCGTTCCAATATGCAAGGTACCTTCTCTCTGCCTCATCTGCAGGGTGTTGTGAGAAGTGGGAACGGTTTGGAATTGGTGATGGAGGCCTGAGTGTGGTTTTTGGGGAGTGGGGAGGGATCTACGTGGGAAATGCAGGAGTTACTGGGTGATACCGGCTAAAAAACTGAAAACACAAAGTTTAAAATTTTATTGGAGAATTTTCTAAAGACCTGGTTAAAAATGAAGGCAGCAGGAGTGTAAATTCAGTTCTGTTTGTTTGCAGGACAATGTTGTGTGTCTGTCACCAAAACTGGCACAGAGCCTGGGGAACATGAGCCAGATCTGTGTGTGCATTCGAGTGACAAGTGCCATCCACCTCATCGACCCCAGGACTCTGCAGAGTGAGTGTTGGGCTCTCTGCACTGTGCCAACATCTGACTCCTCTGGCACAGTTACTTTCTGTTTGTTTCCACAAAATCTTGTGTATTTTCAGACCTCAATGTTGCAAATTTACCTGCACAGTAGAAATTTAACAGTGAACTAAGACATTGCCCTCCAAGCTTGATTTTTTTTTTTTTCCATAGAATCCCAAAATGTGCAGGTTTAGTGTTGGGCAGCTGCCTTAATGTTGGTTAATGCTTCCTTTTCATTTTAATCCCTTCACAAGAAATTCTCTACCGATTTGGGGGGTGTTTTTCCAGTTGCTGAAATCGATGGGAACACCTACTGGCGCCACCCTTTCAACAGCCTGTTCCACCCCAAGCAACTGGAGGAGTTCATCATCATGGACATCAACAGGGTCCACGAGAAGAAAAAAGGTGCTGGGGCAGGTGCAAGATCCAACAAGGTCAGAGCTCTCTTGTTTTTGGGACTCCTGTTCCCCTCCCCTCAGCTGAATGTCCATTTCCTTACTTTTGTAAGGAGCAGCAATGGATGCACTGGATGTTCGGTGTAGAAACACCAGTTTAATTCCAACTGCAGTTGAAAGCAGTGATGCAGCAGTGCAGATGTTTTAATTGAGCAGGGTTTGACTGCAATAATTGGATTTTTCCCTCCTCCAGCACACTCTGGCCGAGGCCTGGGTCAGGAAAACCTCAGAGCTGGACACGGAGCACCAGTACTTCTGCTGCACACACCTGGGGCACATCCTGAACCCTGGGGACCTTGTCTTGGGGTCTGTAACTCTTTCTTGCCTTTTATTAAATAGTTATTTAATGGCTGAATTCTTTAGATTCTCTGGAAAGTTGAACTGGTTCAACTTTCAACTGGTTGAACCAGTTCAACTTTCCAGAGAATCTAAAGAATTCAGCCATTAAAAAATTTCTAAATGGAATCAGCAAAAGGGATGGAGTCATAAGAGATGCTTCTAATCCAGGAAATCTTTAATCTAGAAGAAATCACCCTGTGTTAGTAATGAGAGAACTAAAGTATTGCCTTTAGAGTGCTGGTTGGAATAACAAGCTGGACATAAATAAGTGAGAAGGATTTATAAAACACTGATTAAGTTTGTTTGTTTGGTAATGAGTGTCGTACACAGTGATGGAAAAAGTGACATTTTTGTAAGATTAGGCAAATTAGGGGATTCTTAAACATGAATCTTAAACATGGAGGTGTTGTGAGCCCAACAGAACCTCCGTGGATGCTGCAGTTTGGGTTCAGGAAGTTGGGAAGAGCCACTGGACAGAATTTGGGAACAGCAGCTGCTCAGAGCTGTTCCTGCTTGTGACAGCTGCAATATTGATGTGGAATTTTATTTGTTTGGACTTCACCTGGAAACATTTATCCATCTTAGGAGCTGTAACTTACCCTGTGCTGCCCTTTAATGCAAACAGGATCCGTGGAGTTCAGTTCTGTGGACTTAAAATACACTGAAACAGCAACTTTTGTTTTAGGTTCGACCTGGCAAACTGCAACTTAAACGACGAGTTTGCCAACAAGATGAACCCCCACAATATTCCTGATGTGGTAAGAAAATTCCTTTCTCTCTACAGACTTCTCTGCTTTTCCCAGGGCTAGTGGGGAATATGATTGTGCAGGGAATATGATTGTGCAGGGAATATGATTGTGCAGGGAATATGATTGTGCAGGGAATATGATTGTGCAGGGAATGCTCCCCAGTGCCTGAAGCAAGAGGGGATGTTAACAGCGAAATCTGAACAGCATCGGATTTAAGAATTATTTTCTTGAATTTTTGAGCCCCCCTTCACCTGATTTGAGTTGCCCAAGTCCAGGCTTGGGAGCTGGTTTGGATTTGGGAAGAGTTTCCAGCAGCACTGCAGGGTGAGAGTGGAAATGGGGGCTGTTTTTATTGCAGGTGCTGATCAAGAAGAGCTACGACCGCACCAAACGGCAGCGACGCAGGAACTGGAAGCTGAAGGAGCTGGAGAGGGACAGGGAAGCCCCAGATACAGATGATGAAAGGTTCAGTATCTGCCTGGGTTTGCTCAGTGACACCTGATACAGCAGCAGCTGAGTAGAAAAAACAAGGCAATTAAGAGTTAAACTAAGTAAATGAGTTGGAAATTAATAGGTGTTTAAAAAAAAAGGCGGAAAGAATGAGCTGGAAATGTTGGAATGCTCTCAAAAAGCAGGTCTGGTGGGGCTTTGCTTCTTTGGGTTTGTTTCATCAATTTGCATGAATCCAGAGGAAAAGTGAGTAAAGACATTCCACATCTTTCACAGGCAATACCAGGACTTCCTGGAAGATCTGGAAGAGGATGAAGCCATAAGGAAGAATGTCAACATTTACAGAAGTAAGGCCTTCTTAACTTAATTAAACTGTAAATCTTGGCTGTTAGAGGGGAAATATTTTTCCTGAAGTTGTGTGTTTGCATCCTCTGAGCTACTCCTGAATAGAGAGATGTATTTCACAGGTGTATTTCCCCTGTACTGCTGATGGTTTTTGTTTCCTTGCCTCTAATATGAGAGGGAAAAACACATTTTCTCCCACACCCAAACCCTCTGCTGGATTGCAGGATTTGCCACATAATTCATGTTTTTCCATGAGGGGAGTTGCTGTGGGGTTGTTGGTTTTCAGGAGGTTTTGTGATTTGTGGTTGTTGGTTTGGGTTTTTTCTCCTTTCCTCTTTGGGGTCGGTTTGGGGTTTGTTTTCTTAGCTTAACTGTTGTTTTGGGGTTTTTCCTGTGTGTTTGTAGATGCAGATATTCCAGTGGAGAGTGACACAGATGAGGATGGGCCCCCCAGGATCAGCCTGGCTGAAATGCTGGAGGATCTCCACATTTCTCAGGATGCCACTGGTGGGGAGGGAGCAGAAATGCTGACAGAGTAACAGGGCACTCTCAGTGCCAGAACATCCCTGAACACTTCAAACTGACCTGAAGATCATGAAGAGGAACAGAGATTAATCCATGTATTCATACTTTGGGGAAGCTCAGGCCTGTAGTTCCTGTTCCCTTGGGAAAAGAACTCCAAATATCCATGTTGTATCCACAAAAAAACCTCCCCTGCAAAGCCCTTGATCAGAAATAATGTAATGAATATTGAACTATATCCATGCCTGTATCAGTGGATTAAAAGCCACATGCACAGTGTATAATGAATGAATAAATCAGCTGTGAACTATTAAAAACCTCTACAGGTATTTTTGGTCCATCCTTTTTTTTTTAGTTTGCTTTAAAACCAAATTTCACTCTGCAAGCCCAGAGGGGACAGAAGTGTGGGAGGATGTTACAGACTTGAAATCATCTGGATTTAATTCATTTTGCTACACAAAGGTGCTCCAACAGAAGGTTTACTGAGAATTTCTGTGAACATACATTTGATTTAATTCTGTAAATACAATAAAGTGTCCACTACAATTTGTGTCACCCTGAGCTCTTCCACTCATATTTTACTATGTAGAAGTGACAGTTCTCAGTGAGTGGAGACCAAAATTAGTCCTAATTTTAGATTCTGCAGTGTCCCTTTGGGAGCCCTAAGAGGCTTTAGGGGGGTGTACAGCAAATTAAATGTTTGCCAAGAACTTCCCCCTGACACCAGACAAGTGATTTGACAAAAGGCTCTTAATTCACATGGAAAAAAAGCTGCCACTTCCTCTGCAATCTGTGAGTTGAGCCCCAGCTTAAAGCTCCTCCTCTCCTTTTATAAGACAGACATTATTCAGGATTTTAAGCCATAAATGCTTAATGGTGCATTTGCACCCAGATGTTGGGGATTTGGAGTTGGAAGAGTCATGGCAGAAACTGGGCAGGACTTTATAAATGAGTTTTTGCTCACAGAAAATGGCGAAGGACAACGTTGTGTTGCAAAAGCCAAACCTTAAAGCACAAAAACTGGGTGACTGAGGGGAAGAAATACTCAGAAAGGGGGGACTGGGGAATGCAAACACTATTTGAAATGTTTTATTCCCAGAGAAACATTCTTCCATTGATGATGAAAAGCTTAGGGGGGATTAAAACCCTGTCGGTAAATTCCCTGATGTAACTGCAGAGGTTCCCAAATTAGGTTCAGGTGGAAATTATTCAGGTGAAATATTGACAGGAAAATACTGTGAAATTCATGCCAAATGCCTCAAAGGACACCTCCTGTGCCACTTTTGGGAGGGTACAGTCTGAGGGAAAGAGTTGTTGTTGTGCCATAACTTTTTCCTTCAAGAATTGAGCCCAATATATGGATTTCTTCCTTTTGCTTGGTCGGGGTTTGGCATTGTTTCAGTGGATACCACTGAGAAAAGCCTGGCTCCTTCTTCCCTCCTGTTTCCAGATGGACACTGGCCCATCCTCCTGTAAAAGTGTCCATAAAAAAACTGGGATGTGCCTGTGATGAACAGGATAATCCACCTGATGTCACTGTTCCCTCACATCCATGGCCCAAACTTGACTGCAGCTAAGGAAAAGGTGGCTAAAAATCCTGGAAAAACTCTTCATGGCCACGTAGTTCCTAATAATTTCAGCTTAAAAAACCCACCAACCTAAGGGAAAATAAGACAAAAGCTGCTTTGATCTGATGTTAAAGGACTTCATTCCAGTGAACTGCTCCTACTTGTGGCAGATTAATCTCAACTCACACTTTGCCAGGGTTCTTTATTTTAGTTCCACCTCCCAGCACAGTTAAATGTAGAAGGGAGACTCGTGGGGTGGGTTCAGAGGGGATTTGCTGTAGATCATTCCAGAACAGTCACATAGCAAAGATTATTATTGCTGGCAGAATTTACCATTTTTTTTTTCTGTATTTAGGATGGGAAACTGGTGAAGATGCGTCAGAAACGGGAAATGAAGCTTAAAACTTCTCAGGGCTTCGCTCCCTGACAAAACCAAAAGCATGATGGTAAAGAAAGAGAAGTGCCTTTGATTTAAATATTCAGATTTATAAAATGAAACCACTTTGCATGACTCAAATCCACGGCTAATGGACCTTTTCATGTGGACCAAGAGAATGTTTCAGCTGCGCCAAGGGCTGAAAGGACTTGAAAGTCTATTTTAAAAGTCCTCTGTGCTCAGAGTGACAAGTTGTGTGAGACAGAAGGGAGCTCTTTCAGCTGTGAATTATTTGGCAGGTTGTTTGTGCACCACTTAGTCAGTGAGGCTGGAAGGATTATAATTAACACCTGTGTTATTCATTTGGCTCTTCCTTAATTCCTCCCTTTTTGTAGGGCAGATCTGAGATAGAGGGGCTGCAGTTTTTGCCCCGGGGCTCTGCTGAAATGAAGTTAATGCTGATTTCTGAGAGATTTCTGACAGAGCCAAGGCAGTAGGAACGCAGCAGGAGGGAAAACCCTCAGAGTTCTTTGAAGCCCTGGGTTTGGTTTAGGCTTTTCCTTAAAAGGTGAATGATCTTGGTGAAAATAATCCCAAAATGGGTCCTTTAGGAGGCTGGAATTCCCACCTGGCTCCACCCTCCTGTCAGGGAGCTGTAGGGACTGAGAAGATCCCCCCCCCCAGCCTCCTTTTCTCCAGGGAATTCCCTGCACTCTGACAGGATGCAAGGGATCCACAAGATTGTTTAACCTCAAGACCCAGTTCTTTTATAATATAGATTTATATTTTTAAAAAATAATTTAGAATACATTGCCTGCCCTGCCTTAGAGCTTCAATCCAAAGCCTCCACATCCCTGTTTTTAGCTGGGTGGTGATGCCTGGACCCCCAGCTGCTCTCTCAGGTGGATCACAACTCACCCACTGAACATCCTGTGGGGTTTTTTTTTGTGGTGATTACAAATTAATTGGAGCAGGGGCAGAAATCACACAATAATTGATGCTCCAGCACCCACAGATTCCTCACCTGGTGCATCCTGAGAGGGGAGCTCTGGCAGGAGAAAAAAGCTCCTCAGGAGCATCCACAGTGTCAAATTCTCCCCTCTATCCCTGTAAAACATACCTAGAAAAACATCTAAGTTAATCTTATTCGAAATAACATTTACACTGTGTGGAAACATCACCAGTAAAGAAGTGAAGTGATATTTTCTAACAGGACAGCTGTAAGTCAGATGTTACACCAAGCAGTTTCAGCTGAGCAGGAAAGTTAAGCAGAAAGTTTCAGGCAGGCAGGAGGGAGTAATTTAAGGTCAGCTCGATAAAAGCAAACAGATCTGCTGTAAACTCAACCCTGCTCTAACCAGAGCTCTGGAAGATGAAAAGGAGTGTTTTCTGTGGGATGCAGAGGCCAGAAAGTGCTGACAGGTTCATCTGAGAAACAGGATTTTCCAGCCAGATAATGAAGAGCCAAGATAAGAACTCGGATGTAAACAGTGGCCTAGACAAAGTGCATGTGCTGTAGTGCAAAACAATACAAGCAACAGGGAGTATGAACTTATCTCAGGCTTCTAAAAACTGCTAGAAGTTATCAGGAGCAGAGAGGGGTGAAATTCCACGTGAACAGAATTGTCATCCTTACTGCCTTTAGGAAGTGTAAACTCCTTGGATCAATAAAACACACATTAAAGTTTAATGAGAGATAAGCTGTAAAAGTCCTGCAATAATAATCCTTCCTAATGAGGATGCTGTGAATCCAGCAGGATGGATTGTAGCTGGAAAGACCAGAGAGTTTCCCAGTGAACAGCACGAGCAGTTGGATTTCAGCAGCTGTTTATTATTTCGCTCTTTAGTTTCAGCTCTTGCTGAACCAGCGTTGGTCGAGTTGTGCAATTTAAACAGGAGATTCCTTTTTGACAGGCAGGGATCTGGATGGTGCTGAACGTCACCCCCACCTGCCTTTTTAGTCCCACAGGACATAAATTTCACCTTACAGACACAGGGGTGGGAGGTGAGAGCTGATCACGAGGGTGAGGGGTGGCAATGAGAGAACCAGGCTGGTTCTAGGGCAGAAAATAACTTTGGCCAATACTAAACTTAATCCTTTATGGACAGAAAGTCCCTAAGCAGCCCAAACTGCACACACTCTGAGGTCAGCAGGCCCAGGAGGGAGCAACTCCTTCATATGACTGATAACAAAACCCCAGCAGCAGCTGAACAACCATCACTTCACCCCTCACACACCCCCAGCTCAGCCCACACAGCAAACACGTGTGGAATCAGGAGCTCTGGGGGGCACAGGCAGCTCCTCCTGGATCTGATCCTCTTGTTGAGCCAGCAGATCTTCTGACAGCCTTGAGGAGACCAACCAGCCACCCCAGGGGCTGACAGGCAACCTCCTGCTCACCTGGACTGGGAGAGAAAGTTTGGCCCAAAAAACTTTCCTTGTTCTTGGCTGTGCAAAAAAACTCAGGCCAAGTGGGGTGGCAAAGCTACAGGTGCTGACAGGAACTCCCAGGGAGCTGCTCTAGGTGCAGGTGTCCCCAGAGAGGGGGGTGAAGTCAGGAATTACAGGGAATGTCCCATGTCCTGTTCCTCTTGGAATACTTTGTGCCTCAGCCACGCATTCATTAATTTGGGTTTGACACACTTGGTATCAGGGGTGAAAAAGAAATGCTGTGGTCACTCAGTGCAGCCTGAGGAGCTGCTACAAACTTTGGTGATTTAAACAAACCTTGGAAAATCCCAAACCTGCCTGTTCCAGCATCTCCACTCCATGCAGAAAGTGTCTGTTCTCAGCTGGGATAAATGTACTGAAGTGTGTGGCTTGTTTGATAGACACCAAATCACACCAGTCATGGAATATCCTGACCAAAGGGACTCCAAGGATCATCCAGTCCAACTCCTGGCCCTGCAGACACCCCAACAATCCCACCCTGTCCCTCAGAGCATCACCCAAACCCTCCTGGAGCTCTGGCAGCCTTGGGGCTG
>JAWWLV010000011.1:1829943-1842703 GCA_035041135.1 Platyrinchus mystaceus | reverse complement strand
GGGGCTGTGCCCACTGCCCTGGGGAGCCTGGGCAGTGCCAACCACCCTCTGGGGGAAGAACCTTTTCCTAAAATCCAGCCTAAACCTGCCCTGACACAGCTCCAGCCACTCCCTGGGGTGCCTGACCCTGATCCAGCTGCCAGGGGATGAGCAGGCACAGGTCTGACATTACAAATCCAGAGCCTTCTCCCAAAGCTGCTCCTCAGGCACAGCTTCCAGCAGGAACCTGCCCAGGCAGGGCAGTGCTTGGAAACTGCCACGGCAAAATGGCCAGGAGGAATTTGAGTGGGGTATTGAAATCCTGTGTTTAATCCTGTAAATTGTGTAGATGGGAGTCTTGGTGACAGTCAGGGGAAGAGTGTGATGAGTAAAATTAATGAAGAAGTCGAAGAGGTTCAGCTGCCACTTGGCCCCTGGTTTCCTTTGCTGCTTTTTGGTGCTTTCCTGGCTGTTTCCCGTTCACCCAGCCCAGCTGGGATCTCTGGGGCTGTGGAACAGCACAGAGAGCTGGAATGACCATGGAATGACCCTGGAATGATCCTGGAACGACAGGAGCAGACAGTCAGGAGCCCAGGGATGGCCACATGGAATCCAGGCAGCTCCCCAGGCTGTTGCAAAAGAGGCACCAGGCACTCGAGGCAACACCACGAATTTGCACTGGGGAGACCTGGAAAGGGCAACAATAAACAAAAACACACCCAGGGTGAGAGTTCCTGCTCCTCCAGCCCGGTGTCAGATCCCTTAATGTTGATAAATACTCTGGCTGTACGTGTGCAGTCTTTACTATAATTTACTGTAAACACAGCCCTGGTGATCTGAGCACTGAGCTCATTGCCAGGCACACAGGGCACGTCCCTCCAGCACATTTAATGCAAAATACTGCCCTTATTTGTCTGCTATAAACTGACAGTTTGGAAATAAAATCCTTGTCTCCATAAACAGCCTGATAATTGACATAACTAAAATACTGTGTGTTTCCTATTGTCTTCCTCAACATCACTAAATACAACTCACATGAATAAATATCAGTAAATAAAATGCACATTATTAAATATCAGTAAATATCCATACTGAGCATGAAAGCTGCAAATCCAAGCTAGTTACTACTTTATCACTATATTACTTTAATAAAACATACAGTTGGATTTGAATCTGAAAGGATTAAATAGATTTAATTTTTTTTTTAGAAACACAGAGATTATTTGGGCACTGTCAAAAGAGTTGTGAGTTTAAGCACAGCTGCCCTCGTTGCCCCAAATAAATTATTTTCATATCCTATCTTATTTTCCTCTAATTACAAACTGGGAAAGCAACTGAACCTCATGGTGAGACGACAAATAACATAATTAGTGTCTTCACTTGGTTTTGTCACCGCCTGTGACCGAATCTCATTCCAGAAGTCATTTGATTGCCACCCACTGACAACATCCCAGTCTCCTGAAGGACATTCCAGGAGCATCCCTTGCTCAAAAGAAGTGATGAAACTCACCTAGGAGTGGGTGGCAGAAATTGGATTTGCGTTGCCCTGTGTGCCCTTCTCTGCTCTCTTCTTCTCCTGGGGTGATTCCAAACCCTGATTCCAGGTGCCAAGTTCATCCCAGGTGGAGCTCCCATCCATGTCCTCTGCAGGAATCTTGTGTTTCTAAGGCTTAAAAAATATGGAATTTGGAACAAAACCAGTTACAGCCAAGCCCAGCACAGTAGTTACAGTCTGAGGTCTCAGGAGTTCATGTTTCAGACGCTACAGGAGGGAACAAGAGGAGGTGAAAGAGGGGAACAAGAGACTTTTCCTTTTAGGAAAAAAGGAGACTTATATTTTGAGTAGGGTTTTATTTTTGACCGAAATCCCTCCCACCAGTGAAGCTGCAGTTCCGTGTTCTGCAGGTGATGTACAAGGTTCATCAGCCTTCTAAAAGTAAAACAAAAATTATCTGTTTTTAGAGAGTCCAAGAACATGAGAATTTTTATTACAAATTTTCACAGAAGTGTATCCCCTCACTTTTAACAAATCAATTTGCATAACAATGATTCAATGCATTAAATAACCCAAGTGACTAAATAAATACTGGAATCACTCTATAAATACACACACTCCAAGCTTAGAGGAGCAGCTCCCACTCAGAGAGTGGTGTGTCCACCTCTCTGCTGTCCCTGGCACGCAGGAGCAAATTTATGCCACGGAATTGCTGGGGATGAAAACTCTCCACATCCAAACAGCTCTCCCTGGAATCACAAAATACACAACAGGGTTGTTTCTGTACCAAACCCAGCCCTGGAACTCCAGCCAGTCTTGAAAATTGAAAGCTCTTTAAGAAGCAAACAGTGAAAAAAAAACAAACAAGGATTGATTGGAGTCGCTTGGGCAAAATAATTGGCTGTCGGAGAGTCCTGGAATCGAGAACGTGAGGAGATGCTGCAGGATAAAGCAGTGTTTGCACACAGTTTGCTTCTAAACAAAACAGAGTGTTAAGAAAACACTCCTTTGTTCCAAAAGTCAGGTTGATGATGCTACTTCACAACAGAAACAGCGTTTTCCTGTTGGTTCCCAAGTAAATTCCAGAGGAACTGGAGGGCTGTGCTGACATGGGCGGCCACACAGACGTAGGTGGTGTAGAACAACATGCCCACCATGCAGGTGTTGAAGGAGTAGAAAAGCACCTTCTCCCAGGGCTCCATCAGGTAACTGCAGGTGATCAGCTCAAACTGGCAGAAGAGCCAGAACACAAAGTTCTTGGTGCTCTTCACGTCCATCCTCAGCTTCCTGCTGCTTCCAAAAGCCTTCCCTGTGAAATAAAGGAGAGTTGGTGGGAATAAAACCCTTCCGTGCACCATTATCCACCACAACATCTCTTTTTTTCCAATAAATCAGTTGCCCAACAGTTGTGGCAATTCCAGTCCTCAGGCCAAACTCTTTCCTAATTTTGCCTTGCACTGGGTTGCTCAACACTCTGTTGAAGCAGCTTAGTTCCAAAAGCACTTCAATCCCTCTCTCCCTCTCCCCTCATGGATTTGGACATAGAACTTTGCTAGAAGGCTGATTTCTACTCCTGCAGACTGGATTTTTTTATATATATAATATCTATTAAAATATATATATAAAATAAAAGGAAACTATATCCAGACTATCCAGCTTTTTCCTGCAACAAAGTTTAAACTATGTTGCCAGAGTGAACATTAAATTATAATATTATTTAATAAATATATATTAAATATATGTAAAATAATAAATAATAAACACCTGTTTTAAAGCTTTGTGTTCAAATCAATGCTAATAATTACTGAGTGTTACATTACGTATTTAGAACACAAAACTGGAGAGGGAAAGGGAAAAAAGGGCTATTTCAGTTATTGGTTCTTCCTATCATTTGGTAAATAAGAGGAGACAACCCAAAAACTGGGATTCCCCACTTTTTAACTGGAAAGGAAACAACTCCTGGTGGTGTCAAGATCCGTGGAAGGAAACTTATTCCTCAGGCATCAAATACATCTGACTCCATGGATCTGTACAGAGTGGGGTTTTATCCCAACAAAAGCCACTTCCTGAAGTTTTTAGAGACATTTTGTGTCACCTTTTGCATTTTGCTTCCATAACTTCCCCCCCCTCCCTTTTCCTCCTGACAGCTGAGGCAAATTAATGCTCCTGTAGTGAAAAATTATAAACTACTTTTAGCAACATCCTCTCTCTACCCGTGTCCATCGCAGGCAGGTTTTACTAAACCCAGGTTACACTTGAGCCTCTTATCATTGAATGCATCACAAAGATACTCTGAGAAAGACTTTTTCTCCCAAAATATTAGTATTTTAAGCAGCAGAACTCACCTCCTCACTTGTCCCCCGGTGGGAGATGCTTCCCAAGGCTTGAGCCCTTCGGAGCTGAGCTGCTCCTCTGCGGATGGAGAGGCAGAAACGAGGAGCTTTGATCCTCAATTACAGAGTGTCCTCCACACCCCGCCCTCCTCCACCACTGCTGGAAGCTCCTCTGGCCACAGGACTGGGAATTATGCAACGAGGGCGCCAGTAATTCGATAATTTGTGCAGAGCCCAAGTGGAAGAACCGCGGGCAGGGAGGAACACGCGAGGCCGAAACGCCACCGAGCAAAACACTGCTCGCAATTAGTGCCTCCCCCAAACCCTGAATCCCCCAAAACTCCTCTGCCTCTGTGGGATTTTAGGCTACCAAAATTCCCACAAGGGGCAGCTCAATCTCTGTGCAAAATATCTGCTGACAGAGAGTTGAGCAGCCACAAAAATGTAGCTCAATTAATATGTCACAGGAAAGTCTCTGCTGAAGCCACCACCTCACCTCCCTTTGCAACCTTTGATTAGCATCACCTTCAAACACTTCCCAGTATCTCCCACACCTCATCCAGGCTGGAGAGAACACGTGGACAAGATTTTTGTGAGGAAAAGACGCCGAGCTTTCCTCAAAAAAAATGCTACAGAAATAAAACCTAGCCACAAACGCTCGAGGCATTTTAATGATCTAATTGGACAAGTAAAGTAGGTGGAAATCTGCATAATAAATGATGTTCTAAACTATAATAGATGATGTTCTAAACTATAATAGGCGACGTTCTAAACTATCTGCCTGCAGCCAAATCACTTCCAAATATGACTCAGCTTCATTTTGGGATAATGTGCCACAAGCAATGTCTGAGGTACCTGGGCCTCACCTTTCCTCCCTTCCTTACCAAACACAGCCTGAGCTCAAACACTGACCTGCTCCCCCCAGACTTTTGTTTTTCTCCCAGGGTTTTCCACCAAATCTCTCTGTTTCAGAACTGTCCAGTTTCCACAGAAAATTCAGAAATGAGAAATGACTGCCCCACACCCAACCTTTCTCCTGCAGAGGGTCTGCCCCAGGTGTGTCTGCTGAGCTGGACCAACTCCTCCACCATGGAAGGTCCAGCCTAGGCTGGATTTAGAGAACAGGCTCATCAAATGTGAAATATTACTGCCCTGGGGCTCTGCTGCAGGATTTTAAGAGTTTCTACTTTCAACCTGACTTTTTCAGCTGAATATTTCAATGGAGTGTGGAGGGCTGGGGTGGGACAAGGAGTTTTTTAGGGTTTTAGGTGCAGGAAAATGTTGTATATGACATTTCCCCCCCTGGTGGGCCAACGTGCCTCCTTTATGTTCCTCACCCTCCCTGTGAGGTGGATCAGCCTCTTCTGAATCCTTCAGCAAGACGATGTGGCAGAGCCCCAAATCCCAGGGCAGCTCCAGGCAGGGCTGTCACCTCTGCCCTCTGACTCCTCTCCAAAAACATCTGCATAAAAGCCAGCAAAACTCAGGTTATCTCTCTCAGGTATCAAACCATACAGGTGGTTTAATTATTTCCAGCAATTCCCCACGAGTTTTTTCAATAACTAATTCCCCCAGTTGAAACTGGGCAAGTGAGACTTGTCTGGGTTTGTTCAGTTCTAGCAGCATCCAAAAGTTTTACCTGAGAGCTGAGACCATTGAGAAAGAGGTGGGTTATAGTGCAGGTGGTGTTGGGAAAAGCAGAATCCACTCCCAAGGTGGTGTGTGAAGCCCCCCAGGCATCCTTTCCTCCTGCTTCCCGAGCTGCTCCTGCTGCTTTTCCCGGCCAAAATCCCAAAGGGGAGATAAGAACTCACTAATACCTTCCCCAGTGCATAATGAGGTGTGTATGGCTTCACTCAGAAGACAAAAATTGCCTGAAATCCCTGCCTTTTAAGGCAGTTTAAGATGCTTCTTCACACACAGAAATTCTCTTAAAAATTAAAAGAAAAAAACCCAACAAAACCTGCCAGAGAAAACCATACTCTGCCTTTGATGGATGACTGCAGGTACATGTAGAAAGCATATTTTGAAAGCATTTTTTCAGCAAAGGTCTTACTCAGAAGAGCTGGAATGAGCCTCTCCCAGTACCACTCTGTCCCACAGGGGCTGGTCCCTTGTTTTCAGGTCTCTTGATCCCGTTGCCCACACAATTAAATTTCAAAATCTGTTTTTAATGCTTCTCACTGTGGTTTCCTGCCGAGCAAATTCAAACACAGCCATAAAAAGGTGACAGAGGGACACAGGAATTTCCCCAGCAAGGGAAAATTAACAAAACAAAACAGAAATATTCAAATTGCCACTGCACTGAAGGAAATCACCAATCTCTGACTTTCAGTTCACTGAGGTTCCCCATATGGAAAAGCAGGACATTTGGGTTTATATAAAATTTAGAAGATTAGCTCCATAAGCTTTTTTTTTTTTTCCCCTATTATTTCATGGCATTTTCTGGTGTCTCCTAAGATACAAACCCATATGAATCTGATTGTCTTCTGTGTGGTTCCTCTGCTGTCTGGTATGGTTTGGGTTGGTACAACTACATAACAAAGCTGCTTTTGTCTTCTTTTGGCCAAATTAATATCTTTAAGAACCAGAATTTCTTTTCCCAGCTTAATTGAAAATGGTCCAGGGCTGAAAAGTATGGGATGCATGGAGAGATAGAGGGAGTGAAAGAAAATAAGCCTCATTTCCTGAGAAGACCAAGCTAAAAGTGCCTGAAACATCTGTGCCTCACACCTACAGGCTGTGATAAGTCATTTATCTGTCTGGTTAAAATCCAGAGGCTGGAAAATAATGGAAGCAGAAAGTTAAGGTGAAAAACCTCTTCCTGCCCTGTCTCTCCTCCTGGTGGGGACACAGTGAGGCCTGGCAGGACAGAGAACCTACAGAACACACACCACTGTTCCTGGAAAGGAGAAAAACTGCCCAGTTCTTCGAAAGGTTCCGCTGATGATGAGGTAAAACAGCTGGCATGTGGCTCCACAACTGCCAGCAGCAGCACACAGGTTATCTGGAGTGGTGTCACACCTGCAGGGGGGCTGTGAGACATCACAGAACAACTAGGATGAGACATGGAGCTTGATAAGGGATGGAACTCGATAAGGGATGTGCCTTGGCTGCAGCTTCTGGGGCTTGACTTGCTGCTGTTTGTAATGCAAATAACAGATTTTAATTACTGCATTGTTGGCTGCAGGAGTCATAGGGTGATCCAGCAATCTTCCCCACACCCAGCTAGACCAGTTCAGGAGCTTGGTTAATTCTGCAGCAAGACAGATAATTAAGTAAGTGAAAACCGTGGTGGCTGGTGAACTGCAAAGGCACGAGGAATGTGCAGGGCTGGCCCAGAGGATGAGGCACAGCCCATTTCCAATTCCAGGTGACACCACACCATTAAATGTGTCACAAAGTGAGCATTTCACAACATCTGGACAGTTAGTTGTGTCAGCTGTGAGGAGCAGGGAATCCCCCAGGCCTTGTTCCATCCCCTGGCAGACTCTCCCCTCCCTTTTGGAGCCCAGGGTGGGTCATTTATAGGAACAGAAGGGATCAGGGAAGCCTGATCCGTGTCCCTGCAGGTCTGAGCTCTGCTTTCTCCCTCTTGTTCCTCCAAGCTGGTAACAATAATTCTCAGTCTCAGTTCTTCTCCCACGCTGTGCCATCACTCACCAAATAACTGCTGTCGTTTCAGGTGCAAAGCAAACAGAACCAACAAGGAAAAGCTGCCTAAAAGGAGTTTAAAATCGAGAACGGTCCAGATGCGAAGCCATGAGTGAGTTGCAGAGCTGGGATTAGGCAGATTAAACTGGGAATTCTCCTAAGACCAAGGTTCTCCTGGAATTTCCAGGGTCATTCTGCATTTTTGCTTTAAAACAGGGGTTGATACCACCTTTGTTGCAGGGCTTCAGCACGTGTGATACAAGAACTGACTGAAGCAGAGAGAAGAAGTTTCATCTGGCTCCCAGAAAAGAAATAGCTGCAGTTCTCCTTTATTTTCTGATTTTATTTAAACTAACTATTCTTTTATCCCATTGCCATCAAGGTGAAACTATTCCTAATTATATTGAAACTAAATTTCCTTATATCCCTACACTTTTAGATATCTGTTTCAACCTCTGGTGCTTTGAGGAAGAAGAATATTCCATGTACCTCTGAAAGGAAAAAGGAGGTATAGATGAGGTATAATAATGGAAATATGTCTAGAAGTTTCTCTGGCACTAAGGAATCAGCCCGGGCTGCCTTATGGGTGCCTTCCACAGGGTGGGAGATGATTTCTAGTGAAATTTAATCTCCTCTGAGGGCAGAGAAGCCAATTGAAGACCCAGGAAATCATTTGTTTGCTTAATTGCTGCCTCTTAGGAACTCGAGAAGGGAATATCCTCACACTACTCAGAAAGAGGAGTAGGGATAACCCAAATTAGCTTAAAGCATTGATTATTCCTGTAAAAGAAAATCTTCATATCTATTAGCAGTGTTTAAATTGTCTACAAAGACCACAGATACATAAAAGTTTGTGTGCATTTATTTCTCTGACTGAATATTCAGTCCTTCTCTGTAAGAAACTTTATACATTTGAAAGGCCAAAACACACAGAAATACATTTTGTTTAATGCTGTTACATTCACTGCTCTCCAGGACACACAAGTTTGGAACCTTCAGCTTTTTCAAGTCAGCTCTGGCCATCTGTACTTGGCAGCAGCACCTCTCAGAAAATCAGGATCCACCCGAGATTTTATCCCTGCAATTAAACTGATTAATTGTTGAGTGAGAATCCGAGGCAGATTTTTTTTTTCTTAATCTTGATTTATTTTCTCTTGGAAAGCGAATCTTCTGCATTTCTGCACTGCCAAGATAATCAGTGCTGCTGCTTCTTTATTCCTATTATTTTGACAGAGGTTCAGGCCTCTCCCTCGACAGGAATTCTCTTTATTTAGTTACTCCCTTTGCACGTGTCCCAGTTTCTCTGGGACTGTGGTGTAAGAAAAGGGAATTTCTTTTCTGTGTAAATCCCAAAAATAAAATCTGAAGGACAATTGGGACTGCTCTGGAACTCCATGAGGGAAAAAGAAAAAGGAAAATAAATATATTCATACTTATAATTTAAAAACCAGTCGGTGTAGCTGTAATTACACACTGGGTGCACATGTACGTATTTTACTACTGTTACAATAATGTTAATTGGGTATTTCTTTGATTAATTAATATTTTCCTTGCCAGCTTTAACAGTATTCCTATAAAATACTGCTTTGTGTGAAATTTATTTGTTTTTATTGTTGTTTTCTGGAAACTATTTCATACTGTTGCAAAACAGATCAGCAAAGAGGTTTCTGTTCCATAGCTTAATTTCCAATGAAATCAAGCCCTCCCAGAGGGATGTTATATGTCTTTACACACTTGAAAGGAGGATGCTTTATTAAATATGATAGTTATTTGGTAAATTAATAAAACAAAATTATTATTAAACAAATTAATAAGAACTGGCATTCTGGAATTTTCATCTTTGATCTCCCTCTGTGCTCCCTTCTTAGTCGAAAACTGCCAGAAAGTCCCATTTTTAACATTTCCCTCTGCTTTTCCCTTTATCTCCTTCCCTTATTAAAAGCCATTTGTCATGCTGAATTTTCAGAATTTTAGTGCAGATGTAAAAATATCTCCTTTTATACTCATCCATCTTTATGATTAATAAGAGAAGTGTGGTGAGTGGCCTGAAAGGAGTGATTCCTTTCAGAGTCATAAAAGGCTCCCATCCCATCTCCTCATCTGATCTCAAACATTTGCAGTCCTGGAAGAACTGAGGCTTTGCTGCTCCATATCAATCAAAATCTGAGCTCAGAGGGTAATTTAATCACAGAGGAGATTGGGAGATATCCTGGAATGTGCAGACAGAATCACCCAGTGAGGGATGACTGAAGGGCAGGGGGAAATCTCACCTCAGAATAAACATTCCCCAGGGATTTGTAGGTGCAAAATTGTATTTACTCTCAACCTTCCCAGTGTAACTCCAGGGGAACCTTCCCAGCAGGAATGAGAAGCCAGAGTGGAGCTTTTGAACCTTCCTGGATTTACGAACCGTGTTCAATTACATTTTTAATTCTTTCCTCATACACAACAATTTTATGACCTTCCCACCTATCAAAGCACCATAAAACCAGGACTCTGCCACTCCAGAGAGACTTATTTTTTCCAGGGCTTTACAGACTTACTATTAAAGCCCATTTCATGTGTCATAAACTTTTATATCAAACATTCATCCCTGGTTTGCTTCGCTGTCGGAATGACACAGTGGATCTTATTTTAAAGATAAATTAAATTCTTTCAGCCCCATTTTCCTTATTCCAGGTGTAACCCTGGAGGACCTCTGTAAAATACCATTTCTGAAAACAAAGGGCAAAACTATCCATAGTTTGCCTCATTGCTACTTCAATGTGGAAATGTCCTAGTTGCCTCTCTTCATAGGCAGAGTTCAACCTCTAAAATGAAGGATATTTATTAATATACTCTCACTTCCAAATGGCTGGAGAAGGGGAGACTCTGAGTACACAAAACAGTTGTTTTAGCTAAAATTCTGCCACATATTCCAAGATTAAGCAATGCATTAGGCAAAGACTTAGATGTGATTAAATGATACCTGTGAGTCTCGATGAATCATCTGAATCTGTGAATCATAGGAATCAAATTTGCATCTCCTGCAAGAGATTGGATTTAGTTGTCATATCCATATGTGACATTTCACCCCTATAAATTTAGGGCAGGACTATTTGTTGTTCTTTCAAATGATTTTTATTTGAAACATGACCAGGGAAACAGTTTTCCACCCCCTAAAAAAAATGGTGTAGTTTTCAAGTGTTTCAATCAAAAATGTATTTTAAATGAAAATCCTAAAACCAGTGGCAGTGATTCCTTGCTATATTTATAGCAACTTTGGGATCTTCAACACCCTTTTAAAATATTCCTAAAGGTCTAATGTAAAGAAGAATAATCTTGGGCAGTTTTTAAAACTAAATCTTGAGGCTGTCAGGAAACAGAGGGGGGTTCAGGAGTTATTGCAGAGGGACAGTGGCAGCCTCTTCAATTCTGACACTGAGAAAAAAATCCAGTAGAGCTTCACCTTCACACCCTGGTTTTCACAACTTTTAAGGAGTTAAAACACCACAAAATACGGTTCAGCAGCCCAAGAGTGAAATTACACTATTTATACTTCTAAACACACTGCTGTTAATGTTATTAAATAGTTGAGCAAATTACTGTCAAAACATATTCTGTGACAAGTGCTAGTAGTTAATGGAGTTTACTATTTATTATTTCATTATTTTATTCTTTTACTTTTAAACTATGTTATTATTCATCCTTCTTACTACAGGAGTGTGGAAAGAACAATTAAATGGGATTTTTTTTTCCACTTCCTTATTTATGCACTGAGCTGTAATGGCAGAGGTGAAATAATTACCCCATCCCTTCTCACCAGCCCTGCTGATTCCCAACATCCCTGAGACAAATCCAGGAGACCTGTGAGCAGCAGAGCATGGGCTGAAGGTCAGTGGCACTATTTATGTGCTGAACTGCCTTTCCAGAGCAGGGTCACACTTAAAAAACCTTCACTTCCAGATTGCTCAGCAGAACTTGGCTATTTGGAGAAACTAATTTCAAGAGCCACCACTTCATTAAATGTCCCTTGGTATCAGGGGGGAATAAAGAGTGAGTGAACTTATCAACCTTAAGGAAGTAATGGAGCAGGTTTAGAAATGGCAACTGCAGTTTTCAATGTGCATTACTTCATCCCAATGTGACTTATCCAAAGCATAAAATAGATATATTTATTTAAAAAGGGGGGTTTCTTGCTCCTTCAGAGAGGTTCTGTGTGCCTGGATTTCTTTTATTGCCCCTCCTGCCTTGATGTTTGCCAGTGTGAGACCTGTGAAATATTTAAGGACCTATTTTATGGGGGTGAGAGGCCTTTAATATGGCCTTGAACTTCCTCATGTCTTCTCAGCTCTGGAATTAAAACTGGTGTCTCACACAAATCAACATTTACTGCTGCAGCTCCACATCTTGCATTTCACCTTCCCCTTCCACCTCAGCAGTGCAGATTCTCCTGACAGCTGGTTACTGGTAGTTTTAGATAGGAAACTTATGAAAATAAAGAAAAATACCTTCAGGTTTTACAAGTAGAATGTAACAATCATTACAGGAACAAAGTATAAGAAATTGAGTTTTTTCAGTGTGGTTCTAGAGCTTCCTGTGAGTGACTGGAACCCTTCCTGAAGGGAAAGCTTTAAAAGGCACCAGGTTCAAAGGCATTTAAGGAGTGGGGTCTTCCACCTCTTCCAGGGGAGTCAGGCTGTAAATACATCTTGCTCCACTTCTAAAAAGTTCTGTGGTTCAAGACTTCCATGAATTTTCAGCTCTAGACAGGCCAGCTAAAAAAAAAAAACACAATAGAAGAAAGATGGATGAATATGCATCCAGCCCCCGGATTCTGCACATTATGCTGTGTTTTGCTTTTCTGTCCTCACAAACATCAATTCAGGAATTAATTCCTCTTGCTCCTGGCTCAGAACAGAGCAAGTAGAACTCCAGTTTTGGCTGGTGGCCCAGTCCCTCTCATATAAGTGCATCAGCCATCTCCTGTTCCATCACAAATCCGTAGCATCACGTATTTGTTGCACAGAAAGTGCTGGTAGTTAATGCTTAGCCAAGCTGTGAAATTATTCCTTGAATACTTTACTTTTTCCCATTACAGCAAGGAGCAGAAAGGAGAAACTGCTTTATGTGCACACAGTTATCTGGCTTCATTTCCAGAGCACAGGATTAATTTCCAACATTAAGATGTTTCTGCTCAGTTGATCTGCCCGTCCTGAGGTGCATTTAAAAAGTTAAAGTACAAGGAATTCTTGGCTGGGAGGGTGGGGAGGCCCTGGCACAGGTTGCCCAGAGAAGCTGTGGCTGCCCCTGGATCCCT